>OX377618.1:249895743-250495743 GCA_947397865.1 Polietes domitor | reverse complement strand
TATAGCCCCCATACAAATGTCCTTTCCGATTTAACATTTTTTGTCAAACACATACATTTACAGGATGCAAAAATCCTTCCCGATTTCAAAGTAGAAAGTTCGTCCGTCTTTAGCCTTTCCTTACATGTTTGGGAGATGCCCATATGTCCATAATTTGGTATAACGCAAATGGTGCCCACTCTGATCTATTACAGCTCTAGCAACTACATCTTACATCGTATCTTCATCAAATTTTGCAGATCATTCTATGTTTCAACTAGAAATACATACCGTGAATGAGAAATATATTGGCGCATGTTTTTGCAGAGGCCTCAAGTGTTGTTATAGGTCCCCTTCAAATGACCGTCCGATTCATCCTATTACCACTGTATAATCTGTATTTATCATTGGATCTTGATCAATTTTTCCATATAATGTTATATTTACTTTACTCGGAATATCTGCTGGAAAATTGGATCAATTACTTTATTATTTACCATACTCAGTAAATTTGACTAAAGATGAATTGATAGTAACTGTATAATTTATATGAAGTACATAAAATTGCTCCCATGAAATACCTGGGTTTAGTAAACAATGCGATGTATATACGCAGGGAGTGGTGTAGGGTATTATATAGTCGGCCCCGTCCGACATTAGCCTTTCTAGTTTTATAAATAAATATAATATTTTTAATTTTTTAAACCACGCATATAAGGTAAGGCTACCAATACGTTTACACTATATATATCGAAATAATACCTCAAGTCAATTCAAAAAATAAATATTCTTATATTTATATATCCAAAAAAGCTTAAATACCATGAATATTGGTAGGTAGTGGTACTGCAGTTGGATGCATCTCCATTATATTTTATTTCCAAAAGTACAATTTAAAAAAATCTTTTTATTTTGCGTGCCTATGCAATCAGAGGGATATACACAACGAATTTCATCATTTTAGCTGTACTCGTTTAGTTGGTACTATTTTTATCCCCTGTACCCATTGTATCCCTTGAAAGTAAACGTTTGGGAAAAATCTTTTATTTTTCGTGTTTACGCAGTCAAAGGAATGTATACTCCGAATTTCATGACTCCAGCTGCGGTCATTTGGTTGGTACTATTTTTATCCCATTTGAACCCCAAAAAGTACGAATTTCGAAAAATCCTTCTATTTTACGTGTCTACGTAATCAGAGGAATGTACACACAGAATTTCATTATTCTAGGTACAGCCGTTTGGTTGGTACCATTTTTATCCCTCTATTCCCATTTTATCCCTTAAAAGTAAGAATTTGTAAAAAATACTTTTATATTATGTATCCACTCAATTACAGGAATGTACACACCGAATTTCGTGTTTTTAGCTGTTGTCGTTTGATAGGTACAATTTTTATCCCTTTTTGCCCCATTTCACACCCCAACGAAAAAATCACTCTATGGAGCAGGTTTTTGTTATAGGGGAATGCCCTTACGCAATATCAAATAAGTACAATCAGATATATTGGAAAAAAATGCTTAAATTCTCTAATATATTAGGTGAAAAAGTTTCCCTTTTGGCCGATTTCGTCCAGTTTCAATACCAACCGACGACTATAAGACATATTTATGCAAATTTTTTTACCTCTTTCGTTTAGCGGTCTTTCAACATACGGACGGACAGACGGACATGGCTAGATCGTTTTAGAATTTTATGACGATCAAGAATATATATACTTTATAGGGTCGCAAGTCGATATTTCAAGGTGTTACAAACGGAATGTCAAAGTTAGTATACCCCCATCCTGGAGGTGGAGGGTATAAAAATAATTTTTTAATATGAGTAACATATATCGTAAATCATTTATGTTGGCAATTGCAATAGCGAATGCGTGTTTTATATCAGTTATATTCAGACATCTTTGCAACCTCTTACAAAATGATCTCCAAAGATATAACAAACCGAACGACCAACGTTATGGTAAAAACTGCGAAAACATCAAAATGTAATTGTGCAACTTTGATATAAAAAAGTTTCACATGTAAAAATATACATACATTTGCGAACTTCTGCAAACATACGGATATCGTATTGTATCGTATGAATGTATCCAGCCAGAGAGACAGACATACACACGTAATTGTAAAATACATAAAGTGAACATTTTTAATAATTTATTTTTCATCAGTTGCTTTTCTGACACTACTTAATACCCTGCTTGCCAACATCAGCAGCAGCAGTCATAGTGGCAGGAACGGAACAACACCACCGTCATTCCCATCATACGTGTGCACACATACATACATATGTACGTGGTAGTAACAATGTGAATGTTCATCATCAGCTCCACGAAAATGTACAATAACAATGCCAAAAATGTTCACTAATGAGCTAAAATAATGATGGACGTTTGTAATCTGCTCTGTTCTTTCTGTTCTGTGCTGTGTTGTGCTCTGCTGTTCTGCTCCCTGCTCTTCGTTCCACACCTATATCCATTGCCTCGGTTTCGGTGTTTCCTTGCAAGAGCCAAAAGTGTTCATCATGTTGTTGTGTTTTTGCGGGAATGCGTATCAGAATAGCTGGCCTAGCAGCGGCATCGGCGCCGGATATGGCAAATGCGTGTTTAGCAAAAGCAACGGATATGCATATGAAAGGATTTTGATAACAAATGATTCGGCTGATGGGATAACGGGGATAACTGGGGACCAGAGACCGTACCAGAGGCGGGGGCAGGCAGCCGAGGATACACCAAATATTTTACATCTCATATCTTGCGAGAGTAAGCGAAACGCAAAAGTAATGCCTTTGCTATGCATGTACTTGTATGTTCATGTGTATGTACATTAGGGTGAAACACGCAGTGAAAATAGTTTCATTTCCTCAACGGCGGAGGGGAAAAATTGTAATTGGGAATATACAACCATACCGAAGATTGGTTATTGTGGACCTTTTTAAAAACTAACAAGTAAAGAAAGGCTAAAATCGGGCGGGGCCGACTATATGATACACTCCACTTTCTATCCGAATAAAATTCAACTCGGTAAAAAAGTGAAAACGGGAAGAATTTTTGTATGTTTCCTAATCATAGGCTAATATTACCTGGTCCAATTTGTCAAATCGGAAATATGTATATCGGTGCTATATCCAAACATGGAATATAGTGACTAACTTTCACAAAAGTTCATCCAGTTCAAATATAACGTGTTAAGCTCATTTTGTGAATATTCGTGTTTTCTGGTGCGGAAAAGTCTATCCGAAATTTGCATGGGAAATTTTTGCGGCGAAATTTGTATGGGAGCTATATGTAAATCTGAACCGATGACCCATTTTCACGATGGGTTCCAGTTGAAATATGAGATATTTTGAAAGATTTGAAGAAGATCTGTTAAAATATGTGGTTTATAAAGTGGAAAAAGTGAAATCAGCAGTGAAATTTGTGTGATCTGAACCCTTTGCGCCATGGCAGTTTATAGAACAAATATAAGATATTTCGCCTAATTTGATGCGGATCTGTTAAAATATGTGGCTTCTAGAGCAGAAAAAGTCAAATCGGGAGCGAAATTTGTATGGGAGCTATATATAAATCTGAACCGATCTGACTCATTTTCACCATGGTTGTTTCTAGTGGAAATATAAGATGTTTTACCAAATCTGACAATCTGATACAATATGTGGTTTCTAGTGCGGAAAAAGTCAAATCGGGAGCGAAACTTGTATGGGGGCTATATCTAAATCTGAACCGATTTAATCTATTTTCAACACAGATGTTTCTAGTATAATTATAAGGTAATTTGAAGCAAATCAAGTGAAATATGTGGTCTCTAGAGCGGAAAAAGTCAAATCTGGAGCGAAATTTGTATGGGAGCTATATATAAATCTGAACCGATCTAACACATTTTTACCACAGGTGTTTCTAGTTGAAATATAAGATGTTTTGCCAATTTTTAAGAAAATCTGTTGTAATATGTGGTATCTAGAGTGAAAAGAGTCAAATCGGGAGTGAAATTCGTATATCTATATCTAAACCGATTTTCTTCAGATAAATATGGTACCTTTCAAACGACAATAGCTAGAAACACAAAATTCGGTTTTCCAAATTCATACTTTTAAGGGTTAAAATGTTAATAGAGGGATAAAAATGGTATCAATCAAATGGCTGCACCTAAAATAATGAAATTTGGTGTATAAATTTCTCTGACACGTAAAATAAACGGATTGTTCGAAATTCGTACTTTGTGTGGTTAAAATGGAAAAAGGGGCTAAGAATTGTACCAACCAAATGATCGCAGCTAGAGTCATGAAATTCGGAGTATACATTCTTCTGACAGCGTAGACACGAAAAATAAATTGTTTTTCCAAATTAGTACTTTCAACGGATACAATGGGAACAAAGGGATAAAAATGGTACCAACTAAACGACTATAGCTAGAATGATGAAATTCGGTGTGTACATCCCGATAATTGCGTCGACACGCAAAATAAATAGATTTTAGAATGTAGTACTTGTAAGGGATAAAATGGAAAAATGGTACCAACCAAATTTCAGCAGCTACAATCATGGAATTCTTTGCATTCATTCCTCTGACTGCATTAACACGCAAAATAAAATGATTTTTCCAAATTCGTACTTTTTTACTTTTACGGCAAAAATTGTTTGGTTATCTTTCACTGTGTACGTGAGATAACGGATTTTCAAAATTTGTACTTTTGGAATTAAAATATGATTTAAATACAACCAACTATCACCATTGTTAATGGTGTCTTATATTTGCTTTTGAATTGACTTGAAGTATTATTTTGTTATATATAGTATAACCGTATTGATAGCCTTGCCTTATAAGCAAGGTTTGATATAATAAAAATTTGTTTTGGTTTGGCCTAATAAAAAAATTACATTTTCTTGTTATGTTACTGCACCTCAACGAAAATCGACAGTCTCTGTGGAATGCAATCCATGGTGGAGGGTATTTAAAGTTCTGTCCGGCCGCCTTTTTTACTTGTTATTATTCCAGCTGCAGCACTTTGATTGACATCATTGTTAACCCTATTCTCCCCCTTTCCCCTTAAAATAAAAATACATCATCATAGACATTTCACCCCTTAAAAGTATGGATCGTTTTATGGTGTGCGTTCACGATATAAAAGGATTGAACTTACCAGATATCAAGTAAATAAACAGCAGAAATCATTATTTCAGCTACAGCAGTTCGGTCCGTACCATTTTTATCCCTCTATTCCCATTTTATCTCTTAAAAAGTACGAATTTGAAAAAACGAAAACGTTTTATGTTACGTTTGTATCCCGGGATTCCCCGCGGGAAATTCGTACGGGAATCCCGCGGGAATTCAGTAGAAAATTTGACATATTTCTTCGCATATTTTTTCCATCATTTCTACAATATAATTAAAAATGTTTTATAAAAATTTAGATCATATAGCTTTTAATCAGGTATGTTAAATATTGCAGTTGGATGACAAAATATTTTTAATGTAATATTTATTTGTAAAGTTTCATTGGAAAAAATAACTCAAAAAGTTTCATTGGAAAAAATAACTCATGGTAAACAGTATGTAGACGATTTCCCGTGCTGTCCCGGGATCCCGGGAAATTGAAAAAAACAATTCCCGTTTCCCTGGAAATAAAAAGTACTGGAAAATGCAAACCCTAGTGTGTACTCATTTCGTGTTACTAGCTGTTGTTGTTTTAAAGGTACCCTTTTCCCCCTTTTTGCCCCATTTTACACCCAACAAATAAAAATCGCATTACGGTGTAAGTTTATGCTGTACTACACCAAATATGAAGTATATATAAGCCGAACTATAGAAAACAAGTAAAAACGGCGTTAAGTTCGACGGGCCGAACTTTATATACCCTCCAACATGGATTGCATTTCATAGAGGCTGTCGATTTTCGTAGAAGTGCAGTAATATTACAGGAAAATATATATTTTTTGAATATAACCAAACCAAATACAAATTTTGAAAATCCAGTATCTCAAGTGCAAAATAAACTACCTTCATGATTCAACAAATTTTTGCCATAAAAGTAAAAAGTACGATTTTGGAAAAATTTTTATTTCGCGTGTTTATGCAGTCAGAGGAATGTAATATATACCGAATTCCATGTTGGTACTATTTTTATCCCTCTGTACCCATTGTATAGCTTGAAAGTACGAATTTGGAGAAAACTTAAATTTTTCGTCTCTACGCAGTCAGCGGAATGTATACTCCGAATTTCATGACTCTAGCTGCGATCATTTGGCTGGTACTATGTTTACCCCCTTTTCTATTTTAATCCCAAAAAGTACGAATTTCGAAAAATTACTTCTATCTTACGTGTCTACGCAATCAGGGGAATGTATACACCGAATTTCATTATTCTAGGTGCAGCTGTTTGGTTGGTATTTTTATCCCTCTATTCCCATTTTATCCCTTAAAAGTACGAATTTGGAAAAAATAATTTCATATTATGATCCTACTCAATTAGAGAAATGTACACAGCGAATTTCGCTGTTGTCGTTTGATAGGTACCATTTGTATCCCTTTTTTGCCCCGTAGGGGGTGACCCTACGAATACAAATCGTTTTATGGTGCACGTTTTTGTTATCGGGGGAATGCGCATACACAATATCAAGTAAGTACAAGCAGACATATTGAAAAAAATATTCTTAAATACTCTAAAATATTAGGGGTTATTGTGGGGTTTTCAGTCCTTGTGAGGGAAACCAACCGATCTACGACTACAAGACGTATTTATGGAAAATTTGGACCTCCTCGCTCCTTTCGTTTAGATGCTAGCGTGCTTTCAACAGATGGACGGACAGACGGACGGACATGGCTAGATCGTCTTAGATTATTATGATACGATATTTCAAGGTGTTACAAACGGAATGACAAAGTTAGTATACCCCCATCCTGGAGGTGGAGGGTATAAAAACATGCTTAAATACTCGAAAAATTAGGGAATATTGGAGATATTTCCAGTCCATGTTAGGGGAAAAATATTGCCCTCTGCACCATTTTCAATCCCAGCCATTTTAGCCAACAATGAGACATATTTTTGGAAAATTTAGTTTAGATGCTTTTTTGGGGTTTTATGAGATCTTCGATGACCCCTAATTAAAATTTACACTCAACAATAAACTAATTATGTCTAAGCTAATAAATTATATCATAATCAATTTATGTCGCATGTTTTTCTTAAAGGACTAAAATGTTCTTTTAAATAATTAAAAGATTCCCGGAATTTTTCTACAACAGGATTGTGAACATTATAAATGTATCACATTGATGCGACGATATTTTTTGGCTATTAATTACACTGTCCAACAGCATTTTTGGAACAGAGTAGTGACCCAATACTTCTGAAAGGACATGTTGTGTAGATCATTTTTGCTGAACAAACTTATGTTCTAAATGGCCTGCTTTTCTTTTTACAGTGGGTCAAAGTTTTCTTTTTGGTCGAAGGGACCCATTTTCGAGAAAATCAAAAAAATCAAAGACACAAATGTCCTAGGTGACCCCCACCGAAATTTCCCGTAAAATTGGTTCGAAGAAAATTTTAATCCTTTTGAAAGGACTTAGTTTTATTTTTCTCGAAAAAGGGTCAAACTAATCAATAAAGAGAGAAGCTAGATGATTAAGATCGTCCACAAATATGATACCACTACTAAATACCACTAGGCAATATAGAACTTGATCTGTTACATTTCCTATTTTCTGACTGTGAACTCACTTCACTTACACTTACAAAGTGAAATTCTGAATACACCCGAAATTAGAGTACTTTATTTTGTGTGGAAAAAATGAGAAATTGGTTTGTTATATATGTTTTCCCAAAATATTTCGCTTTTGTCATTGACCGCTCGTGAGCAGGACGCGTTCAAAATAACCTCTATAAAGTAGTTTTCCTACGAAAAGAATTCACGGTGAGAATGGTTTTTGGGAAAAACATATGAAAGAAAGCAATCTTTCATTTTAGTCGGGAACATCATCAACTTTTTTAGCCACTCAACCGAATATGCTTAATATATAGTTTTAGATACGATGTTGTCCAATCCATCCACTTTAGCTTTTTCTAGCTTTCCGCATGAAAAACTCCAACTGAAATGGGTACTTTACAAAACTGGTTTGTTTTGGATCAACCCCAATGTCTGCGAGTACATCCATACATACATACTCGCATGCATATGATATAATATGAGATCTTTCAGTTGTGATGTAATCAAATATGAATTACACACGCAAACACACATACACACATGTGCATAATAGAAAGAACATCTTACATCCGCTGGCATTTCTCCGCCATTCATTCATCCATCCATCCACCCATTAAAAAAAAGTACGTACCTGCAACAATAACAATCCATATGCCGAGATAATAACATCTGAATAATAATAATAATCGTAATCATCATCGTCGTCATCATGGTAATAATGATATTATTACTATACTTGTATAACTACTACACCAACAACAACAACAATTTCATTTAAGCTTATAGAATATTTATTTGGCATTAAAACTAAACTAAACTAAACATTCGATATCGTCTAAACGGAAATGAATTCGATTGCTTTATTTCCTATTGGAATTGTTGTTGATATTGAATATGTTATTATTTTGTATTTTATTTCGGATTTGATTTGATTTTGTTTTGTGAGTTTTGTGTGTGTAATTTCCGCATTATCGATTTTGTTCAAACTTCATTGTAATAATATATTTGGAAGTATATTAGACCGACTTAAAGGTTGCCTACAAATGATGAAGCGATTAAATGATTTGATAATGATTGATTTCATGCATCAATTGTTGGGCTGTTTAATGACTTTTCTTCAAAAAAGTAAGATCCGCCAATGCAGCTGGCGTGTATTTTCTGTTTATTAGAGTCACTCGTTATTCGGCAAATGTTTTGTTAACATTGGCTTTTAGATGAAAATGGGTCTCATCAGATATAACCTCCTCGTCCATAGATTACATTCCACAGTAGCAGTAACATTACAGAAAAATGTTATTTTTTTAATATATCCAAACCAAAACAAAAAAAATATGGGAAAATATAACTTTATAAATGAATATAAAATTTTAATTATTTTAAATCATGCTTATAAGACAAAGCTACCATGAAAATAATGAAGTTAGGATATTTTGCACTATGTACGTGAGATAATGGATTTTCAAATTCACAAGCAACTGTAGCACCCACTATCAATATTTATGATATTTATGCTTTTTATACACTCCACGAGAGTATTATGTCTTTGCGAGATAAACCCATTGATAAGTACACCGATCGACTTAGAATCACTTTCTGAGTCGATATAGCAATGTCCGTCTGTCTGTCCGTCTGTCCATCTATTGTTGTACAGGTCGCAATTACAGTCCGATCTTAACAAAAATTGGCACAAATAAGTTTTGTGGATCAAGGACGAACGCTATTTAATTTGAGGCAAATCGGTTCAGATTTAGATATAGCCCCCATACAAATGTCGCTCCCGATTTAACATTTTCCGCTCCAGAAACCATTTTCTTTAAATTTGTCACAACATCTTATAATCGAACTAGAAACACCTATGCAGAAATTCGGTAAGATCGGTTCAGATTTAGATATAGCCCCCATACAAATGTTGCTCCCGATTTGACATTTTCCGCTCTAGAAACCACATATTGTACCCGATTTTCTTTAAATTTGGTAAAACATCTTATAATCCAACTAGAAACACCTATGCAGAAATTCGGTAAGATCGGTTCAGATTTAGATATAGCCCCCATACAAATGTTGCTCCCGATTTGACATTTTCCGCTCTAGAAACCACATATTGTACCCGATTTTCTTTAAATTTGGTAAAACATCTTATAATCCAACTAGAAACATCTATGCAGAAATTGGGTAAGATCGGTTCAGATTTAGATATAGCCCCCATACAAATGTCGCTCCCGATTTGACATTTTTCGCTCTAGAAACCACATATTATCCCTTATTTCCTCACAACATCTTATAATCCAACTAGAAACACCTATGCAGAAAGTGAATAAGATCGGTTCAGACTTAGATATAGCCCCCATCAGAGATACAAGCCGACCGATTTTAAGCCGAAAAGCCGCCGCCGCCGCATGTTTCTGCACGAGCCGCGCCGCCGCCGATATCTTCGGCTCAAATCGACTCAACCACGCCGCCGATTTCATCGACTCATATCGACTTCAACCACGCCGCCGTGATTTGACGGAGTTCTAACTCAAATCAAATAGACAACCCACTTAAAATTACAAAAGAAAATATAAATGTCAACTTAGACAACCTACTGCTGTGAAATATATTGATCTTTCTTTCATTTATATAAGTCAATTCCAGTACGTGTGGTCATGTGTTCCTATAAATAACTATATCTATTGTGCTTCTTCAGTGTGTAAAAGTAGGTAGAGTATTATCATTCTTTGGAAGGATTATTCAAGAACGTCTGGTCAAATATGCCTCACATGAAAAGCTGTAATTGCAAAAATATTTATTAAATTTATCCATATTATACATTTTGAGAATGGATTCCTTCTCCCAAAAAAATGGGGTATCCAACCGATTAAATTTTATTCGATTAATCGAATAATTTTTGTCAAATATTTTTTCGAATGATAAAAAATCATGATTTTCGAATAACGAATAATTTGAATAAATTGTCTCAAATAATCGATTAATCGATATTATAACTTTTGCCTAAAAAAAACTAATGAAATCGTCGCATGTTTTGTATGATAAATTGATTTTGAATAGCCAGTTTGCTCCATTTGGGTGCACCAAAAATAAAACCAAAATTTTTTTTCGATTTTCGATTTGTATGCTCCACAGATATTAAAATAATGATTAATCCGACTTCATTTAAAAATAGCAAAAACTGGCTAATAGCTTCGGAATTATTTAAAATTTAAAGAGTAGTAAATTCATAGAAAAATTGAGGTTAACAACGTGATAAAAAAGTCAGTTCTGTTATAAATCATATGATCCATATTCGAAAAAAGTCAATGGATAACTTCTGATATTATGCTCATTTAAGGGAAGGTTCTTTATTTTGAAAAGATATTAAAATTTTTGTCAACTACTAATGAATTTCGAATTTGATGTTACAATTTCTAAATAAAATCAGATACATAATAAACGTTCAATATATAGTTGAACTACCCGTAAACTGCCGTGACTTGTCTATATAACTCTTATTAATTATATTTTATTTAAGTGGACAATTGTTCGATTAATCGGTTAATCGAATAACTCTCGACTTCATTATTCGAATAATTGGAATTTTTTTGTTTTCAAATAAACGAAAAATCGAATAACATAAAAGTTCAGATTTAGATATAGCCCAAATACAAATGTTGCACCCAAATGTTTAACCGATTTTGGCAAACTATACATATTATATTTCACCTTTTTACAGGATACAAAAATCCTTCCCGTTTTCACTTTTTTACAGAATTAAATTGTATTCGAATAGAAAGTGGAGTGTATCATAGAGTCGACACCGCCCGACTTTAGCCTTTTCTTACTTGTTTGAAAATATAAATATAAGAATATTGCTTTTTTAAATTGACTTGAAGTATTATTTTGATATATATATATAGTGTAAACGTATTGGTAGCCTTGTCTTATAAGCGTGGTTTGAAATAATAAAAATATTATATTTGTTTACAAAATTATTTTTTCAATATGTTTATTTGTTTCCTGTAATATTACTGCACTTCTACGAAAATCGAAATCCTCTGTGAAATGCAATTCAAGGTGGAGGGTATATAAAGTTCGGCCCGGCCGAACTTAACGCCTTTTTATTTGATATTATGATAATATTGGTATAGTTCAATTATGTATGGAACAAAATATCGGCACACCACCATTTGATGGTCTATATTTTCTATGACGCCGAGGCATAATTGAGGCTATTGTGCCGACTCATCTCATCCTTTAGCTCTTGAATTGTTGCTGGCTTATAGACGTACACCTTTTCTTTCAATTAACCCCAAAGAGAGAAGTCCAACGGAGACAAATGACATGATCTTGGCGGTCAATTGACATCGCCACAAGTGAGATAACACGGCTATTGAATTTGTCGCGCAAAAGAGCCATTTTTTCATTAGCTGTATGGCAAGTGGCACTGTCCTGTTGAAACCACATATCGTCCTCATCCATATCTTCCAATTCGGGCCATAAAAAGTTCGTTATCATCTCACGATAGCGAAGACCATTCACAGTAACTGCCTGGCCGGCTTCATTTTCGAAAAAAATGCGACCCGATGATGCCGCCAGCCCATAAACCGCACAAAACAGTCACTTTTTGTGGGTGCATTGGTTTTTCGACAATCACTCTTGGATTATCTTTCGCCCAAATGCGACATCCACTGAAAATTGACTCATCAAATTGACCGAAAAATGTGCACGAATGCATTTTGACTTGAACGCCCATTTTCATAATAAGCCTAAATAACATTAACGCGTTGCTTGATTTTGTATCTTTCCATGGAATTGAGAAATGTCAAATGAAATGCAGAAAAAACTTGACATTTAGATGTGGTTCACATTCAACATCGGCCCTTAAATAATACTTCAATGTCAATAAAAGCAGTGAGCTCTCGGTAATGTGAACTCCCACGAAAAAATTACGAATTTGGAAAAATCTTTTAATCGTTTGTACCATTTGTAGTCCCTTTTCCCATTTTACCCCTTAACATTGCGAATTTTGAAAATCTTTTTTGTCTACGCAGTCAGAGGAATGTATACCTCGAATTTCATGATTCTAGCTGCGGTCATTTGGTTGGTACAATTTTTATCTCCTTTTTCCCACCACTTTTATCCCTTTTTGCTCCACTTCACTCCCTACGAATAAGAATCACTTTATGGCCCATGATTCTGCTATAAGGAGAATATATATACCCAATATAAAGTAAGTATAAGCAGGCACATTGATGAACATGATGAAATAATAGGAATTATTAGCGGTATTTTCAGTCCTTGTGAGGGCAATTTTTTTCCCCTTACTCCGATTTCGCCCATTTGCAATCCAAACCGACTACATGAAGCATTTATCGAAATTTGAAACGCCTATCTCTTTTCGTTTCGATGCTAGCGTGCTTTCAACAGACGGACGGACGTGGATAGAATTATAATTTTATGACGATCAAGAATATATATATAATTTATAAGGTCCCAGGTCGATATTTCAAGACGGAATAACAAACCTATTATCCTGGAGGTGGAGGGTTTGAAAATGTAGTTTAACAAATGTTTTCCACAATTTGAATAATCTTCCCTAAAACTTCCAAACGTAGTGGTCAGTCTTCAATTTGCTTGTTATTTGAATATTACAAAGAAATAAATGTAAATCGTTATACAAAATTGTCTATAGTGACTATCTTCTGATACTCATGTGAGCATATAAGTTCCTAGTTTAAAAACACTTTCATCGGTGTCTGAACGCCTTCATATGGTGGATGTTACAAATCCCACAAATTCTTGTTGGAAATTTACTCATCCATTTTACACACTCACTCCCTTCCCTTCACTCTTTCACTCACCCTGCATCGTGCACCTGACCCCATCCACACTGTTGTACCTTCGCCATAAATTAATTCCACATCTTCAACAAGTGCCAACATTAAAGGCGTACGTATTACCACCAGTAACACTCCTTCCTTATCAGCTTTGGGACGCCCAAGAAAATTAGCGCAGATGTGCAGTAAGCGTGCGATGTTAAAAAAAAAACAAGAAAAAGAACAACATAAAATTACAATCGCTGCGTAAGTTTAAATTTAGTAACTTCCGGCATTGGACTTGTCTGTGGCATTGAAAAATTGATATTTTGATTAAGTTTGTGATTAATTGACTGTTAACTAAGTTTCGGATGAGATTTCACCTTTTGCACGATTAATTATGCCACCTTAAACGCACCGTTCCGTATGCTCCTCCTCATCCTACTGGGGTATGGCATCCAGACGGGTGTTATATTTGTATGTAGACATCCCAGGGTCTCCTTTAATTCGAATCAGTTCACTTAATTCTTTCAGACATCATTTTCCAGATAAACAAACAACGCTTTTTTCCAGCTGCCAAGAGTTGGTGGTGGGGTGGGAAGGCCAAATGAAATACGCAATTTATTTAATTTGTTGGTTCAGGTGTTTGGCGCATTTTTGTGTTTCGGATTGCTTAATTATTATTGATACTTAATCCAATACACACACACACATATGCATCGCAGTGTATTCATAATAACAGCTCTATAATGGATAGGCATTGGCAGTTCATTTAACCGACACCGAGTTATAATTGTAAGAAGAATTCTGATGAAATATCCTTAAATGACCAATAGAGTGACGATTGAGCAAACAATAAACTATGTGTAAGGTTGTTAAAATAATAATTTAAGCCAACTGTTTGTTTGTAAAGAGCTAGAGACACACATTATTGCTTAAACTTACCATGTGTCGCACCTGCATTAAATTTTTCAAAATCAAACTTTTCAACAACAAATATATTTTGTTTCTGGAACTACACCATTTCCAATTGAAATTGAGATTTTCCATATCAATTTGAGAAAATTCCAATTGAAATTTAAAATGTCCATTTCATATTGAGAAAATTCCAATTGAAATTAAGAATTTCCATTTAAAATTAAGAAAATTCCACTTGAAAATGAGAATTTACATTTCAAATTGAGAAAATTCCAATTAAAATTGTGAAATTTTCATTTCATTGAAATGGAAATTTTTTATACTTGTACACAAGGGGTGGGGTAGTTTTGTATGGAGATTCTTAGAAATAAGATTTGGATATGCTAGAAACCCTAATTGTGCGAGTTTCAGTAAAAGATGGGAAAAGTATAAAAAACAGAAAAAAACTAAAACTCTCATAAGGCGTTAATGTTCGCGAGTATACCTAGAGCAGATGCCACTATTCATACTCTCCACTATGGTACATACAGGTTTTATAAATAAATATAATATTTTTATTATTTCAAACCGCGCTTATAAGGCAAAACTACTAATACATTTACACTGTATATATCCTATTCAATTCAATTCAAAAAATAAATTGTCTAATATTTATATTTTCAAAAAGCTTAAATACCATCAATATTAATAGATAGTGGGTGCTACAGTTGGTTATATTTCCATTCCATTTTAATTCCAAAAGTACAAAACTTCATGACTCAACCAATTTTTGCCGTAAAAGTAAAAGTACGAATTTGGAAAAAAAATTTTGCGTATCTATGCAGCCAGAGGAATGTATCCATGATTCTAGCTGCGGTCATTTGGTTGGTACCATTTTATCCCCTTTTTCCAATTTTACCCCCTCAAGAGTACGACTTTCTAAAATATCTTTATTTTACGTATCTACGCAATTAGAGGGATGTACACGCCGAATTTCATCATTCTAGTTGTAGCCGTTTAGATGGTACTATTTTTATCCCTCTGTACTCATTGTATCCCTTGAAAGTACGAATTTGGAAAAAAAACTTTCTATTTTTTAAGTCTACGCAGTCAGAGGAATGTATACTCCGAATTTCATGACTCTAGCTGCGGTCATTTGGTTGGTACTATTTTTATCCGCTTTTTTCATTTTAATGCCAAAAAGTACGAATTTCGAAAAATCCATTTACTGTACGTGTTTAAGCAATCAGAGGAATGTATACACCGAATTTCATTATTCTAGGTGCAGCCGTTTGATTTGTACCATTTTTATCCCTCTATTCCCATTTTATCCCTTAAAAGTACGAATTTGGAAAAAATACTTTTATATTATGTATCCACTCAATTAGAAGAATGCACACACCGAATTTCGTGTTTCTAGCTGTTGTCGTTTAATATGTACCATTTTTATCCCTTTTTGCACCATTTCACCCCCTACGAATAAAAATCACTTTATGGTGCACGTTTTTGTTATAGGGGGAATGCGCATACCCAATATCAAGTAAGCACAATCAGACATATTGAAAAAATACGCTTAAATACTTTAAAATATTAGGGGTTATTATGGGTATTTGTAGTCCTTGTGAGGGAAAATATTTTCCCTTTGGACCAATTTCGCTCAGTTTCAATCCCAGCCGATCTACGACTATAAGACGCATTTAGCGTGCTTTTAACAGACGGACGGACATGGCTAGATCATCAGCCAGTGTATATTTCGATTTTGCTGTGACTAGAAAGGGTTAAATTGAACAAAAGGAGCAAATTGGTGCCGACTAATAGTCTGCAGCTAGAATCATAAAATTTGGCGTTTACATTACTCGTGCAACTTAAAGACATTTTTTTGAAATTTGTACTTTAGGGGAAATCTGAGCGAAAGGGGAACAAATGGTACAAATCTAGCGGCTGCAATGAAATTCTATTTATACATTTCTCTGACTTCATTGACGCGCAAAATAAAAGGTTTTCTCCAAATTCGTAGTTTTATGGACAAAGAGAATAAAAAGAATAAACAGGGTAAAAAAGATAAAACTGTTACCAAGGAAATGTCTGCACTCTCGTATAATTAGGTTGTACAGGCGGAAGATAATAAAAATGAAAGAAATTCGTAAGGGTTGAAGGTTGGAATTGAAAATGGGCGGGGCTGATCATTGTTCCTCCATAACAACGAATGAAAATACCCGCAGTAATATTTAATATGAAGGGTAAATATTAAAGTCAAAAGAATTTAATATTAATAGTAATATGATAATTATTAATAGTAATATGAAAGTTATTTTTAAATGACGTTAGCACATTGCCTCACTCGCATACAAACTACTGAAAATTTATATTAGTTCCCATATTTCGGATTTTTTTGTAAACTTAAAATTGTATTAAATTTTACAAATGTATACGCAAATTTGTATTGCTGCTAATTGTACAATATCACGACATATGTGCGTATGAGTTATATCTTTTGGGGATAAAATTAATCATACGTTTTATACTGGTTGGCAATGTGATATTATTGGGGATAATACTACTCATACATTTTGTTGGTAAGAAAAGCGTTTTAAAATAAGTTATTTTAGAACGACTTTCGTATTCGATCTAATTTGCTTTCAAATAGTTTATATTTGATGAATATTCGATCAACATGCTATGATGTGTACACATGACCTGTTTGATTTTAATTTTCTGATCGATATTAATAAACACAACTCAACAATATAAGACTTTTAGATTGGATTAGAATAGCGACCCCATAATTCTGATAGGGCATGTTGAGTAGACAATTTTTGCAGAATAAACTTTAAGTCCAGCTGATGCGAGTTTCTTTTTACAGTGTGTTGCCCAATATTTCGATTCGACTTTGTCGATCATCTTCAGGGGTGTTACACTAAACAAAATTACAAAAATATCACAATTAATATACAAAAAATTTACTATCAATCGAATATTACAATAATTACATTTCAATAAAACAAACAACGAACTTTGTTCCTTCAAGAGTTGGTGGTAACTAATGTGTATTTTCTCTTTCTATTTTTGTTTTCAAGTTGCCTATATATGTGTGAGCAACCGTCTGTGTCTGTTGTAAATTATGTTTGAGAGAATTCTTGTTGTCAGAACTATATTGCGGAATTGTGTGAGGATGTTGTCCCTTTACGTATCAAGAAAATAAAAAAATCAGCTGGACTTAAAGTTTATTCTGTACCAATTTCGAAAATCCATTATCTTCCGCATTTACAACCTAATTATACGATAGTACAGACATTTGCTCGGTAACAGTTTTATCTCTTTTACCCTGTCTATTCCTTTTTATTCTCTTTGTCCATAAAACTACGAATTTGGAGAAAACCTTTAATTTTGCGCGTCTATGAAATCAGAGAAATGTATAAATTTCAAAAAATGTCTTTAAGTTGCAGGCTATTAGTCGGCACCAATTTATTCCTTTTTTATTTTATCCCTACCTAGTCTAACAACCCAATCGAAATATACATTGGCTGGCGATCTAGCCATGCCCGTCCGTCTGTCCGTCTGTTAAAAGCACGCTAACATCTAAACGAAAGGAGCTAGTATGTCCAAAATTTCCATAAATGCGTCTTATAGTCGTAGATCATCTGAGATTGAAACTGGGAGAAATTAGACTAACGGGAAAAAATTTTTCCCCACAAGAACTAAAAATACCCATAATAATACCTAATATTTAAGAGTATTTAAGCATATTTTTCCAATATGTTTGCTTGTAAAGGGTGTTTTTTATTGAGGTATAGAGCTTCGAATTGAAATAAAACACAAGAAAATCGTTTTAATGTCCATCAATTTGGCTTTATTGGAAGGATAATTTTATGCCATTAATGTTTAAATATGATTTCGGGCATGTGGCCGCCGCGGCTGGCTCGAATATAGCCAATTCTACAGGTCCAATTTTCAACCACTTTTTCGAGCATATGGGGCCGTATGTTGGCAATAACGCCACGAATGTTGGCTTCCAAGTCCCCTAACGTTTCTGGTTTGTTGTTTTGTTTCTTGTTTCTTCGGTGCGCACTGTTCGACGTCTCTGCGGATGCGTATTATCACATAGAGTAAACGTAGTGCGAAAACGATCCATGGTTAACCGAATTAATTGCTCTGATGGAAGATTATGTCGACCATAAAATGGACGGAGCTTGCGGTGAACTTCGCGAACTGAACCATTACTTTCGAAATAAATTTGTACGATTTGCAAGCGTTGTTCTTTTGTCAACCTGTTCATGATGAAATGGCAAACCAAACTAAATATTAATCACTTGACAGCTGACAAAATGGCCGCCAGTTAAAAAAGTGATGCCAACTTAAAGTTCTATACCCCAATAAAAAACACCCTTTACTTACTTGATATTGGGTATGCGCATTCCCCATATAACAAAAAGTGAAAGTGATTTTTATTCGTAGGGGATGAAATGGAGCAAAAATGGATGAAAATTGTACATATTAAAGGACAACAGCTAGAAACACGAAATTGCATTGCATTGAGTGCATTCCTCTAATTGACTAGATACATAATATAAAAGGTTTTTCCAAATTCGTACTTTTAACGGCTAAATTGGGAATGAAGGGATACAAATGGTACCAACAAAAGGGCTGCACCTACTAAGAAACATATGATATATATTTGTGTTTTGCGTATTCACTTGAATACTACAACTAATCAAACGAATATTTCTCTTATTTTTCTTAATAAAAAATATAAAAATGTTTGACTAATATATCCCAATTTTTATATTAACACAGCATAAGTCATGATACCTCTGGTCAAAAATGTAATTACATTTAATTTATTTAGACCCCTTTTGAAGAATATAACGGTACTGTCCAAACTTAAAATAAAAATATACCTCTCTCTTATTACTAAACCCAGGTGTTTCATGGAAGCAATTTTTTGTAGTTCATATAAATTATACAGTATACTATACATTCATCTTTAATTAAATTTAACGAATATGGTAAATAACATGGTAATTAATTCAATTTTCCGGCAGGTACCCCGAGTAAAGTAAATATAACATGATCTGAAAAAAATGATCAAGATCCAATGACAAATACAAATTATACAGCGGTAATAAGATGAATTGGACGGACATTTGAAGGGGGACTATAACAAAACTTGGGACCTGTTCCAATGCAATGGGCCTATATAGTTCTCCTTCACGGTAGGTAGGGCCCATATGGGCTATTCCAAAGCATTGAAGGGGGCCTATGACAACACTTGGAGCCTGTACCAAAACAAAATCCGATATAAGATGTAGTTTCCAGAGCTGCAATGGTGTAGAATGGGGGCCCATTCTTAGTATATATTCTTGAAAAACTTCCGATGTAAAATGTGAGTCATAGAGGGGTAATAATAACTAGTAAATCAAAAAAAAAATTTTTTTCAAATCCATGCTTTATGCAAGCAGAATTCTATTGGGCCTAGAAATTCTTTTTTAGTTATCTTTTGTAGAAGGAAAAATTACTGCGTTATCAGGAGCAGAAATAATAGATTTTTAATTTGTGGTTTGTATGGGAGGTACCACGCCCCTTTGTCCATTCCCGCTCATATTTGCAGCAGCACTTAAAAAATGCACACCAAACCGACGTACCAAATTTTGTTCAAATACCGTTATCAGGAGCAGAAATAATAGATTTTTAATTTGTGGTTTGTATGGGAGGTACCACGCCCCTTTGTACAATCCCGCCCATATTTGCAGCAGCACTTAAAAAATCCACACCAAACCGACGTACCAAATTTTGTTCAAATACCGTTATCAGGAGCAGAAATAATAGATTTTTAATTTGTGGTTTGTATGGGAGGTACCACGCCCCTTTGTACAATCCCGCCCATATTAGCAGCAGCACTTACAACATGCACACCAAACCGACGTACCAAATTTTGTTTAAATACCGTTATCAGGAGCAGAAATAATAGATTTTTAATTTGTGGTTTGTATGGGAGGTACCACGCCCCTTTGTCCAATTGGTCAAATTTTTCCATTTCCTTGTATTGTCATCGAAAATGATTAAGTGTGCAAAATTTGAGCAAAATTGGTTGAGAAAAAAGCTTTCAAAAATTGATTTCAAATTTTGTGGCACACAAACATATATAGAAAGTAACCTTATATAAAGCATGGAAAAATGGGGTCTATTTTTAAGGGCGCCACATTAAATAGTGGGCCCATATAGATCACTTTCAAAGTAGGTATTCCCAGTTGAAATATATCATTGAGATCCAATGCAGAATTTGGATTCTAGAGCTAAATTAGATTAGAAATTAGGGCCCAATTTGTATGGCGGTTATACCAAAATATGGACCCATATATTTGACTTTCATAGTAAGTATTTTTAATTGAAATATAATATAATCTGCAAATTTGATAAACTTCCGATCTAAAAAATGTGTGTTAGAGGGTAATAATAAAAATTGGGGCCCCTTTGTAAAGGCCCTACATTAAAAAGTGGGCCGTTACAGATCACTTTCAAAGTATGTATTCTTCTTCTTATCAAAATCCAAAGTAAGATGTGGGTTCTACAGCGATAATAGTGTAAACTGGGGGCCCATTTGTATGGGGCTAAACCAAGACATTGACCCATATAGCTTGCTTTCAAAATAGGTGTTTCAAGTCTAAATGTAACATTGTGTGGGGAAATTTATCAAGCTCCGGTGTAAAATGTGCATTTTAGAGCAGTATTATTATAAATCGGAGGTACATTTGTATGGGGGCTATATCAAACCAAGGACCCATGTGGTCCACTTTACCTCTAGCAGTTGTCAGTTCCAAATAAACACGATCCTGAAAATTTTGTCATGATCCTATGTAAAATGTGTATTCTAGAGCAGTAATAGTGTAAATTATAGGGATATTTGTATGAAGGATATATCTAAATCTGAACCGATTTCCTCGTTTCTGCCAAATTTCATGATAATCGGACAACAATTGCGACATAAGTTTGTTCGCACTCAAGCTTAGATGGACAGCAGACGGACGGACAGACAGACATCGTTAATTCAGCTGGTGATTCCAAGCCGATCCGTATACTTAAAAGTGGGTCTAGCTCAATTATTTTTTGGTGTTACAAACATTTGGCGCGAAACTAACTTATAATACCCTAGCCCACGAAGTGGTGTAGTGTATACAAATTATTGCAAGAAGTGAACAGAAAATAATAATAAATTGTCACGAAATGGAAAAACTTACTTTGAAACTGCTAAAATTATCAACAATACAAAAGTTACAAATCGGTTCAAAGGAGACAAATAATTGAATATAAACCATGGCCGTGACCACGCTAAATAAATCATTTGGGAAAGATGCTTGTCGATACTTTAAGTGAGTGCATCAAATCGCACTCACACTGCCGTAAAAAGCCGTACGTTAGCAAAGCAAGCAGAAAAAGGGTTGTTAACTTCGAACCGGAATATAAAAATAAAACAAATGAGTTTTGGAAACATGTAATTTTCTCATACGAATCAAAGTTTAAAATCTGTTTATCAGATGACTCTTATTGGTAGCGCGGAAAAGTTCGAAAAAAACTAAATCTAAAGTTACATGAAGGTGGTGGGATAGTGTTATAGTTGTTATGATGTTGGCAATGTAGTGTTCATTGACGAGACGATGAACAGAGCAGTTTCCGTGAAAATTCTGAAATAAAAATTGAACCAGAGTCCTGCAACACATCCTGAAGTTATTACTCTCTTACTACTCAAGAAACCGCTGCTGACGGTAAGATGTGGATGGCAGTCGCGATTTAAACCCCATTGAGCATTTGTGTGGTCATTATGAAAAACGTATCCATAATCGCTCCATTTCCCACAAAGCTCAACTCAAAGTTTCCATTCCGACTGGAAGGGTGTCAACTTCACCGAAAAGCTGCGACGCTCAATGCCTATTTGAATGAGGTTATACGACTACTCAGATATCCAATTAAGTGCAGAGTAAAACAATTTAGTTCAAAAATTATGAAATTTTAATAAAGATTTTGTTTTTGAACAGGGGTACCAAGACTTATGCTGTACCAAAATATGAGGTTGACATGTATAATTTTATGCATATTTTGTTTACATAAGTAAGTGAAAAATTATATGATTTTGTGTAAGCGTATAAGTTGGCACATTAAATAAAAATAATAGGTTCATATCATTTGTGGTGTATTTTTGAGAAATGATTTTATTTTGGTTGGGGTACCATGACTTTAGCTGCTCACTGTATAAACAAATTACAAATGGAAATTTCTCCTAAAGCCACAAATTATGCCATGTTTAATGTGTCAGCTTTCAGTACAGAAATTTGAAATTTTGAAAAAGAAACTTAAGCTCACTTCATTTCTGTTTGTATGCAAGTGTCTTAAATTCGTTTAAAATATTAAGAATATTAGAATTATTTTCCTAATAGCTCCACCTCTATATACATGTATATATATGACGGTTGGAAATTAGCTTGGAATAGTAGGCACGATTACTCCAAACATCATGCAATTAATTTATTTTCTTCTGAGAACATTACATTACTTGGAAGTCCTCTTATATTTCCAAATCCGGTTTTCCAATATATGTATAGTGCAACAGAAAACGCAGCAATTCAATAATTACGGAAATTATACTGCGCTCAATAGGGTATGTACGGAGCTCAAAGGACATATTTTAAACGGACAGCGAACGCTTCGAACGTTAGCATGAATGCCACTCTGATACCGAGCGACTGATGGTTGATTACATCAAAAAAGAATTTGCAAGTGAATGACTATAATCACTCTACGGTCGACTTGAATAGGTACGAGCCGTGGGTACAAACGCAGCTCTCTCTTCCGTTCATTGGACATAGTCCGATGTGGGTGTGCGTTTGTACTCACTCGTCTGCTGATGCATCCCATCGTAATGATGACAATAAAACAGATGAAAGCTTCCTTGTAACAATGCCATAAACAGTAGCCATACACATCCATACACACACATGGATAAATACACACACAAACGCATTTACACATTCACATGTGTGTGTGAGTAAAGAGTGAAACAAAAGAAATGGTATAGTGGTAGGGGGTGGGGGGTAGCACCAATACCCAATAACAACAAAAATCGAAAATAATGAAAAGGAAAATCACCCTGGGAGTTTTATTACAATTGATCACCTGTTACGCTGATTGGTAATTGCACTTTGAGCCATAATAAAGTTCACATGCCATACATGAGCTCAGGACGATATGGCAGAGATGGTCGTCGTCGTCGATGGTCAACGGTAGCCATGCCCGATCCCCGTTGTGTGTGACGACCACACTGCACACAAACAGACTTGCATATACTCTCGTACCTAGTACCGTGGTTTCAATCTGGACAACTCAAAGCCAAATTATACAGTTCAAATAGAAGAAGCGAGAAATTTAATTCCACTGTCAATGTGATACAAATCTAAAGGGCTACATTGCACACACACCTCAATATGCATTATGTATTACATTTTACACGAACATTTGCATGGGAAACAATTTGAATGCCGCTCTTGTTGACAACCAAAACTCTAAAGAAATTGCAATAAATATGATACGATCTAGAAGGAGACACTTGTTCCATAACTTGAAAGAGACTGGGTGAAAGTTTCACCACAAATGATGCAGTTGATTGGGAAATAAATGACTCGTACTACAAGGATGACATAAGAAATTGGTAAAACTATGGTACAAGAGTATCGAATTAGAGTCATACTAGGTTGCAAAATAAAATTTAAATTTTAAAATCTAAAACAAAATGTTCATGTGCTGTCCTCATAAATGAATAATTCAACGTCAAACAGGACAAAAAATTCACTCCGATTTTTCTGAAAATCTCATGAAATATTCTTCTCTGAAAATAAATTTTCACGTATCTTAAAAAAAAAATACTTTAAATATATTCAACTAAGGAGTTTCGTACTTTGTTCAACCATTACTATGTAATTTTTGAAAGGTCTTCGGAAGTACAGTTGAACTTCGACTAACCGTGATGCTCGGAACCGGGCTAATCACGGATAACCGAAAATCACGGTTAAAAGAGGTAAAATTTTACATGTATAAATTTTATTATTTTTATTTATTTTTGACAAAAACATGTAAATCTGCGTCTATAAATAACTTATCATATCTCTAGGAATACATACATTTATTTAAAAAAATCATTTATGGAAGTCTGTCTTATGCTTTTAGCTTTTGATTGTTCTTCCAACAAATGAGTTTGTATGCGATATATTTGCATTTTATCTGGTTCTGAAATACTTGGACAATTAAAGTTTTCTAAAAAACCTAACAAAATACTACTAGCATATATGCCTGAGCCAATGTAGGCGTTTCGTCCGCATTTCCTCCATCTGATTCCTCGGAATTTGAATCAAGCTCATCTTCCTGGCTTTGGGTAACCATGTCTACGATTTCGTCTTCAGATATAATAGCAAACGGAGCGACATCAGAGTCGCACACCATCCACTTTTCGACAGCATCAATCGTACATCCAGACGGTATGGTTATATCTGTTTGTATCTCAACAAGGCTATTTGGAGCATCTTCATTATGAGATAGTAAGTTATTCCAAACTCTTTTTAAAACTTGTGGAGTTACAGAGTCCCACGAAGCTGCGGCTGCCCACAAAGCTGTCTTAATATTCAAAGATTTAACGAACTCACGTCTGTTATTAGCACCAACAAGTTTTTGAACGGTCAGTCTACGGTAGTGACATTTGAAGCTCCGAATTACTCCTTGATCCATAGGCTGAATCAAGGACGTGCAATTTGGTGGGAGATATTTCACTGTAACGTTTTCAGATATCATAGCATTTACATCTGGGTGTGCTGGACAGTTGTCTAATAGTAAAAGTATTTTACAGTTATTTTTGAGACCGATGCGCCGTTGATGTTCCTTTGCTTCTGGTACAAAATTTTGATTAAACCACTCCAGAAATAGCTGTTGTGTTACCCAAGCTTTCTTATTAGATTTATAAATCACAGGAAGGTGTTCAACGTTTATTAAAGCTCTTGGATGGACACTTTTTCCTATTATCCTCAATTTACACTTGTGAGTTCCTGCAGCATTTGAACAAACTAGCACTGTGATTCTCTCCTTGGATTCCTTGTACCCTTCAATAGAATATTCATTACCACTAGCCAAAGAACTCTGAGGCAAACACCTCCAAAATAGACTGGTTTCGTCGCATTGTAGATCTGTTCAGTTGCAAGTTGTTCGTTTTTAATGATTTCATCCAAGTCGTCCACAAACATCGTAGCAGACTCATAATCAGCACACTCCTTTTCTCCCGTAGATTTCAGTCGACGGATTCCATGACGTTTTTTGAATTTATCCAACCAACCAAATGAATAAGTGCACTGTGAATTCATGTTTAACTTTAAATGGAACATTTTTGCTTTTTCGACAATCATTTCGCCTGAAGTTCAGAAGCAAATTTCAGTTTAAGTTCATACAATATCTCGATTTCAGTTAACTTACCTGAAATTGGAGTTCCCTTAAATCTTTCTTGCCGAAACCATTCATATGTTGCGAAATCAACTTTTGGATTTTCGGATTTTTTTTAGTGTATATCTGTGTTTAAGGCCAAGCATTGAATCAGTATCGGAGCAAAATTTTAAAATCCGATCTTTGTTTTTTATTAAATCGGATACAGTTTGAATGCCAACTCCATATTTTTCAGACAACATTTTCAAAGGTACTTTACGTTTTGAGAATTCATTAATCAGCTCCATTTTTTCTTTAATTGAAAGAACCTTTCTTGCTCTTTTCGCGGATTTAGTTTTTGACGGTGGCATGATGTAGGAAAACACGTCTTGACAGATCAAATTTCACACTGATGAATGAATATGCAATTTGATATGAAAATTACACTTTCATGAAAACCAAACTTTCACGCAAACCAAACTTGAAATACAATCAAAACACTTATGAATGCAACTCGACTTCGTTCATATGGCCACCGCGAGTCGGCAGCGGACCCAATTTTCGATGACTCGGTCACACATTTCGGCCGCTATTTCGCATTCAATATAGGCTCTGAGTTCTTCCAACGTTGTCGGCTTGTTGACATAAACCAATGATTGATTTGAACTGGGATATTGTCCTGGCTCAAGACCATTTTGCATCTATATTTAATAGAATGCAAATTTATTTACAAATGGCATGGTGACATTTATTACTTGGCTGCAGACTACCACTATCATGATTTCCACCCTGTCTAAAGGTTTCATTCAGGTGGCTTCGCAGCGACTTTTCAACATCAAACCCGGCCTCTATAAGGAGATGATTTTCACAAACGAACGAGAATCACAACTCACTTGCCGAATTTGCGTTTAAAAAATCGCACCAAGTAATAAAGTACACATGCCATCTTACAAGCATCTCATTGAGTTGCATATGTAAGTATGTGTATATGAAGGTATAGTTACCCAGCAATACTTCTGCCGTGCCAACGCTCATTTGTTTTAGTTAGTGATTTGACGTAGCCGCAAAGAAAAAAGTCTAGAGGCTTTAAATCGCACGAACGAGGCGGCCAATTGACTGGTCCATTACGCGAGATAACACGCTCACCAAACTTACTCTGCAATAAATGAATTGTAAAGTGTGCTGTGTTGCTTGTGGCACCGTCCTGTTTTCCAATTCGGTCCAAAAATAATCGGTAATCACGGCGCGATAACGATCGCCATTCACAGTAACGTGACGATTGTTATTGTCGACGGAAAAATATGGCCGCAATGATGCCGCTGGCATACAAACCACACTAAACAGTTATTTTTGTGGATGAAGTGGTTGTTCATGAAACACATGTGGATTTTCACCAAACCCATTGAGCCAAAAATGAACTTCGTCCTGAAGATGATTTTGCGATGAAATTCACAGTCTTGGCGCATATTTTCCTGAGCCAAGTTGTCCATCGGCTTCAATTCTTTTTTAAAACTTTTTGCACCTCTTTCCCAAAAAGTGAAAATTTGGAAAATGCATTATAGGTAACATGTGTTCTAGCTTCTCCCCTTAAAGCATGTACTTTATTTAGTACCACGTTCGTATAAGTAAACTTTTCGAAATATCCATTAATGCTCCGCGTTTGGATAATTAAAGGGCTACAGTCACCTTTTTTATCCCTTTTTGTTCCGCATCCCTTAAAAGTACGAATTTCGAAAAATCCAATTTTACTTCTACGTTATCAGTCGGTACCAATGTTATCCCTGTTTGTCTTGCTCACTCCTAAAAAGCACAAATTCCAAAAAAACAATTTATGTCGCTCGTCTAAGTGGTCGGAAAAATATACACGCCGAATTTCACGATTCTGGCTACAATGCTTTAGTTGGTACCATTTTCATCCCTTTTTGTTTCGCTCACCCCTTACAAGAAGAAATCCATTTAGATTACGTTGTCAGAGGAATTTACACACCAAATTTCACGACTCTAGCTGCAATACATAAATTGGTACCATTTGTATCCATTTTCGACCCGCACACACCTTAAAAGTACAAATTTCGCAAAATCAAATTTTACTCAACTTCTACATGGTCAGAAGAATTTACATATCAGATCTCACGATTCTAGCAGCAATAATTTAGTTGGTACCATTTTTATCCCTTTTTGTGTATACATTCCTCTGACTGCGTAGACACAAAAAATAAAAAGGTTTTTCCAAACTTTAAGGGATACAATTGGTACAAAGGGATAAAAATGATACCAACTAAACGGCTACAGCTAGAATGATAAAATTTGGTGTAAACATTCCTATAATTGCGTAGACATGTAAAAAGAAATTTTCGAAAGTCGTTCTTTTAAGGGGTCAAATGGGAAAATGGGGATAAAAATGGTACCAACCAACTAGTCGGAGCTAGAATCATGGAATTCGGTGTGTACATTCCCATGAACAGAGATACAAGCCGACCGATTTTAAGCCGACAAGCCGCCGCCGCCGCATGGATCTGCACGAGCCGCGCCGCCGCCGATTTCGTCGACTCAAATGGACTTTAACACGCCGCCGATTTCATCGACTCATATCGACTTCAACCACGCCGCCGAGATTTGACGGAGTTCTAACTCAGTCAAATCTTACTACCAAAATAGACTACCCACTTAAAATTACAAAAGAAAATATGACTGTCGACTTAGACATCCTACTACTGTGACCTTTCCTTGAATTTAGTATCCCATATATGATGACGTCTATAGAAAGTTGAATGATTGTATTTTGATTTGAAAGTCGCATTTATATAAGTCAATTCCAGAACGCGTGGCCATGTGTTCCTATAAATAACATTAAGACTGTTTATCTTTAAGACTGGATAACTAAGCTGTGATAAGAAAAAAACAACTAAAAAGTTAAAATTTAACTCAAAATAAAAATTTCTTTTTTAAAATTATCACCAATAGCAATACCAATGTGTGTATAAAAACAAATTTTAACAAAAATATTTTATGTTAAAAATTTTGGACTTAGCATGGATAATTATCCAGTGTAGGTCCAAATTATGGTTATCGTCCATAAGTCGGAAAAAGTCAACAGAAAATATTTTTTTTTTGATACAAATATTTATTTATTATTTTGGGTAAAAAATTAAATTTTTATTAACGCTTTTGTTATCGCAGCTTCTTATCCCGACTTAAAGAAAAACAGACTTATTAAACAACAGCTTCCCTATTGTGGTTATTTAGTGTGTCAAAGTAGGTATAGTATTAAAATTCATTGGAAAGCTGTAATTGCAAAAATATTTATTAAATTCATCCATATTATAAATTTTGAGAATGGATTCCCACTTCCAAAAAATAATTGTATGGGATAATAATATTAAATTATTTCATAATCTTTTTGATTATTTAATAAAATGAAATCTATCTTTGATCTTATGAAACCATTTTTCACTATTTAACAATTTTGATTTAGGAAATATGAAATGTTTATGAAAAAATGTATGAAACATTTCGTTTTATTTATAAATTTTTCATACATATTAAAAAAATCACTAAATGTATGAAAATCCTTTTATGAAATCGCTTCATACATATTATGAAGGAAACTTCTTTCAGTGTATGATGACGTCTATAGAAAGTTAAATTGTTGTATTTTGATAAAAAACTATAAGCAACAGCTACTCTATTGTGCTTCTTTAGTGTGTCAAAGTAGGTAGAGCTTTACCCTTCTTTGGAAGGATTATGATACTCAAGATGTCTGGTCAAATATGCCTCACATGAGAAGCTGTAATTGCAAAAAGATTTATTAAATTCATCCATATTATAAATTTTGGTAATGGATTCCCACTCCCAAAAAATAATTGTATGGGACAATAATACGAAATTATGGGAACATTTGCTAATATTGGCTAATAAAGGGTGATTTTTAAGAGCTTGATAACTTTTTTTTTAAAAAAAACGCATAAAATTTGCAAAATCTCATCGGTTCTTTATTTGAAACGTTAGATTGGTCCATGACATTTACTTTTTGAAGATAATTTCATTTAAATGTTGACCGCGGCTGCGTCTTAGGTGGTCCATCCGCTTAGTCCAATTTTGGCATTTCCACGTTTTTGAGTAACAGAGACCCAATTGGTGCGAACGGCGAGGAATCGAAAATTGGTGGTCATCATTAACACTGGCCGATACAGCTGCGATATTTTCTTCAGTTCGCACTCTACGTAAGCGTGTTGGTGGTTTAATGTCCAACAATGTAAATTTGGTGCGAAATTTAGTCACAATAGCCCGAATAGCCGCTTCAGTGGGTCGATTAAACTGACCATAAAATGGAAGCGCGCAATGAACTTTCTTAACAGAGCACGCATTTTGATAATAAAATTCAATAATTTGCAAGCGTTGTTCGTTTGTAAGACGATTCATGATGAAATGTCAAAGCATACTGAGCATCTTTCTCTTTGACACCATGTCTGAAATCCCACGTGATCTGTCAAATACTAATGCATGAAAATCCTAACCTCAAAAAAATCACTCTTTATTAACAAATATTGAATCACTTGCCAAAAAATAAAAGAAAATGTTGTTCCTTCTCTTTTCCCAAAATTGGCAAATAAATTAAATTTTATATTATTTTTTCAATACTTTTATTTGTTTTGATTTTCCTATAATATTCGTACAGCCTCTTTCGAATGCAATACATGGAGGAGGGTATATATAGTTCGGCCGTTTTTACTATGATTCAAATTTTCGTGAAAGATACCTTTACTATGTCTATGGAAATATAATTGCGATAAAACCCGCTTGTATGTTTAATTAAATGTACTTATGATGGCTACAAATGTTCGGAATATCAATTTAACATAGAAGAAGACTGTGGCTAAACCACTTTTTCTATGTGAAAGTGCAATTTGTAGCCTTCTACCCTTTCATTGAACATATAAGCGGGAGTTATTGATGTACAAATATTAAAGTTACTTTCGGCGAAAATTTTAGTAAAAAAGGCGTTAAGTTCGGCCGGGCCGAACTTTATATACCCTCCACAATTGATTGCATTCCACAGAGGATGTCGATTTTCATAGAGGTGTAGTAATATTACAGTAAAATATAATTTTTTTATAGCCAAATCAAAACAAATACAAATATTAAAAAATATTTTTGAACTGGGATATTGTCCTGGCTCAAGACCATTTTGCATCTATATTTAATAGAATGCAATTTTATTTACAAATGGCATGGTGACATTTATTACTTGGCTGCAGACTACCACTATCATGATTTCCACCCTGTCTAAAGGTTTCATTCAGGTGGCTTCGCAGCGACTTTTCAACATCAAACCCGGCCTCTATAAGGAGATGATTTTCACAAACGAACGAGAATCACAACTCACTTGCCGACTTTGCGTTTAAAAAATCGCACCAAGTAATAAAGTACACATGCCATCTTACAAGCATCTCATTGAGTTGCATATGTAAGTATGTGTATATGCAGGTATAGTTACCCAGCAATACTTCTGCCGTGCCAACGCTCATTTGTTTTAGTTTTTTCGTTTGTATTTTTTTTTTGGTCTGTAATCAATATTTGATTTGAACTGGGATATAAAAATGTCACCATGCCATTTGTAAATAAATTTGCATTCTATTAAATATAGATGCAAAATGGTCTTGAGCCAGGACAATACCCAGTTCAAATCAAATATTGATTACAGACAAAAAAAAATAAAAACGAAAAAACTAAAACAAATGAGCGTTGGCACGGCAGAAGTATTGCTGGGTAACTATACCTGCATATACACATACTTACATATGCAACTCAATGAGATGCTTGTAAGATGGCATGTGTACTTTATTACTTGGTGCGATTTTTTAAACGCAAATTCGGCAAGTGAGTTATGATTCCCGTTCGTTTGTGAAAATCATCTCCTTATAGAGGCCGGGTTTGATGTTGAAAAGTCGCTGCGAAGCCACCTGAATGAAACCTTTAGACAGGGTGGAAATCATGATAGTGGTAGTCGGCAGCCAAGTAATAAATATCACCATTTGTAAATAAATTTGCATTCAATTAAATATAGATGCAAAATGGTCTTGAGCCAGGACAATATCCCAGTTCAAATCAAATATTGATTACAGACCAAAAAAAATACAAACGAAAAAACTAAAAAAAAAATGTTTTTATAAATAAAAATAATATTTTAATTATTTCAAACGACGCTTATAAGACAAGGCTACCAAATCGTCAACTCAAAAAATAAATATTCTTCTATTTATATTTTCAAAAAGCTTAAATACCATAAATATTGATAGATAGTGGGTGCTACAGTTGGTTGTATTTCCATTAAATTTTAATTCCAAAAATACACATTTTGAAAATCCTTTATCAGACATACATAGTGCAAAATAACCTAACTTCATGATTCAACAAATTTTTGCCGTAACAGAAAAAGTACGAATTTGGAAAAAACTTTTTATTTTGCATGTCTATGAAGTCAGAGGAATGTATACACCGAATTCCATTTGGTTGGTACCATTTTTACCCCCTCAAGAGTACGACTATCTAAAATCTCTTTATTTGACGTTTCTACCCAATTACAATTTCATCATTCTAGCTGTAGTCGTTTAGTTAGTTTGCATTACTCGGTGAATAAATTTGAAATTCTATTATGTGGACAGAACATTTATTGGGCATTTTGGAGTTTATGCAAAAAATAAACACACACACTCACAACACATACATTTATAGTATACTCAGAATTTCATGAATCTAGCTGAGGTCAATTGGTTGGTACTATTTGTACCCCCTTTTTCATTTTAACCCCAAGAAGTACAAATATCGAAATATCCGTTTATTTTACGTGTCTACGCAATCAGAGGAATGTATACACCGAATGTCATTATTCTAGGTGTAGCCGTTTGTTTGGTGCCATTTTTATCACTCTGTACCCATTGTATCCCTTGAAAGTACGAATTTGGAAAAAACATTTTATTTTCCATGTCTACGTAGTCAAAAGATTGTATACTCCGAATTTCATGACTCTAGCTGCGGTCATTTGATTGGTACTATTTTTATCCCATTTTTCCATTTTGATCCCAAAAAGTACGAATTTCGAAAAATCCGTTTATTTTCCGTCTCTACACAGTCAGAGGAATGTATACTCCAAATTTCATGACTCTAGCTGCGGTCATTTGATTGGTACTATTTTTATCCCCTTTTTTCATTTTGATCCCAAAAAGTACGAATTTCAAAAAATCCGTTTATTTTCCGTGTCTACACAGTCAGAGGAATGTATACTCCAAATTGCATGACTCTAGCTGCGGTCATTTGATTGGTACTATTTTTATCCCCTTTTTTCATTCTAACCCCAAATAGTACGAATTTTGAAAAATCCGTGTGTTTTACGTGTCTATGCAATCAGAGGAATGTATACACCGAATTTGATTATTCTAGGTACAGCCGTTTTGTTGGTACCATTTTTATCCCTCTATTCGCATTTTACCCCTTATAAGTACTAATTTGGAAAAAATACTTTTATATTAAGTATCTACTCTATTAGAGGAATGTACACACCGAATTTCGTGTTTCTAGCTGTTGTCGTTTAATATGTACCATTTTTATCCCTTTTTTTGCCCCATTTCACCCCTTACGAATAAAATTACTTTATGGTGCACGTTTTTGTTATAAGGGGAATGCGCATACCCAATATCAAGTGAGTACAAGGAGACATATTGAAAAAACATGAATAATTACTCTAATATATTAGGGATTTTTATGGGTATTTTTAGTCCTTGTGAGGGAAAATTTTTTCCCTTTGGACCGATTTCGCCCAGTTTCAATCCCAACCGATCTACGACTATAAGACGCATTTATGGTAAATTTGGTAGTCCTAGCTCCTTTCGTTTAGATGCTAGCGTGCAGAGTTACAAGCCGAACCATAATTATCGGCGGCGGAGGCGCTATTCAAAATGGGTCGGCGGCGGCGGCTTTCGGCTGATTTGCCGGCTCGTTCTGTCGTACCTCTATTAATTTATTTGACAATTTTGGGGAAATGGAAGAAACAATTTGTATTGGTTTGTGATACATTTTCTTTTATTTTTGTCAACTAATTCAATATTCGTTAATATTAGCAAATGTTCCCATAATTTCATATAATTATCCCATACAATTTTTTGGGAGTGGGAATCCATTCCCAAAATTTATAATATGGATGAATTTAATAAATAGTTTTGAAATTACAGCTTTTCATGTGAGGCATATTTGATCAGACATTCAAGATGTCTGATAATCCTTCCAAATAATGATAATACTCCTCTACCTTATTTGACAAGAAGGAGCTGTTGTTTATTGTTATTTATAGGAACACATGGCCACACTTACTATACCACATTACCACACACTTACTATAGACATCATATAGTGGGATACTAAATTCGAAGAAAGATCCATATATTTCACAGTAGTAGGTTGTCTAAGTCGACATTTATATTTGCTTTTGTAATTTCAAGTGGGTTGTCTATTTTGGTAGTAAGATTTGACTGAGTTAGAACCCCGTCAAATCTCGGCGGCGTGGTTGAAGTCGATATGAGTCAATGAAATCGGCGGCGTGGTTAAGTCGATTTGAGCCGATGAAATCGGCGGAAACATGCGGCGGCTTGTCGGCTTAAAATCGGTCGGCTTGTATCTCTGCTAGCGTGCTTTCAACAGACGGACGGACGGACAAAGTTAGTATACCCCCATCCTGGAGGTGGAGGGTATAAAAAAATAAAAATTGTGCACACAAAATATAAATTTTTAGGTCTCGAATATAAAATTATTATTTATTATTTTGTTGCATACTGCTATAAATCATTTCATTTCCAGCAGTTCAATAATTTCGCATATAAATAATAATCATTTCGAACCACTGTGCATATGTACAATGGTATAGAGTACACTATTTCAAAGTGCTTACAAAAGCAACAAATAGCCCAAAACATATGTTGTGTGCGTGTATGCTATTCTATCTATACACACATATGTGTGTGTGTGTGTGCGTTTGAATACTCTCGTGCTGTTAGGTCACCTTCGACACAAAAGACCCACACAATGGCAGAGCTCCTCTCAATGTCCGATACATACGCTGCATTGGATGCTGCTGCCGTGGCCGTTGCTGCTGGCTGGCTGGATGGATGCTCTGGATGCACCTCCTGGGGCATTAAAGGACAACAATACCCAAAACAGTAGCTATCTTCCCCCGCAGTTCTATTGTGCATCTGAAATTTATTTAAGTTTCATACCTGGCAAACAAATGAAGGTTTTGTGATGCTTCCATGGCTGAATGGGTGGGTGGGTTTTGCGGAAGGATGGATGTGCGGACTTTCGTTGCAGTAGAAGGGGTTGCAAGTGTGTATGTACGTTGGATGGACATGAAATGGACTTGGTGGATATTGATGTTTTCAAACTTAATCCACAAGATTAATACACGAGTAGTGTATTTAATCCATGCTCCTTGCAATTTATTTTATACACTTCGGGGTTTTTTACAGCACAAATGTTGACAAGGGCTACACAGATAGAAAAAAAAACTATTCTGTACTCCCATCCACGTGTGTAGCATCAGTGAAAAAGGGGTAGCTGCCCACAACAAACGAGTGTTCTCTAAATTAAATGGAAACTTCATTGATGTTCGCAAAAGTGGATTCAACTACACATATGAATGTGAAAAGATTTCCGCATCGGAATGACTTTATAAAATATTGTTTTCGTAACCATGAATAGGCGTTTACACGTCATTTAATGCGAAGTAAACGAAACGAACGGTGACAGGGCACATATGAGACATTTTATAATATTCACGGGGAGCTTTTTTGTCACTTTATACACTCCAGAGGGAGTATATGAGGCACATGATGGGATGGTAATGCCACAAGAAGAAATGTTATTAATGGATGAGCAATCATAGAAGACATCAGAGTTAATGAAATAAAAAAATATTCATAAAACTCAGATACAACAAGTCATAAAGGGTAATAAGTTCCACCGAGGGAATCTTATATACCCTACGACATGGATTGAATTAAACAGTAATACCGGCAGATTATAGGTAGAAGTGAAAAAAAATATTATTTTACTATTACAAATATCTAAGGTCACATATACAGTGGCACCGTAAAGTCTACATACCTGGTACATAAATATGTTTTACCGTGAGAATTTTGACCACAAGTAAATGTATTGAGGCGATCGTTGGTAATAATATATTTATGCAATTTCATTTAAAAATATAATTATTTCGAAAAATTAAGGAAATTCAAATTTTGAGCCACAGACACCTGCGACTGGCAATGACCATCAATATTGACCATTCAATGTTTGAATTTCGAAATACCTGAAACTGATTGAAGAGTGTCGTGAAACAGTAGCATCACTGCCGGGTTAATCGATCAAATCATTTATGAATAAAGTAACCATCCATTCCTCTTTTCGCGGGACTATCCCTCTTTTTGATGCCCAGTCCTGCTTTTTTATTGGCTCTAATAAAACATCAAAAATATTTTTAAAATACAAAAGTTTATTTAATAGCTAACATTCTGAGGAGGAGAGTAATTTGAATAAAATATTAAAAAAAGTCAAGACTTTTTTAACAAATTGTATAATATTTTGATTTATTTTGTAAAAACTAGCATTTATATGTTAAACAGTGGCTAATAATGAGTATAATTACCTTTAATTGGGCATATAAGAGGATGTGATCGAACCTATATTTCCAAAATGAGAGTACAATTGTACTTTTTGAAGAAAATTGGAATTTTAGTAAAAAAAAACAACTTTCTATCCGAATACAATTCAATTCGGTAATAAAGTGAAAACTGGAAGGATTTTTGTACAAATTCCTAATCATAGGGTAATATGACCAGACCCAATTTGAGAAATCGAGAAGAATATTTGTATGGGGCTATATCCAAACATGGAATGTAGTGACCCAATAGAATATTCCAGTTCAAGTATAACGTGTAATGCTCAATTTCAAGAAATTCGATGAAAATTAGTAATTTCTTGTGCGGAAAAATCAAACCAGGGAGAGAAATTTGTATGGGAATATATATAAATCTGAACCGATCTGACCCATTTCCACCATGAGTGTTTCTGGTTGAAATATAAGATTGTTTTAGTTTTTTCGTTTGTAGGAGATGTTTGTGAGAATCATCTCCTTATAGAGGACGGATTTGATGTTGAAAAGTCGCTGCGAAGTCACTTGAAAATGGTCGAAATCATGATCGTGGTAGTCTGCAGCCAAGTAATAAATGTCACCATGGCATTTGTAAATAAATTTGCATTCTATTAAATATAGATGCAAAATGGTCTTGAGCCAGGACAATATCCCAGTTCAAGTCTTTTTGGAAGATTTGAAAAAGCTCGGTTAAAAATGTGTTTTCTAGAGCGGAAAATTCAAATTGGGATCGAAATTTCTATGGGAGCTATATATAAATCTGAACCGATCTGACCCATTTTCATCATAGGTGTTTCTAATTGAAATATAAGATATTTTGCAAGATTTGAAGAAGATCTGTTAAAAAATGTGGCTATAGAGCGAAAAAAGTCAAATCGGGTGTGAAATTTGTGTTGGAGCTATATATAAATCTGAACCGATCTGACCCATATTCAATGGGCATTTCTATAGGAAATATAAGATATTTCGCCAATTTTATAGAAGATCTGTTAAAATAAGTTGTTTCTAGAGCGGAAAAAAATTGTGAGCGAAATTTGTACGGGAGCTATATATAAATCTGAACCGATCTAACACATTTTCAACGCAGGTGTTTCTAGTTGAAATATAGGATGTTTTGCAACTTTTGAAGAAAATCTGTCAAATGTAGTATCTAGAGTGAAAAGAGTCAAATCGGTAGTGAAATTCGTATGGGGACTATATCTAAATCTGATCCGATTTTCTTCAAACTAAATAGCATTCGTCCTTATCCCGCAAAACTTCGTTGTGCAAAGTTTCATTTGGTTCTACCTACAATTGCGACCTGTATCTTGATTACAACAATATATGGACAGACAGACAGACGGACATTGCCAAATCGATTCAAAAAGTGATTCTAATTCGATCGGTATAATTAATAATGGGTCTATCTCGCTTCCTTTTGGGTGTTACAAACAAATGCACAAATACATACTACTCTCGTGGAGCGTATAATAAAACAAAAAATACATATCCTTAAAAATTTGATTTTATGAATCAATTCGAAAACAAAAACAAGTAAGGAAAGACTAAAGTCAGACGGGGCCGACTATATGATACCCTCCACTTTCTATCCCATTACAATTTAATTCGGTAAAAAAGTGAAATCGGGAAGGAATTTGGATCCTGTAAATGTATGTGTTTGACAAAAAAATTAAATCGAAAAGGACATTTGTATGGGGTGTACTGAAACCTGGAACGATGTTTCACCATGAATGTTTATAGGTGAAATATAATATATAAAGTTTTGCCAAAATCGGGAGCAACATTTGTATTGGGGCTATATCTAAATTTGAATCGATCTTACCCACTCACCACAGTACTTTTCAGTTTAGTTATAAGATGTTGTGCAAAATTTAAAGAAAATCGGGTACTATATGTGGTTTCTAGAGCGGAAAAAGTCAAATCGGGTACAAAATTTATATGGGGCTTCGCCACAGGCGTTTCTAGTTGGGCTATTAGCTGTTGTGCCAAATTTAAAGAAATTCGGGTATAATATGTGGTTTCTAGATCGGAAAATGTCAAATCGGGTGGGACATTTGTATGGGGGCTATATCTAAATCTGAACCGATGTGCTTCACATTAAATAACGTTCGTCCTTGATCCACAAAACTTACTTTTGTCAATTTTTGATCGGACTATAATTGCGACCTGTAATTTGATTACAACAATAGGTGGACAGACGGACGGATGGACATCGCTAAATCGATTCAAAAAGTGATTCTAAGTCGATCTTTATAATAAACGATGGTTCTAACTCGTTTCCTTTTGGGTGTTACAAACAAATGTGCAAAGACATAATACCCTAGTAGAGGATATAATTAAATTTTTAGGTGGCAAATACATAAATCGGAAGGATATATGGCGATGTGGATCTGGAAAATGTTATCAAAATACGATGTAATAAGGGGTTTTAGGGAAGTAGTAATGGAAATTGAAGGAATACCCATATAAATGTACCCATGTACATTAGGGCGTACCTCAAAAAAAAGTTCGCCGTACACCTTCGAATATGAAGTATTATTGAAAGGTAGTTTCAAAATTTTTTTTTATTTTTTTATGCCGAACGTAGGGGTCGCGCTTTTACATTTTTCTATATAACTTCTGCATTTATAAACGGATTTTAAAGTGTGATACATCGATGTTTTTGTCTCGACGAGGCCGATTTTTTGTCTTTGAAGTCATTGAGCTCAAGCACCCCCTTCTTGTACTTACCCATCATATCTCAGTTGCTACTACCCTAATGTACCACTCTAATATCAGAAAATTAAAGCTCGCATAAAATCATGAAACTCTTCCTAAGGAAGTATGTCGATTTTCAAAAAATCGGCCTCGTCGAGACAAAAACATCGATGTATCACACTTTAAAATCCGTTTATAAATGCAGAAGTTATATAGAAAAATGTAAAAGCGCGACCCCTACGTTCGGCATAAAAAAATAAAAAAAAATTTTGAAACTACCTTTTAATAATACTTCATATTCGAAGGTGTACGGCGAACTTTTTTTTTACTTGTAACCTGGTACGCTCTAATGTACATACATGTATGACAGATTTTTCGATGAAAAATGTGAATTCTACAGCGGTAATAGTGTAAATCCTAGGGACATTACAAAGCATGGACCAATGTCATTGACTTTCCCAGGAGGTGTCCTTAGTTCAAATATAACACAATCTGGGTTCTAGAGCGGCAGTGGTGTGACCCCGTTTGCATAGTTGCATGATTTGGAAAATATGATAAATATCCTATGCAAAATATGGATATTAGAGCAGTGATTCAGTATATATTGAAATCCGATTTGCGTATATAAAAAAGTTAAGTTAAAGGTCCTGCAAATTATATGGTGAACGGACAACACCTACGACACGTACATTGGTTACAAGTTTTAGATGAGCGGGTGGTCGGATAGACAGGAAGACATCGCTAAATCGATTCAGCTGGTGATTCTAAGCCCAAGAGTGGTTCTACCTCGATTATATCTTGGTGTTACAAGGTGGCGCAGAATGAGAATTCTTTATAACTTTTTTTCATTATTATTCTTTCTTTGTTTTTTTAGCATTTTTGGAAGGAGACTTGAGGAACTAATTATGAATCATTACACGATTGAACAACGTACAAAAATAATTGAATTTTATTTTTCAAACAAACAATATTCATAATTTGGTAATGAGCGATGAAGCCCATTTCCTATTAAATGGGTATATCAAATCCAAGAGCAATTCATCAGCGACAATAACACCCACTTAAGTGTACTGTTTGGTGCGGTGTATTCTCCGAAAGGATAATTGGCCCATATTTGTTTTTAAATTTTACGAAAAGTTATGGAAAATATGCTAAAAAGAGCACGTATGTGCGAAGCAAAAAATTGACATCACTTACAGGATATCATTTTTCAAAGCTAATTGCAAAAAATTCCCCAATAAAAAATGTCGTGCGTGAGTATAATTTCTGCGTGAGTCACGTGATTTTTTCGTGAATCGCACACTTTTATTAATTCATTTATTTTCATTATATTTTGTTTAAAACTGAATTTTTGCGTTCAAAGTAAAAATCATATATCATTATATGGGAAACCCCTTAGTGTTAGTTCAATTAAGTGTTATTCCAATAAAAAATCACATAAGTGATATCGTGGTATATGCTTTGTTTTCTAATTAGATTTTATGTTTGTATCCGATATACGACTATACGACAAGACAAACGTATATTGATTTAAATAATATAATTTTCGAAATTACGCGGCGTTACTCATTTCGATTTAGAATAGGAATATTATTTTCTTTGTGGAAATTGTTTCGAGATTCACGCGTGATCGTGAGTAAAATTTATTTTACGAGCGTGCGTGAACGTGCTTGATTCAATTTTTTCTCTTCGCGAGTGTGCGTAAACGTGAGTCAATAATCACTCAGGCGCCCATCTCTAGTCAGAAGAGCATAAAAACTAAAATTCAAAATTCTAGGTACCATTGTTATCCCTTTCCTCAGTAGTCTGAGGAATGTATACTATACCTATTTCATGATTTAACCTTCTGTCGTTTGGTTGATAGCACGCCTATCCCTCTTTTTCCATTCTACCCCTCGAAAAACTCATTATGAACATGGCCAGATCGTCATAGAATTTTACCATGACTAATAATATATAGCTTTTGAGGTTTACGATGACTATTTCAAGAAACAAAACGAATATGGGAAGAAGAATCTCAAACAATACATTAGCATATTTCCGTATAAAATAGAAATTGAATTTCATTGAATGGTTCTATCTTTGCAATTATTTTTTAATTCATCATTTCTGCATTCTGATGGCACAGGGTATATTAAGAACATATGCGACTATACATTACTATCTTATTTGATTTGAACTGGGATATTCTCCTGGCTCAAGACCATTTTGCAACTATATTTTATAGAATACAAATTTACTTACAAATCACATGGTGGAATTTATTACTTGCCTGCACACTACCACTACCATGATCCCCGACCTGTGAAAGCCTTCGTCAGGTGGCTTCGCAGCGACTTTTCAACAACATACCCGGCTTCTTTAAGTAAATGATTCTCACAAACGAATGAGAATATCCGTTTAAAAATCGTACCTAGTAATAAAACACACCACCTTACAAGCATCTCATTGAGTTGCATATTTAAGTATGTGTATATGCAGGTATAGTAACCCAGAAATACTTCTGCCGTACCAAAACTCACTTGTTTTAGATTTTTCGTTTGTTTTATTTTGGTCTGTAATCAATATTTGATTTGAACTGGGATATTGTCCTGGCTCAAGACCAGTTTGCATCTATATTTTATGGGAAAAAAACTTGAATAAACTGGAAAACCGCTAAAACAACATGAAAAACGAATGCATCAAAATACTTTTTTAATTTCAATAGAAGAAGGAGTCATTTTTGTTTAAATCCGTTTTTAAGTTGCATCTGTTTCGTGTTGTTTTCAGTTATTCTCAGCTTTCTCTTAAGAAATTTTGGATTTTTTCGCTGTTGTTAAATTTTAACTCAATGTTCAGTTACTAATTAACCGGATTGTTTAAAACTTTTTACCTTTGTTGTTCTTTTCCGCAAGAACTTTATATATTTTACAGACAGGACATATCTGTTAAATACAGGTATCATGTGTCACGATAATAAAGTAGAATAGTAAAAAACACTGCATTACATTTTGTTTTGTGGAACGACGCATATGTGAGTTAATTCAAAGAATGACTGGCATGAAAACCATTCATGTGTGTATTCACGGGCAAAGAAGAAGTATTGCAAGATTTCATGGATACTTAATTTTAATGTAACACTTGCTCCGTCGTGGCATCGCGATAGCAAAAGTTAAGTTAAGTAATTGTGGCTTTAACAATGCCACAGGTTAATATTTAAAATTAAATCACAGTTAAATTGCCACATTGTACGACTAATTTAGCGGTGGCAAGAGATGCCTTATTCCTTGGCACTGCTTTAATGCTTTATTTTATAGGGATTTATTTTGGAAAAAATAGCAAACTATATTCAATGACCTCTCCTCAAACTTTTAGGGCGATGACTTTCCTCTTCGTATCAATCGTAAATGTTATCATCAGTAACGATAAAATGAAAACAAATAAAGAAAAACTAAAGTCGACACCCAATAATATTCCCTGTAATTGGTATATGTATTAGTTAATCTTCAACCAAATTTGACGTACTATGTCAAATTTGACGTAATCTGTTGCTGAAAACAAACCTTGCATGTGTATGGAGTTTACATCAAAACATACAAAGTCTGGTTCGTATGTCCTGTAGGTGTGATCTGTCAAATTTGACTAAACTGGGATTGGGGCACCATTTGCACTAATTGCATATACAAAATATGATAGTCTGGCAAATTTGAATAATATCCGCTTTAATATTTAGGTTCAGAAACTGCAATAAAAATATGAGTTGTTGACCACTTTCATGGTAGGTCTTCCTTGGTGAAATAAAGAGTGATTTTTTTGAGGTTAGCATTTTCATGCATTAGTATTTGACAGATCACGTGGGATTTCAGACATGGTGTCAAAGAGAAAGATGCTCAGTATGCTTTGACATTTCATCATGAATAGACTTACTAACGAGCAACGCTTGCAAATCATTGAATTTTATTACCAAAATCAGTGTTCGGTTCGAAATGTGTTCATGTGTTCGAAATGTTCAGCGATGAGGCTCATTTCTGGTTGAATGGCTACGTAAATAAACAAAATTGCCGCATTTGGAGTGAATAGCAACCAGAAGCCGTTCAAGAACTGCCCATGCATCCCGAAAAATGCACTGTTTGGTGTGGTTTGTACGCTGGTGGAATCATTGGACCGTATTTTTTCAAAGATGCTGTTGGACGCAACGTTACGGTGAATGGCGATCGCTATCGTTCGATGCTAACAAACTTTTTGTTGCCAAAAATGGAAGAACTGAACTTGGTTGACATGTGGTTTCAACAAGATGGCGCTACATGCCACACAGCTCGCGATTCTATGGCCATTTTGAGGGAAAACTTCGGAGAACAATTCATCTCAAGAAATGGACCGGTAAGTTGGCCACCAAGATCATGCGATTTGACGCCTTTAGACTATTTTTTGTGGGGCTACGTCAAGTCTAAAGTCTACAGAAATAAGCCAGCAACTATTCCAGCTTTGGAAGACAACATTTCCGAAGAAATTCGGGCTATTCCGGCCGAAATGCTCGAAAAAGTTGCCCAAAATTGGACTTTCCGAATGGACCACCTAAGACGCAGCCGCGGTCAACATTTAAATGAAATTATCTTCAAAAAGTAAATGTCATGGACCAATCTAACGTTTCAAATAAAGAACCGATGAGATTTTGCAAATTTTATGCGTTTTTTTTTTAAAAAAAAAGTTATCAAGCTCTTAAAAAATCACCCTTTATAACATCCTTTGGTATCAAAACATAGACAAATACACGATAGTTTTCGTTTGTTTTATTTCGCACCTTAATCAATATTTGATTTGAATTGGGATATTTTCCTGGCTACATTTATAGAATTCACCTACATTTTATAGAATGCAAATTTATTTACAAATGACATTTATTGCTTGTCTGCACATTACCACTATCATGATTTCCGGCTTGTGAAAACAACTCAAATGTCGGTTTATGTTTAATGTCGGAAATCTAAATATAATCTAAATCAGGAAACGATTTTGTGGACCTCATTTTTAATTGGTAACTTTGCGATTTTGATCTCTACTCTTAATATATCTCTTAATATCAGATCAGAAACGAACACGACAGATATGATTTTTCAGAAAGATGACAACATTATTTGCCTCAAGAAGTTATAGAACGGATATCACCAGTAGATCCTCTCCAAAAAATTGACAATGTTTAAATACAAACAAGTAAAAACGGCGTTTACATCGGCCGGGCCGAACTTTATATACCCTCCACCTTGGATTGCTGTAATATTACAGGAAAATATATTTTTTTTAATATAGCCAAACCAAAACAAATACAAATATTGACAAAATAATTTTATAAATTTGAAAATATTTTGAAAATCCATTATCTCACGTATATAGTGTAAAAGAACCTAACTTCATGATTTAAACAATTTTGCCGTAAAAGTTAAAAGTACGAATTTGGAAAAGTCTTTTTATATTGCGTGTCTATGCAGTCAGAGGAATGTATACACCAAATTCCATGATTATAGCTACCGAATCTCATCTTCCTAGCTGTAGCCGTTTAGTTGGTACTATTTGTATCCCTCTGTACCTATTATATCCCTTGAAAGTGCAAATTTGAAAACAAAACTTTTATTTTTCGTGTCTATCAATATTTTATTTTAAAAGCTATAGGAAAGTTTTTCAAAAAACACATAAAATTCAGAAAAATGCATGAAATCTTTATTTGAATCGATAGTACGGTCCATATAATTTAATGTTTGAAGATTATTTCATGCAAATGTTGACCTTAACTGCGCCTCAAATGGTCCATCCGCTTAGTCCAATTTTGGCATTTCCTCGTTTTTGAGTAACAGAGGCCCAATTGCTGCGAACGGCGACTAATCGATGATTCATGGTCATCATTAACACTGACCGATACAGCTGCGATATTTTCTTCAGTTCGCACTCTACGTAAGCGTGTTGGTGGTTTAATGTCCAACAATGTAAATTTGGTGCGAACTTTAGTCACAATAGCCCCAATAGCCGCTTCAGTGGGTCGATTAAACTGACCATAATATGGAAGCGCGCGATGAACTTTCTTAACAGATTTGATAATAAAATTCAATAATTTGCCAGCGTTGTTCGTTTGTAAGAAGATTCATGGTTAAATTATAGACCAAACTGAATATGTTTGACAGTGAAACAAAACACGAAACGTGCGTCAGCTGCCCTTTATAATATATTTGGGTTATTATGGGTATTTTTAGTCCTTACGCCCAGTTTCAATCCCAACCGATTATGGACGTCCAAGCTCCTTTCGTTTGGATGCTAGAGTGCATTCAACAGACGGACGGACGGATATGGCTAGATCGTCTTAGAATTAGAATGACGATCAAGAATATATACTTTATATGGTCTCAGGTCGACATTTTAAGGTGTTACAAATGGAATGACAAAGTTAGTATACCCCCATCCTGGAGGTGGAGTGTATAAAAATTGTACTACAAAAATCTTCAAATTGTATTACAAAAAAAGAAAATGTTTATTTATTACTGTATATTTCCAATTTTCCGACACACTTTCTAATGCAATGGACTAATAGTGAGATCGCAAAACAATTTTTTCTCGCAAATAAAAATATTTTAAACTAACTGTGTAGCTTTTGAACATGGAGGCCACCATATACACGTTAAACTACAGATCTTATATAGAAGAACTTTGTATTCAATTTTCCTTTTGATTTTTTTTTTCTCCTGAAGAATCAAGGGAAAAATCCCTTAACATTCGTGTGAGTCGTTGAAAGTTTCTGTTCTACGAATTTCACTTTCACATAGATACAGCGGTTTGGCAACAGTGGTCAAATGAGTGGGAAAATTTTGTTTGTTTTTTTTTTTTTTGAAAAATAGTATTTTTTTAAAGAAAATTAAAAAATAAAATATCTAATATACAGCCCTTGGAAAAAATGTTTGTTAAGTTGGCGTTTTAATGTGCCGTCAATAACACTCCTTGACGGATATTAAAAATGTTGCCCGACCGTACATAGCACAAAAAACTTTTTCCACTCAAACTTGCTAAACATCTACACTTACGTCTGGCCCCCCAAAAAGGAATTGGGGAGACAATCTGTTGCACTGTTTAGACCAACCATGCAAACAATGCCGTCCACGAAAACATCTCCATCTCCATTCCCAGTCTCCAGGTCCCCATTCAATGGCTAACTTCCTTAACGGATGGAACTTTTTGAGTACTTCATCAACTTTCGACGTTCTCATACAAGATAAATAAATTAGCACATTAGATGATGATGTGGATTTCTTTCCCTTTTGTGAGCAGTAGGCCTTAAGTAGGAAAAATCCCCATCATGGCCAACAGGGATTTCATTTTAAAATCCAAGTTTCTACAAACGAAACATAACGCAGACGTACAGTTGCCAACATATGGGGCAGGGGGTGGGAGTGAATAAACACCATCGCACTCTGGCCAAACAAATGAAATGCTTGCAACTGAACTTAATTTCAAACAAATCTAGCCACACAAACAACCAAAGAAGCAGGCAAACTGAAATTTATGGCGACGTTATGCTGGCCTCATGATGATGCCGCCACACTAAAATATGTATGTATGCACGACGACGACGACAACGTAGATAATTTCCAAAGCAACAAGTTGCAACTAGTCGTGCCAACAGAGCTAGAGAGAATTGTGGTGTCGTGTCCTTGGTGCATAATGCTTTTGAGGGTTTTGGGTTTGTTGTGTGTTTTATGTTGTCGTTGTTGGCGTTGGTGTTGGCTCGTTTTGTTTGTTTGTAAAATGTTTACACTTTTATGGCAAAAGTTCTGTTGTTGCTGGTTGCTTTTTGTTTTACTTTTGTAGAATTATAATTGTTGCAAGTGGTAAAATAAGAGCTCCAACAATAACAACAACACAAAAACGCAAGCAAAACGTTTTATTTTCATATGATTCAATTGTTGACAGTGGTGACTTGTGTACGTGCGCTGCTCCAGCAAACTGTTGCTGCCACTTCTGCAGTTGGTGTTGCTGTTGTAGCTGTTGTTACTTTGCAGTTAAGTATTTTCTAAATCGTAAACTTCGCCAAATGCCAAATGCTGACTATCGTCTGTAATTTGTACTGCTGCTGTTGTTTCCTCCCCCTGAACTTGTACTGCTGAGAACGAACGAAGCAATCGTTCATGTTGTTCATGTCGAGGCAGGCAATGAGCAAGCATTGCTAGTTTAGTATTGTTAAGACAACACAAATACACAGACCTACACCGTCGTGGGGACACAGCTGCTGCAAGTTGAACTAAAGATGTTTAAATAATAAAAGCAAACAATTTAAATCATACTTTGTTTATGTTTTCCAACTAAAAGTTCTGCTGCGTTGGACGACAGGGCGTGTAATTGATTTGTTATACTTTCAACACTCATACGCCGCAGTGCACAGTTAGCAAGGGGACTATGTACTTGTGGAATGGTTTTGGTTGAAGGTAGGCAACACCGCGTAGTTCAAGAAATGAAATTTAGTCCGAATCCACAGAGAAAAAATATCTGTTTATACCCTCCGCCATAGCTATAGTGCATTACGTTTGTAACACAATGAAATATTGATCTGAGACCCTAAAAAACCATTACCGTCCATCTATTTCAAAAAATCGGTTTGTATTGTCAATGAATGAAATCTGTCTGTCTGCGGAAAATTCCCCTTATAACCCATAATATGTTAACTATTTAAATATATTTTTGAAGATTTCTGTCCTTTTTTTCTTTTAGGGGGTGGAATGGGGACAAAAAAGCTATCAATCAAACGACAACAGCCAGACACATGAGATTCACTGTGTAAATTCCTCCAATTGCGTAGACGCCAAAAATTAAAAAAATATTCGGCGTGTACATTCTAGAATAGGCAGCAGCTAGAATCAGAAATTCGGTCGTTGACTGTACTGGTGCCGATATTCCTAATTTTAGGTTCAAAATATGGAAAAAGGGATTACATTGGTATCGACATATTGGCTGCAAGTAGAATCATAAAAAGCGGTGTGAGCATTAATCTGACTGTATAGACGCCCAAAATAAACGATTTTTTTCAAATGTTTTTCATTTAAAGGCAAAAGGGAGAAGTGGTACCAATCAGACGGCAAAGTGGAAACAATTTGATAATAAATCGGTACCAATCAAAGCTGGAATCATGACACTCCGCACGTACGCTCCTCTGACTCTGTGGACACCCAAAAACCTCAAATAATTATAATATATAATAACGATTTATGTAGTTTAATGAGTGTTGTCGATGACTGTCTTATAAAGGGTGATTTTTTAAAAGCTAGAGGAAAGCTGTTCATCAAAAAAACACATAAAATTCAGAAAAAAGCATGAAATCTTTATTTGAATCGATAGTACGGTCCATATAATTTAATGTTTGAAGATTATTTCATGCAAATGTTGACTTTGACTGCGCCTCAAATGGTCCATCCGCTTAGTCCAATTTTCCAATTTCCGATTTTTCCGCAAAATTTTCCACGTTGAACGGCGACGAATCGATAATTCATGGTCATCATTAACACTGGCCGATGCAGCTGCGATATTTTCTTCAGATCGCACTCTACGTACGCGTGTTGGTGGTTTAATGTTTAACAATGTAAATTTGGTGCGAAATTTAGTCACAATAGCCCGAATAGCCGCTTCAGTGAGTCGATTAAACTGACCATAAACTGGAAGAAGCGCGCGATGAACTTTCTTAACAGAGCACGCATTTTGATAATAAGATTCAATAATTTGCAAGCGTTGTTCGTTTGTAAGACGATTCATGGTTAAATTATAGACCAAACTGAAGATGTTTGACAGTGAAACAAAACACGAATCGTGTGTCAGCTGATTAAATCAGTGTTACCAAAAATATAATAGCTAAAAATCACCCTTTACTTTAAATAGCAAAAACAATAACAACATGAGAGAAAACGTCAGACGGCTAAACCTCAAAATTCGGACAACAATTGTAATTTGCGAACAATCTTTAGATGGACAGCAGAAGTAAGCCATCTTGAAGTGCTTAACGGCCAAGACATATATCGCAGTAATGAAAGATACTTTTGGATGCATGTAGTGAACCCACAATAGCATTGAATGAATTTATAGGCAAGTTTTCAAAGTTTTAGCCACAATGATTTTGATGTGGAATGTCGGAGTGCCAACTCTCGAGCGGATATTATTTCGAAATTTTTTCAACCTGAAAAACTGAAACAAAAATTGTTTCCATTTCTAGAGACTGTCCTTTCATTTGATGTTCATGTTACCTAAAACTATCTTATATATAACCTTGTTAAAGTGCAAAAAATACTGTCCAGTATTATTTTTTTAATTTTTATATTTAATTTTTAGACTAATAATAAAATTGATTGTTAAGTCTTTATAGAAACAAAATTTAAGTAAGTGGTAAGGTTTCAAATATATATTTTTTGGGAAAAGTATATTGGAAATTCTCAAGGAAATGAAAGGACAGCATTTTTAAAGAACATAATTTAAATTTTTTCTAGAGATTATTCCCTTTCATATGATATCCATATTAACACAAGCTTATGGCTAGAATTATTTAAACAAATATTTAGAAATTTTTATATCCTTAAAAACAAGAAATGATCAACTAATGAAATACTGATTACACAGTTTTGACTATATATGATATCTAATTGCATATGTATATGGCCTTGTTTATGTACAATAAGTACTGTCGCACGGAGTAATAGCCTCACAATTGTATTAATATATGGGCTGTCAGTGCTAGATGTTATGAGAACTTAAGCTCTCTTGAGGCACCTGACGTTGAACCAGATAATTATTTTTTGCACAGTTATCTTCGTGACCAGCGGTCACATTTTGCCGGGTATTAGATTATATTTTTTTAATTAATTTTTACTCCACTCTAATAATCATTACAAGGGATTCGTGAGTTCTCTAGTTTTTCTAATTATAACATGTTATGTTTTTGTTAGACTGATGAGAAATAATTTTTCAATATTTCGATTCGAAAACCTCCACTAGCATTTGGCTGTCTTACTCCACTTTTCAGTCATATTATTAAAATAATTTGATTTGACTGATACTGGCTCAAGGCCTTTTTGCATCTATATTTTATAGAATGAAATTTATTTACAAATGACATGGCGACATTTATTACTTGGCTGCACATTACCACTATCATAATTTGTGGATCAAGACAACTTTCTTCTGGTGGCTTCGCAGCGTTCTATAAAATATAGATGCAAAATGATCCAGGGCCAGAACACAATATCCCAGTTCCAATCAAATGTTGATTACGGACTGAAATAAAACGAAAACAATTGTTAAAAATTTTATTCACGAACCATTTAATTTTCGAAATTTCTATCTATCTATCACAGTGGGGTATTTGGTATCAAAACTGTCTCAAAATTGCTGCGATTAAAAAAGATTTAATTTATTAACTTTTTTTACTTTAGAATCAATTTTTCACATCATTAATAATCTAATTACAAAAAAATTCAAAAAATCTCTAATTATCAAAAAAATCGCGAATTTCATTTTTTATTGATTCATTGGGTTGACCATTTATTTTCATTTTAGATTTAAATTTTTGTTTTTCAGAAAAAATCAATGAAAAACTTGTAACTATCAATTTCACAGCGAGAAAGGCTACATTTGTTGTATTCCTCATTCAAACTGTTCCATCAAATAACGATTCTCCATGTAATGCATGGCGCGATAAACTAGTCATAGAATGACCTATTTTGGAGGACGGTCAAACATCTTAATCTCAGTAATGAGATTGAAATCAAAAAGCGGGATTTGGGGGGATTTTATAGAAAAAAGCGGGATCGTGAAAATTTAACAAAAAACGTTAACATAAAAAATAAGCTATATCATGAATTATAAATTACAATGGCTGTGTTTGGAATATTCATTTGAGCGTGCAAACCGAGAAAAGATTATTTCCAAATTCTTACTTTTAGGGTCACTATTGGAAAAAGCTCAAACGGCTCTATCTGGAATCATGAACTTCAGGTTCCGCTGTTTGACTGTAAATAGGATTGTAAATAGTTAAAATTGGTTAAGAGGCATCAAGCTTTTCCCTAACTGGGACTAAAAATAACTAAATAAATAAACAATATTTGTGGTATTTAAGCACATTTTTATAGGTGCTTGTTAACCTGTCAAACAATCGGCTATATTATTGGTTTTTATACCTGCTAGTATCATTATGGTTTCCTTCCACAAATTGTTTAACATTCTATGCCATGTCTTATTAATATATGTTTTAAATTAATCAGTTGATCATTTTTATGAAAGTATAGATTGAATTACTATTAATAATCTTTAATGTCCCCTTAAAATTAGGACCAAAATTTAGAATAAGGGCAATTAATGATGATTAAAATGACAATTTTTAATTAACAACGTACCAAAAATAATATAATAAGAAAAAGCGGGACTTATGTAAAAAAACGGGATTATGCGGGATCGGAAATTTAAGCGGAACTGGGCATCAAAAAGCTGGGCATCGAAAAGCGGGATAGATGGTCACCATATGTAGGGAGGCAACAAAACTTGTAATGCTATTATCTCCATCAAGCAACTCCATGGACAATTTGGAGCCCAGATCCAGATAAGGGAGATGTAGTACATACATGACGCTCTCGTGATGATGAGTGACCACATAAAACAACCATGTCCTCCAACATTTCATAAATTAAAAAAGCATGTTTGCATATAATTTTTGTAGAAGTTTTATTTCCACAAATTTAAACTAAATCTGTTAACTTTGTCACTAACCTCAAGCCAAGTGCAATTAAACAATTCATTGGTTCACAAGAACAAACTACAATTACGGAAACGGAAATGTACTGATATTATCAACAATGATAATAGCCAACAGCTTTTAAATTCTGTCGTCGGAAAGCCTTACTACCCCTCCCCCTAAACATCCCACAGCTATCTCTATTGTAACTGACTTTTGTAAATGGAATTAATTGAGCAACTGCAGCAACAAAAGCCAGAGAATTATAACAACAACTGTGTATGTATGAAGTTTGTAAGTGCATTAGGGTGTACTGACAACGAAATTTTGTTGAGATGCTAAGAAATATTTTAAAATATTTTATTATCATATTTCGAGCAACTGCCAAAAGCTATGTATAGAAGGTATTTTCCCTGAATATGTCCCAGTGGACAGACGAACGAACATCTTACAAATTAATTCCTTGAGCACAAAATTTAATTTTAGAGATTACGTTTTTTGCAATGTACTTCGTATAATTTGGACTATTCGATGCATTTTCATCATAATTGTTGTATATAAAAAAATTTCCAGTAACAATTACATAGCTTATAACCATTTTGGCAATGAACTGTATATTACATTTTATGATGTAGCCCTAAACACGAAAATGATGTTAATTATTATGGATACTGTTGGAAATTGCTCAAATATGTGGTGAAGTGCGATTTATTAGTTCTCAATTTAATTGTAGTCAAGAGTAGGTTCCTTGGATTACCATCTTAATACCTTTTCAGCTAGAGCACAATTAAAGGTAATTATGATGTCCACAAATGTTGCGAATTACACTTTCACATAGAAACAATGACTTAGGAACAGAACTAATTTGAATTTTTTTCTGGCACAAAAAAAATCATAAAAATTGGGAAAAAAGTTGGAACAAAGAATTTTGCTTAACTATTTAATAGCTGACATTCTATAAAAAACAATGTATATAAGTAAAAAAATCTATGGATAAATACTCCTTGCAGACACAAATGGTTTTTAAAAAAATCATGTTTTTTTAATTTAACATATAACCAATATTTAAGGTACCTTAGCCGAAATTAAAATTATAAAAAAAATTATCGTTTTCGAGTTTAGAAAGCCAAAATACATCAGAAAATGTTATACATGAGATCACAGAGGAAAGGTGTATGCTTTGCTTCCAGAAGGTCTCGGGTTCGAATCGTGGCTCGGGAAAAAGCTTTTTTGTTTTTATTACTTTTATAAATAAATAATAGTAATGGCGGATTTTTTAAAACAGAAATGGAAACTAGTGAAAAAGTGATTCCCTTGCATCACTTTAAAATAACTTTAAAGTCTTTCAAAATAAAGGACATCTCTCCAGGACAACTCCATATTAAATTCATTGGTGAAGATGCTGGGTAGCGTATGAGTTATCAATGTGTTGGGAATAATATTACTCATACGTTTTGTACTTTTGTAAGAAAATCGTTCTAAGCTACCTTAATCGATCTAATTTGCTTTGAAATAGTTTATATTTGATGCATATCCGAACGATATTAATAATCTAATTTTCGAAAAAGGAGTCTACGACCCAAAATACAATGTATACAATGAATGAAAATTTTGTGTATTATATGTGTTGCTATATTATTTATTCTATATATGAGTAGTTTTGCCAAAATCCTCCTATAATACCATTCATCCAGATCAAGCGCAAAAAAAACCAAATACATTTTTCAGTACACCCTATACGTATGTTCTCCTGTCTGTATGAGCACCTAGCCAAAAATACAAATCTACGGGCTGTCATTTGAAAACAAAAGTAATAAAGGAGGAGCTAAAGTTGGTCGGGGTTGACTATGACGATATCCTACAACATAGATCGGCAAAATGCAATTCTTTCTTATATGTATTCCTTCTTAAATTCAACATCTCTTGAAATGTTTGACTTCATCTTTGCTCTGTTAACAATATTTCCTAATGCTGAACTAACTTCATTAGGATCGGAATGTTGGTGTAGAGGGCCAGAACATTCTAAATCTATCGTTATAAATAATGTTACACAAAATCCCATTTAACCTCCAGTAGGGTATAAAGGACAACAGAAGCAAATCCACCCGCTGTGGAACAGTTGTATGGCGCTGTGTGTGTGTGTTGACGTCGACTAATACCTCTCTCTCGCAAATCGTACGTTCCGCTGATGTGGTATGCAAATGCATTACTTCCGTTCGAATGGCCGCAAATGGCGGTGGCCATATGTGGCTGCAACAACCATTTGGCTTTCACCTTTTTGCCATGGCAAACACATTTCAACTGTTGCCATTTAGGTACCCGTTCATATTTGTAATTCAAATAAACTAATATCACGATGATTTTTATCGAATCGGAGGCAATAGAACAGCAATTGTAACATCAGCAGCAGCACCAGCTACAATGGCCACAACAGCAGTAGCCACAACTGCAACAGTCACAGCAGCAGCATTAATGGAATAAATTACGTGGAACACATACATTCAAGTCATTTAGCAATGAGCGGCGACCAGCACTCACCACTCACTGCCCCCCAATGAATGAACGTAAACCGAGGATGTTATTATCCTTTCAAATTCGAACTAAAGCTAATGGTTTCAAAATAATGGTTTTCAAATTGCATTTGTCTGTATGTATCTATGTATGACGACTGTTTTGTACGGGATCAATAGTTTGTGACAATTTCAATTAATTTTATCCCCCGATTTGAAATATGCAACACTGTACGATGAATAAATGTAATTCGTTTTAATGTAGCTCAGTTGTTCAATTTGGATTATTGGAATATTGGACTATTAAGGCCTATTTTCGGTGGCGAAATACTGAATTTTTACAGGACTTTATCAGTTATATTTGCTAATTGATAGGTTTTTCTATCTGAATGGATATTATGAATTTTGAAGCAGCCAGTATTTTATATTATCATTTATACTTAATCCACAATACTCATTTTCTTTGAATTATCATTTATTTTGTTCATTAATGTAAATCTCTTAAGTTTTCATTACTTCAAACTTAACGTAAAATTCAAATTAGATCACTAAATGCAACTCTGTAATATTATTCATTTAACATTGCATATTTGTAGGCTTTATAAGATTTTTTTACAACGCTGCATATTTTTAATACTTGAGTACCTTTGTTTACAACTAAGTATTATCGATGGCTCAGAAGGTTATAAAAGGAGCATCGCTCAGCGACTATTGTGCAGGACTTTGGACATAGCTTCGGATCATAGGGCAGTGGAAATGGTTGTAGTTGAGAATGGACTGGTTCGTAGGGAACGGACTATGCTTTTCGACTACGACAAAATAGACAGGAGAAGTTTGAATAGGAATTTAGAGGGTGGTTTAGCTGAATGTGGGCTTCCTCTCGATCGGAATGTGACATGGGCTTCCTTTCGATCGGAATGAATGATCGACACTTGTGTCGAGACCATGAGCATGGCATTTCGTAAGGCAATGGAGGCCTCTATTCCCAGAATTCCCTCTGGGAGTAGAGGACATCGGAACCTCTCGCCGGAGATTCTCGCATTCATCCGGGTGAAGAAGAGATTGCGTAGGACGCTTCACCGGACGGGTAATCCGGAGAGGCTTGACATTCTCAGGGCTGACATACGCAACCTGGACAGAATTATTCAGGGGGCGATTAGAGTGTACGAACGAGATCAGTGGGCTAACTACCTACAGAGCAACAGAGTGAAGGCTGCGGCTGGAATTAGGCCTAGGAACCCGTTAGCTGACCTTGTGGATGACGACGGGTCTCTGGTTATCGATGGCCGCAGCAAAGCGGACATCTTGTCGGATTGTGTTCAAGGCGAACCATCTGCCTCCAGTGATGGAGTACTTCCTCTGGACGATATCGTCAGGAGGGAGGTATCCACCATGGATACCAGGACCCCGGCAGTAGAGTTTTCTGCAAACTTCACTGCTGACGAGACTTTAGGTTTAGAGGACAGTAGGTGGCGGCAACATGGATTTGGTGCACCTGCGGATGTGGGGGCTGCCTTGCGAACAAGGCGAAACCGCAGGTCCAGTGGTCCGGACGGCGTTCCTGACATTGTGTTAAGGGCGACGAACGGTGCCGTCTGGTCGTTCGGGATACTTCTTGGCTGCTTGGAAGGAATCGATTACGATTCCAATCCTGAAGCCAGGCAAGGACCCTGAGAGAAGTGGAAGTACTTTGTAGTACAGTGGAGTACTTTGTACTAGCCAGGCTAAGAGTCACGCTTGACGATAGGGAAATCCTTTCTGATAACCAGTTTGGATTTCGTCAGGGTCTTTCTACGTCCCATGCACTCATGGTCCTGGGGGATTATGTGAGCAGGGGCCTAAATAGGAGACGTATTACGATAGCTGTTAGCTTAGATTTTGCTAAGACATTTGATAGTGTATGGCATGGTGCCATTATCTATAAGATGCAGAATATGGGTTTTGATTGGAACACCTGTAGAATGGTGGCTAACTTCCTCAAGGACCAAACCTTTAAGGTTAAGGTTGAGGATAGCTTCTCTCGCACTAGGGAAGTGTTGACAGGAGTTCCACAGGGCTCTCTATTGGGACCTGTCCTGTACAACATTTTCGTTAGTGATATTCCGCAACCGCCCTCGTGTGGGCTGCTCTTGGTATATGCAGGGGACATTCTCATCGCTTTATCAGGAGCAGCAGCGGCTATCACAAACTCAAGAGTAAATGTTTACCTTGAGGTCTCGACAGTTCCTTCTTCGACAAGTGGAAAATGCGACTGAACGTCGACAAGTGCGAGAGAATTATTTTCAAGGGTAAGAGGCGCTTCTTCTACCCTAGTGCACGAGGTTACGAACCTGCTCTCTCTATTGGAGGCAATATGATTCGTACTTGCGATAAAATCAGATACCTGGGAGTTATCTTCCATGGTAAATTTCAATTGTATATGCACATTGACCATATTCTGGCCAAAGTGAAAACTGTTTTGTGGAGTTATCTGCACGTTTTGCGATGTACGGGTGGTCTAGATGTTAGAATCAAACTATTGATCTATAAACAGCTCATTAGGCCTTTCCAGTTTGGTATGGGATTTCTTCCCACCAAATGGAAAGACTTAGAATCTGGGAAAGGAGGATTCTTGTGTCCTGCTTGGGCTTACGACCCCGCAGACATCCAGATGGTTCCTGGCGACAACCGTCGTCCAGGACCATCTATGACTCCATAGATTTTGATAGGATTGATGTATTCCTCATGAGGAGTGCAATCAAGTTTCTAGAAAAGGCTTCCTTTCTAGAAAACGGACTGTTTAAGGACAGTCTTCTGTATGACAACAGTCTGCTCCTGTTTTATCACAAGTTAGGTTAGGTTCCTTGGGTATGGCTGATTTGTTGTACAACACCAATCAATAACTTTCTAGATTTTAAGTATTGTAAATAGTATTTTTAGAAATAAGTATTATTTCGTAAGTTAAAAACAAAAATGTTAAGTAACTCCATTTTTCTTGTTCCTTTTTTGGGAGAATATAAATGTATAGCGATAAGAATGTATTATGGAAATGTTGCAGTACGCTGCAACATAGTATAAGTATTAGTTACATAGTTCTTGAAATGTATTAGTATATACGCTAGAAATTAAGTACAAATGTTAGTCGTAAGATTATAGTCAATTGTTTAAGTTTAAATTTTGGAATTAAATAAAATCTGAATCTGACTATTGTGCACTTTGACTTCTGCCTTCCTACATATAGCATCAGGCTTATTAAAAGTACCGGACGTGAACTTTTAGTTTATATCACTATGAATTCTGCCTTCTTACAGATAGCATTATGGTCCAGGCTTTTTATAAGTACCGGACGTGGACTTTCTGTATTGATTTAGAGGAATAGAGTAAATTTTGAATTGAACCAAGTGTTTTTTAAATGCGAAAGTACAATCTGAGAAATAAGATTGCTTCATTGGCGCCCAAATAGAGGCTACGGATAGCGAGAAATACCCTTCCGGAGCAGAAAAGAAAGGTTCTCTGAACATTACGAGATACGTTCTGGTCGAGACCTTCTTGGACATCCAAGATATCGCAGAGGATTGCTTCAATTTTCAATATCAAAGAATCAGATGCTTTCCGGCGATTCTACAGGGTGGGCCATTTAAAACTGCTTTCCGGCGATTCTCTAGGTAGGGCCATTTAAAACTGCTTTCCGGCGATTCTCTAGGTAGGGCCATTTAAAACTTCAAATTAGCATCGGCTGTAAAAAAGTACTGATTATCTGTTCAAATTTCTGGTTTTTTTATTTTATTGGAAAGGTTTAACTTTGTTATTTAATAATGGAACACAATATCATTCTTATGACAACCACGACGGGCTCGGCAGCATCCGATCAACCCAATTTTTCAGTGCAGCCCAAAATCCACACCAAACAGTGAGTCGTTGTGGATGCATAGGCTTCTCAATAGTCACGTGTGGGTTCTCTGAACCCCATATGCGGCAATTTTGCTTATTGAGTAGAGTGGTCGAACCCGAGACCGAAAACCGTGTAAACCAGGCTTTTCTCCTGAGACCGACCGTCGGTTTTTTTTAAATCTCGGTTTTTGAAAAAACCCGGGAAATCCAGGTTTTTATGTCTGCAAAAGTTCGTCCTAAGTTTCATATGCATTTGTTATGGGCAGAAGAAAAATCATCGCCGTTGATCATTTGCCGCTGCGGCTGACGACCAGCGATACTCATAAGAATATATGTAAACGGACCACCAGCGTATTTGGAAAGAAATTTGACGAATTGATTATTTTTAGAGGTGTTTTCAGCAGCATTTAGCTCACAGACGGTTTAACCCAACGAAGAAATATTTTGCAGATCATTATTAAACAATCTAGTATTCATTTCTGAGAAATTTGTTCGCGATCCAGCCTTATACGTATATTTACCCTCCTTTACCTTAGGTCAACGTTGTACGTGGTTCTAGTTTTTCACTGGCCCAAAGATAGCTTTGTAAATGGTCTAATAACTTTGGAACGCATCTTGATATTGTTGATATCGTCTGAATCAGGGTATCCAATTATTCGGAGTTTTATGTTATTCGATTAATCGTTTATTTGAAAACAAAGAATCTCCAATTAATCGAATAATGACGTCGAGAGTTATTCGATAAACCGATTAATCGAACAATTGTTCACTTAAATAAAAGATAATTAATAAGAGTTATATAGACAAGGCACGCCAGTTTACGGGTTGTTCACCTATTTATTGAACGTTTATTACGTATCTGATTTTATTTAAAAATTGTAGTTTCAAATTCGAAATTCAAAAGAAGTTGACAAAAATCTTAATTTCTTATCAAAATAAAGAACCTTCCCTTAATATCAGAAGTTATCCATTGACTTTTTTCGAATATTTCAGCCGCTATTTCAATTTCGTTCGAATGTGAAATCATTAGTTAATCATTTATGGTTAAACTTCTGTGGCTTCTCTTTGCAATAGAATTCTTCCCAGATCCAAATTATGTTTTTCGCATATATATTTTTTATGTCGCATTTTTGTAAATTTTTGAATCAATAAAGCCTTGAAAGCACTTTAAGTATAAATTTGTATTCTTCTTCGCAACTCTACCGATCAACGATTACCAATTTCTTTTGGACCAACGTTGAAAGATGTGGATGTGTTGGCAATAGGAAGGCGCTGATGCCACCGATATCATATAATTGAACCCGTTACATTTTTTTCTGATGGGAACTCCACCTCAAGTCACAGATGTATTCGATGGTGAATGTCACTGCGTCTCACCCATTTGCTAAATGCTAATGCAAACACAACACACCGCTCAGCGATATACGTATCGATAACGCATTTGTTTAATTTGCAAATTTCACGCTCGATTTACGCCCGGCAATTGTTTCAATTTCCAGTTCCAGCTCCATTGTCAGCAATTGTGGTTTGAGCATCAAATCGACATTATGTATTTAATAAAGCCTGTGGCAATTTGCACTTATTATGCTTCATTTGATCCCGATGACTACTCTCGAATTATTATTTTTATACAATTGACCGCCATAAAATAAAACTAATTTATACAAATATAAACGAAATACATACCACTCAAGCGTGCCGACATTAAAGTGGGTCGCAGCAATTTCGTAAAGCGTTATTATTTCCAAATGTTCTCACGTCTTGGTAATAGCCATTGCCGTGTTAATATGATTCTGCTGTGGAGGGCTATAAATTTCAACACTTTTTGGATTCAAAAGAAAAAAATATTTGTTAATTTTATGACAAAATTACAATTAGAAGTAAAAAATTAATTCATCATTTAAATTTACAACCTTTATATGAATAGTAAATATCTATACATATGTACAAATAAATGTGTATCTGCTTGTCTGTATGTTGCGTATAGAACGTCAAACCGGTGGACCGATTCGCTTGAAAATTTTACTGTAGGTGGGGGTTCCTGGATACGATAGGACAAAGGGACGTGGTACCGCCCATACAAACTATATTTTAAATCAATTAATTAGTACTCATTTTTATACCCTACACCACTTCGTGGGCTAGGGTATTATAATTTAGTTTCACGCCAAATGTTTGTAACACCAATAAATAATCGAGCTAGACCCACCTATAAGTATACCGATCGGCTTAGAATCACCAGCTGAGTCGATTTAACGATGTCTGTCTGTCCGTCCGTCTGTCCGTCTGCTGTCCATCTAAGCTTGTTCGCAGTCTACAGGTCGCAATTGTTGTCCGATTGTCATGAAACTTGGCAGAAGTTATTTTTTCTGGCCAAGGACCATCGGTATTGATTTTTTTGAGGAAATCGGTTCAGATTTAGATATAGCCCCCATACAAATGTCGCTCCCGATTTGACTTTTTCCGCCCTATAAAGCACATATAGTACCCGATTTTCTTCAAATTTGGCTTAACACCTTATAATGAAACTAGAAATACCTGTGGCGAAAGCGGGTTAGATCGGTTCAGATTTAGATATAGCCCCCATACAAATGTCGCTCCCGATTTGACATTTTCCGCTCTAGAAACCACATATTGTACCCGGTTTTCTTTAAATTTGGTACAACATCTTATAATCCAACTAAAAACACCTATGGTGAAAGTGGATAAGATCGGTTCAGATTTAGATATAGCTCCCATACAAATGTCGCTCCCGATTTCACATTTTCCGCTCTAGAAACCACATCTTGTGCCCGATTTTCTTTAAATTTGGTACAACATCTTATAATCCAACTAAAAACACATACGCAAAAATTGGGTAAAATCGGTTCAGATTTAGATATAGCTCCCATACAAATGTCGCTGCCGATTTGACATTTTCCGCCCTATAAAGCACATATAGTACCCGATTTTCTTCAAATTTGGCTTAACACCTTATAATGAAACTAGAAATACCTGTGGCGAAAGCGGGTTAGATCGGTTCAGATTTAGATATAGCCCCCATACAAATGTCGCTCCCGATTTGACATTTTCCGCTCTACAAACCACATATTGTACCCGGTTTTCTTTAAATTTGGTACAACATCTTATAATCCAACTAAAAACACCTATGGTGAAAGTGGATAAGATCGGTTCAGATTTAGATATAGCCCCCATACAAGTGTCGCTCCCGATTTAACATTTTCCGCTCTAGAAACCACATATTGTACCCGATTTGCTTTAAATTCGGTACAACATCTTATAATCCAACTAGAATCACCTATGAAGAAATTGGGTAAGATCGGTTCAGATTTAGATATAGCCTCCATACAAATGTCGCTGCCGATTTGACATTTTCCGCTCTAGAAACCACATCTTGTACCCGATTTTCTTTAAATTTGGCACAAATCTTATAATCCAACTAGAAACAGCTATGCTGAAAGTGGGTATGATCGGCTCAGATTTAGATATAGCCCCCATACAAATGTCGCTCCCGATTTGACTTTTTCCGCTCTAAAATCCACATATTGTACCCGATTTCCTTTAAATTTTTCAGAACATCTTATAATCCAACTAGAAATACGCATGCAAAAATTGAGTAAGATCGGTTCAGATTTAGATATAGCCCCAATACAAATGTTGCTCCCAAATGTTTAAGCGATGTTGGCTATACTTTACATATTATATTTCACCAATAAACATACATGGTGAAAGGGGGTCACATCGTTCCAGGTTTCAATATACCACCATACAAATGTCCTTCCCGATTTAACATTTTTTGTCAAACACATACATTTACATAATTCATGAATCCTTCCCGATTTCATATTTTTACCGAATTGAGTTGTAATGAGATAGAAGTGGGGTGTATCATATAGTCGGCTCCATCCGACTTTAGGCTTTCCTTACTTGTTTGGGAGATGCCCATATGTCCATACTTTGATATAACCTAAATGGGGGCCCATTCTTCTCTATTATAGCTCTAGAAACTACACCTTACATGTTTCAACTAGGAATACCTACCGTGAATGAGAAATATATAGGCGCATGTTTTGGCACAGGCCTCAAGTGTTATTATAGGCCCCCTTCAAATGTCCGTCCGATTTAACCTATTACCGCTGTATAATTTGTATTTGTCTTTGGATCTTGATCCATTTTTCCAGTTATATTTACTTTACTCGGAATATCTGCTGGAAAATTGGATCAATTACTTTATTATTTACCATATTCATTAAATATGACTAAAGATGAATTTATAGTATAATTTATATGGACTACATAAAATTGCTCCCTTGAAATACCTGGGTTTAGTAATCAAAGCGAGGTATATACGCAGGGAGTGGTGTAGGGTATTATATAGTCGGCCCGCCCGACTTTAGCCTTTCCTTACTTGTTTCTTCATTTGAAATTTTAGCAGTCCGCTTCGCGACCCATTCTACCGCACATACATGTATATGTAGATTAAGTTTTTATTCAAATGACCGCGATTAAAGGAATCAACAAATGCACCTACACAACCATTAGCGCAAAACCCCAACTCCAGCACCCATCATCCACCCAGTCATCGTCCACAGTCAACCAAGCATCGCCTCCCGCCATAACAACAAATTCACCAAATAGGAATTACCAGAAACTGAACAATCACGTAACGGTATAAACACCTCGTTAGTAGTATTCTTGCCCACCGAACCATATACACACTCTCTCTCATACACACACTCACTCACTCAGCCTCCCGTGTTGTAGGTTTGTTGGGATGTGTGTTTACAGGTTGTTGTTGTTTTTTTTTCGCTCATTCAATTCGTGATGGCAAAATGTTGTTTGTTACCGTTAAAATTACAATAATTGACTTAAAGTGTACTTTAAATGTCGAGTAATAAATTCAATTACGATTCAACAGATCCCTTTTCGCCTCTCGTTTTCTCTTCTTCGTCCGTTCGTGTTCAGTTCTTTTTTGCCTTTGCTCTGTGTTCGAATAGAAATTTGTATGTAAATACATATTTCCAAACGATTAGGTAAATCTAATTTAACTCTTTGCAAATTCCTAGAACGGTCTCCCTTACCCAGCTGGAGTGGGTCATGATAGCAGGGATTGCATCATACCCATTATGATATTGATATTATGTTGGGAACTACACAGGGGTAGAGATTAAATACAATTAGGCTCGCCAGCGTTGAACAAGTCAAAAGTTTTTAAGTCGCTGGACTCTTAAAGGAAATAAAACACCGTCATAAGAAACATATCTGCTATATTCATAAAATTTAAGAAAAGTATACTTTTATTAGAAATGTTGTCTTCTAAAACTGTGATAAATAATTCATTATTACGGACGTAAAACTTTTGGTGTAGAGTTAAAACTTCTTATATATTAACATCAATATGGGCATTTCACTGGTGAAACTTGGCATTTCACTAGGAAAAACTTGAAATTATTTTTAATTCTGTATATATCTTCGTACAACGTAAGAGACATTAAAATTACTACAAAGAAGAAAGCAGTTGAACTGCATTGTCCTAAAATACATATAAGCTACTAAAGACGGTAACGGTACTTTCTACTAGCATACACGGCGACCAAGTTCACATTTTCCATTCCTTTATATGTATGTAGGGTTTGGGGTTTCCCGGACTTTTTCCATTTCCCGGGAAACGGGAATGAAAAGTTTCATTCCCAGGAAAATAATTTATTTTTGGTATGTTTAAAATATCTACATTTAATAACTGGTGAGCTTTTTAAAATACTGACATATTACAAATTAAAAACGAATGTTTTTGTCAAACTATTTTACAAATTATTTTTTAATTTAACAAATATTTTACTCCAGACTAATTGTCAACGCTGAAGGCGTCATTTAAATCAAACTAAATTAAAACAAGTAAGGAAAGGCTAAAGTCGGGCGGGGCCGACTATATAATACCCTACACCACTCCCTGCGTATATACCTCGCTTTGATTACTAAACCCAGGTATTTCATGGGAACAATTTTATGTAGTTCATATAAATTATGCAGTTACTATAAATTCATATTTAGTCAAATTTAATGAGTAAGGTAAATAATAAATTAATTGATCCAACTTTCCAGCAGATATTCCGAGTAAATTAAATATAACACGATGTGGAAAAATTGATCAAGATCCAATGATAAATACAGATTATACAGCGGTAATAGGATGAATCGGACGGACATTTGAAGGGGGCCTATAACAACACTCAAAAGTTGTTCAAGTGTGTTGCCTGTGCCAAAACATGCGCCAATATATTTCTCATTCACGGTAGGTATTCATAGTTGAAACATAGAATGATCTGCAAAATTTGATGATGATCCGATGTAAGATGTAGTTTCTAGAGCTGTAATAGATCAGAATGGGGCCCAATTTGGGTTATACCAAAGTATGGACATATGGGCATCTCCGAAACAAGTAAAGAAAGGCTAAAGACGGACGGAGCCACTTTCTATCTCATTACAATGCAATGCAGTAAAAAAGGAACCGGGGAGGATTTTTGAATCATGTGTTTGAAAAAAAAGTTACATCGGAAAGGACATTTGTATGGTGGTATACTGAAACCTGGAATGATGTGACCCGCTTTCACCATGTATGTTTATTGGTGAAATATAATATGTAAAGTGTGGCCAAAATCGGTTAAACATTCGGGAGCGACATTTTTATGGGGGCTACATCTAAATCTGAACCGATGTTACCCACTTTTACCATAGGTGATTTTAGTTGTATTATAAGAAGTTGTGCCAATTTTAAAGAAAATCGGGTACAATCTGTTGTTTTTAGAGTGGAAAAACTCAAATCGGGAGCGACATTTGTATGGGTTCTATGTCTAAATCTGAACCGATCTAACCCGCTTTCATCACAGGTATTTCTAGTTAGATTATAAGGTGTTATGCAAAATTTGAAGAAAATCGGGTACTATATGTGCTTTATAGGGCGAAAAAAGTCAAATCGGGAGCGACATTTGTATGGGGACTATATCTAAATCTGAACCGATCTTACCCACTTTCATCACAGGTATTTCTAGTTCGATTATAAAATGTTGTGCCAATTTGAAAGAAAATCGGGAACAATATGAGGTTTCTAAAGCGGAAAAAGTGAAATCGGGAGCACCATTTGTATGGGGCCTATATCTAAAACTGAACCGATCTAACCCGCTTTCATCACAGGTATTTCTAGTTAGATTATAAGGTGTTATGCAAAATTTGAAGAAAATCGGGTACTATATGTGCTTTATAGGGCGGAAAAAGTCAAATCGGGAGCTATATTTGTATGGGGGCTATATCTAAATCTGAACCGATTTCCTTGGCCAACAAAAATAGCTTCTGCCAAATTTCATGATAATCGAACAGCAATTGCGACCTGTAGAGTGCGAACAAGCAGAGAACAGCAGACGGACGGCAGACAGACAGACATCGTTAAATCGATTCAGCTGGTGATTCTAAGCCGATCCGTATACTTAAAGGTGTCTAGCTCAATTATTTCTTAGTGTTACAAACATTTGGCTCGAAACTAACTTATAATACCCTAGTCCACTTCGTGGAGAAACACCTATGCAATAATTTGATAAGATCGGTTCAGATTTAAATATAGCCCCCATACAAATGTCGCTCCCGATTTTACACTTTCCGCTCTAGAAACGACATATTGTACCCGATTTTCTTCAAATTTGGCACAACATCTTATAATCCAACTAGAAACACCTATGCTGAAAGTGGGTAATATCGGTTCAGATTTAGATATAGCCCCCGTACAAATGTCGCTGCCGATTTGACATTTTCCGCTCTAGAAACCACATATTGTACCCAATTTTCTTTAAATTTGGCACAAAATCTTATAATCCAACTAGAAACACCTATGCAAAAATTGGATAAGATCGATTCAGATTTAGATATAGCCCCATACAAATGTCGCTCCCGATTTGACATTTTCCTCTCTAGAAACCACATATTGTACCAGATTTTCTTAAATTTGGCACAACATCTTATAATCCAACTAGAAACACCTGTGCAAAAATTGGGTAAGATCGGTTCAGATTTAGATATAGCTCCCAAACAAATGTGGCTCCCGGTTTTACTTTTGCCGCTTTAAAAACCACATATTGTACTCGATTTTCTTTAAATTTGGCACAACAGCTTATAATCCAAGTAAAAAACCTATGGTGAAAGTGGCTAAGATCGGTTCAGATTTAGATATAGCGCAAATACAAATGATGCTCCCAAATGTTTAACCGATTTTGTCCAAACTATACATATTATATTTCACATATTTCGTTCCAGATTTCAATATACCCGCATACAAATGTCCTTTCCGATTTAACATTTTTTGTCAAACACATACATTTACAGGATACAAAAATCCTTCCCGTTTTCACTTTTTCACCGAATTAAATTGTATTCGGATTGAAAGTGGAGTGTATCATAGAGTCGGCCCCGCCCGACTTTAGCCTTTCCTTACTTGTTTTGACTTTCATAATGTGCATTCTTAGTTGAAATACAATATAATCTGCAAAATTTGATAAACTTAAATAATAACAAGTTAAAACGGCGTTAAGTTCGGCCGGGACGAACTTTATATACCCTCCACCATGGATTGCATGCCACAGAGGTTGTCGGTTTTGTAATATAGCCAAACCAAAACAAATACAAATATTGAAAAAATAATTATATATATAAATATAATATTTTAATTATATCAAACTATTATCTATTTCAAATCAAAAAATAAATATTCTTATATTTATATTTCCAAAAAGCTTAAATACCATAAATATTGGAAGATATTGGGTGCTACAGTTGGTTGTACTTCCATTCTATTTTAATTCCAAAAGTAAAAAATTTTGAAAATCTATTATCAGACGTACATAGTGCAAAATAACCTAACTTCATGATTCAACCAATTTTTGCCGTAAAAGAAAAAGTACGAATTTGGAAAAAAACTTTTTATTTTGCGTGTCTATACAGTCAGAGGAATGTATACACCGAATTCCATGATTACAGCTGCGCCCATTTGGTTGGTACAATTTTTATCCCCTTGACATTTCTACGCAATTAGAATTTCATCATTCTAGCTGTAGTCGTTTAGTTGGTACTTTTTTACCCCCCTGTACCATTGTATCCCTTGAAAGTACGAATTTCGACAAATCCGTTTATTGTTCGTGTCTATGCAGTCAGAGGAATGTGTACTCCGAATTTCATGACTCTAGCTGCGGTCATTTGGTAGGTACTATTTTTATTCCCTTTTTCTATTTTGACCCCAAAAAGTACGAATTTCGAAAAATCAGTTTATTTTCCGTGTCTACACAGTTAGAGGAATGTATACTCCGAATTTCATGACTATAGCTACGGTCATTTGATTGGTACTATTTTTATCCCCCTTTTTCAGTTTAACCCCAAAAAGTACGAATTTAAAAAATCCATGTATTTTACTTGTCTATGCAATCAGAGGAGTTTATACACCGAATTTCATTATTCTAGGTACAGCCGTTTGGTTAGTACCATTTTTATCCCTCTATTCCCATTTTACCCTTTAAAAGTACGAATTTGGAAAAAATTATTTTATATTATGTATCTACTCAATTAGAGGAATTTCGTGTTTCTAGCTATTGCCGTTTAATATGTACCCCTACAAATAAGAATAACTTTATGGTTCACGTTTTTGCTGTAGGGGGAATGCACATACCAAATATCAAGCAATTATAAACAGACATACTCAAAAAACATGCTTAAATACGCTAAAATATTAGGGATTATTATGGGTATTTTAGTCCTTGTGAGGGAAAAATGTTTCCCTATGGGCCAATTTCGCATTTATGGAAAATTTGAACGTTCTAGCTTCTTTCGTTTAGATGCTAGCGTGCTTTCAACAGACGGACAGACGGACGGACATGGCTAGATCGTCTTAGAATTTTATGACGATCAAGAATATATATACTTTATAGGGTCTCAGGTCGATATTTCAAGGTGTTACAAAAGGAAGTGGAGGGTATAAAAATGGGGGTCCATTTGTAAGGGCACTTTCAAATCAGGTATTCATATTGAAATATAACATGATCTGCAAAATCATGTCAGTCAGCGCCGCCTACATCTCGAAATAATTACACATGACTGGTGTTGATGGTAACGCCATCACTGCCATTCTTGGGTTTCTTTAGTTGTCAACTCACCTTGTACTGATGATGATACTGTAGATGGCAGTCCCTGCCAAATAAATAAATTATTAAAAATGCAATTTGTTTCGTTTTTAAAATTCCCCGTCTAGGGGAGACCAACAGGGCCACCAAACTGGTAGGATTCGACGTAAAATGTGCATTTTAGAGCAGTAATAGTGTAAATTATAGGGATATTTTTATGGAGGCAATATCTAATCAGACAGCCATTGTAGAGTGCGATGGCTTTCCTTAGATGGAAAGCAAACGGACGGAGGAAAGACAGACATTGATAAATCGATTCAACTGCAGCTGCAGGCACGAAAAAAGTGATCATAGATTATGGTCCGTTTGCTCGTAGGGCATCTAGTTTAGAAGTTATGACGGTTTAAAGTTTTAAAATTGAATTTTAGTTTTTTTGACCTAAGAAAGTGATCACAGATTATTGTCCTTTAGCTCGCAGGGCCTCTAGTTTGGAAGTAATGAAGGTTTACAGTTTTGAAAATAAATTTTAATTTTTTGAAAATTAATTTTAGTTTTTTGACCCAGATGTTTGTCCTTTTGCTCGTAGGGCCTCTAGTTTAGAAGTTTTGATGGTTTAAAATTTTGAAAATGAATTTTAGTTATTTGATCCGAAAAAAGTGATCACAGATTATTGTCCGTTTGCTCATAAAGTCCTCGTAATACTCACAGAAGTATGCAAAGTAAGAGGATTATAGTCCCAATATATTCTACCACTGATGAGCAACTGCTGGTGTTAAACATAAAAATGTATTTCTTGATTTGCCTAATGTATTGTATCTTGTTAGCATATTATTTATATATAAGTATGTTTAACAACATTTTGAAGACATCATCTGTTTAATCTTCTTTGAAAATTGTAAAAGTGGTACTTGTAGGTAAGATAAGTAATTCTTGATGTTTGTCCTATTTTTAAACGTTCTTCCAATTTTTCAAAGATGATAATAAGAATAACACTACACACTTACACATATTTTGTCAAATGGCTTAGCGATAATAGTGTAAAGTGGGGGCCCACTTGTTTGGCATTCAAATTAGGTGTTTCTAGTCCAAATGTAACATGGGATGGGAAATTTCACCAAGATCCAATGTAAAATGTGCATTTTAGAGCAGTAGTCTTGTAAATCGGAGGTACTGCCGAGGCAGTCGTGGTAGTCATATGAATGATACTGTGTTTCATTATTAGATGACAAAGTTCAACCTATCCAAACCAGAAATTTTAAAAAATAATCAATACTTTTTATAAGTACAGTCGATTCTAATTTAAAATATTACAGCATTCTATTTTGCAGCACCTTGTCCAATACAATGACTATGCTAATTTCCCGGTCGGGAATGGATAAACTGCAAGACAATCGGACCAGTATTAACGATTTCCAAAAAGGGGCGTGGCGCCGCCCATTTATTTCGTACGCTTAATTTGCACTGTGCCAACAATCTATGAATCTGATCTTCATGTTCATACGATAAACGTGTCTTAGTATTTTCAAATGTAAACAGAATCGGTTATAATATGTATGTGTTATTTAAAAAATCTAAGGGGTACTTTTTATGCCCTCCACCACCAGGATGGGGGTATACTAACTTTGTCATTCCGTTTGTAACACCTTGAAATATCGACCTGAGACCCTATAAAGTATATATATTCTTGATCGTCATAAAATTCTAAGACGATCTAGCCATGTCCGTCCGTCTGTTGAAAGCACGCCAGCATTTAAACATCTAATATTGGGTATGCGCATTCCCACTATAACAAAAACATGCACAAAGTGTTTTTATTCGTAGGACGTGAAATGAGGCAAAAATACATAATATAAAAGTATTTTTTCCAAATTCGTACTTTTAAGGGGTAAAATGGTAGTAGGGGGATAAAAATGGTACCAACCGAACGGCTGCTCCTAGAATAATGAAATTCGGGGTATACATTCTTTTGTTTGCGTAGACACGTAAAATAAACGGATTTTTCGAAAGTCGTACTTTTTGGGGTTTAAATGGAAAAATGGGATAAAAATAGTACCAACCAAATAACCTCAGCCAGAATCATGAAATTCGGTGTATAGATTCCACTGACTGCGTAGACACGAAAAATAAAATGTTTTTTTTTTAATTCTTACTTTCAAAGGATACAATGGGTACAGAGGGATAAAAATAGTACCAACTAAACGACTACAGCTAGAGTGATGAAATTCGGTATGTACATCCCTCTAATTACGTAGACACGTAAAATAAGGAGATTTTGGAAAGTCGTACTCTTAAAGGGGTGAAATGGAAAAAGGGGATAAAAATAGTACCAACTAAATGGTCACAGCTAGAATCATAGAATTCGGTGTATACATTCTTCTGACTGCATAGACACGCAAAATAAAAAGATTTTCCGTACTTTTACGGCAAAAAATGGTTGAATCATGAAGTTAGGTTATTTTGCACTATGTACATTAGATAATGGATTGTAATTTGGAAAAAACTTTTTATTTTGCGTGTCTATGCAGTCAGAGGAATGTATACACCGAATTCCATGATTACAGCTGCGCCCATTTGGTTGGTACAATTTTTACCCCCTTGACATTTCTACGCAATTAGAATTTCATCATTCTAGCTGTAGTCGTTTAGTTGGTACTTTTTTATCCCCTGTACCATTGTATCCCTTGAAAGTACGAATTTCGAAAAATCCGTTTATTTTTCGTGTCTATGCAGTCAGAGGAATGTGTACTCCGAATTTCATGACTCTAGCTGCGGTCATTTGGTTGGTACTATTTTTATTCCCTTTTTCTATTTTGACCCCAAAAAGTACGAATTTCGAATGTATACTCCGAAGACACGCAAAATAAAAAGATTTTCCGTACTTTTACGGCAAAAAAATGGTTGAATCATGAAGTTAGCTTATTTTGCACTATGTACATGAGATAATGGATTGTACTTTTGACATTAAAATAGAATGGAAATACAACCAAGCTTAAGTTTTTTGAAAATATAAATATAAGAATATTATATATTTTTTGAATTTACTTGAAGTATTATTTCGATATGTAAATGTAATGGTAGACTTGCCTTATAAGCGTGCTTTCAAATAATAAAAATATTATATTTATTTATAAAATTATTTTTTCACTATTTGTATTTTTTTTTTGGTTTGGCTATATTAAAAAAATTATACTTTCCTGTAATAATACTGCACTTCTACTTAAATCGACAGTCTCTGTGGAATGCAATACATGGTGGAGGGTATATAAAGTTCGGCCCGGCCTAACTTAACGCCATTTTTACTTGTTTTTCATAACAAACTTTAAAAATATATTCCCAAGATATATAACTTTTTAGATGTTACTTTCAAAAATCACAAAAAATAATAATATAAACCTCCAATAATTCGACCAGCTTTCAAAGATCTTTTATTAATTTCCCGCATATATATATATATATATATATATATATATATGAGTTGCGTTACTGACTGACTTATCATTGACCATTGACTTATCATTGACATACCAGCGCCCAGACCAAACGGCTGAGACAAAAAGGGATAAAGAACGAACATTCGTCCCGACTAAACGGCAGTGAGCCTTGCACTGAGCATGCACATGAGCTACAAAAAGGGATTTTTCGAAATTAAAGTACAAATAAGGGATAAGAGGGATGAAAAGAGACAAAAAGGGATAAAAATGGTACCAATTTAAGTAATACAGCTATATTCGTGAAAATCGGGATTTATATTTCTTAAATGGATGTTTGTACTTTAAAGGGGCGAACGGGCAGCTAGAATCGTGAAATTTGGTATGTGAACTCATCTCTCCTCATATAAGCGCAAAATAAATGCATTTTTGAACTTTTAAGGGATGAGCGGCACAAACAGGGATACAATTGGTACCAACTAAATTATTGCAGCTAGAATCGTGAAATTTGATATGTAAATTTCTCTGACCATGTAGAATCGCAGTAAAATTGGAGTTTTCGAAATTTTTACTTTAAGGGTGCGTTGGGCAAAAAAAGGGATAAAAATGGTACCAATTTAAGTATTGCAGCTATAGTCCTGAAATTTGGTGTGTAAATTTCTCTGACAACGTAGAAGCGCAATCTAAATGGATTCGTCGATATTTGTACTTTCGATGGGCTGCGCATGACAAAAAGAGATAAAAATTGTACCAAGCTAAGTATTGTTGCTAGAATCGTGAAATTCGGCGAGTACATTCCTCCGACCACGTAGACGGCCAACATAAATTAATTTTTTGGAATTTGAAGTTTTAAGGCGGGACCAAAAGGGATAAAATTGGTACCAACTAAGTTATTGCAGCTAGAATTGTGAATTTTGATTTGTAAATTCCTCTGACCATGTAGAAGCGCAGTAAAATTGGATTTTACGAAATATGTAGTTTAAGGGGTGTGTATAAGAAAAAGGGATAAAAATGGTACCAATTCAAGATTTGCAGCTATAGTTGTGATATTTGGTGTGTAAATTTCTCTGACAACGTAGAAGCGCAATCTAAATGGATTCGTCGATATTTGTACTTGTAAGGAGTTTGCGGAAAAAAGGGATAAAAATAGTACCAAGTTTGGTATTATTGTTGGAATCGTGAAATTAGGCATGTACATTCCTCCGACCACATAGACGGGCAACATAAATTGATTTTTTGGAATTCGAAGTTTTAAGGAGTGAGCGGGACAAAAAGGGTAAAAAATGATACAGCTAAAATTGTTAAATTTTGTTTATAACTTCCTCTCATCGCATAGAAGCGCAATATAAATGCATTTTTGCACTTTTAATGGGTGAGCGGCAAAACGGGATCAAAATAGTACCAACTAATGCTTTGCAGTGAAATGTTAATATGTATATTTCTCAGTGAAATTTGATTTTTCGAAATTTGTACTTTAGAAAGGGTGCGCGGAAAAAAAGGGATACAAATAGTACCATCTTAAGCATTGTAGCTATAGTAACGCAGTAATCGTGAAATTTGGTGTGTATCCTCTCACCGCATACAAACGCAATATAAATTCATTTTTGCATATGCTTTTAGGGGAGAAGCGTGAACACATGTTGCCTATAGTGATTTTTCAATGTGTGTACTTTTTGGAAATGAGGTTAAATTTAAATTCATCTAGAAACATGATAAACGGTTGCAATTTGTTGTTCGAAACTGGGTGGAAAATGATAAAATCGAAGGGAGTTCAGCTAAAATAGTGCAATTCGACAAGCACATTCCTTTGGCTGTGTATGAGTGTATGAGATTTAACTATATCCACTAAAAGAAAATTCAATAAATAACATCCAATAACAGAGATGGATGGATAAATAACCGGCTTTTCCGCGTGCGAAGTAGTGGACACTGCTAGTCGTGCTATACTTGACCTAGAAACAGCTGAAGTTACAACCGTGTTCGAATGTTTCCGATTTTATGTTAAAATTGTAAAAGATTAAATTTCATAACCTTTGAATGGGTTACAAAGTGTCGGTATTAGAGTTTAAACATTGTAGATGCGTTTGTCCTTTTTAGTCTTTTAGAAATTGGCAAATTCTTCCCTCTGAGATGCGATTAAAAATGAAGATGCCTTTTTGGGGGTGCTTACTTCTTGATATCCTTCTCGTTCGTTGTTTTTTCCTGGAGGGCATAATTAGATTCGACCCTAGCCACGATAACGTGGTTAAATTGTTTTAAACAAATTTTCTCTTAACTAGTTTGTTTTTGGGGTAGCATACTACCACTACTACCTGCCGATTATATCTTATAATAAATAAACAAGCTACCAGCATACATCATATGAGGGTAAAACCAAGCACCCCCCCTCTCCCACCGCGGCTATGAAAATGTGATCAATTGAAATCCCATTTACCTTTCCTCCCCCTCCCAAACCTTGATGGTGCAGAGGCAAAATGGTTGGAAAAGTGTAAAATCAAATATGAAAATTATACGAATACTTCTGGAATATGATGACTTTGACTCGGCGAGGATACAATTTACACGCATCGCACACACACACAAACACACACGCACGTGTGTCCATAGAGTGGCTGAGCGCTGATGGTGGTTGAGTGTGTGGGGGGGTAGTGAAACACACGTACAACGCATATTCATATGCTAAACAAACAGACCTAAATAAAAATCCGTTTCGTTGTTACAAATAAGCATAACGAGATTATCGTTACGTGCATATAGGGCGACGAGAAGCAAACAAATACACTCACGTTCAGACGATTGTTGTGTGTGGAAGGGGTCGGCTCTGTTCGGTTCGGTTCGCCTTGTTTGGTGGGGGCGGGGTCGATTGGGAACAATATATATGTAAATATGCACGAGGGCGGTTTGGGAAATTTCCCGAACACATAAATATAAATATGTTGCGAAGCAAAAGTGCTGTAGAAAACATGGCTATTGTCATTGTAAACTTCAGCCGTTTGCTTGTGACCATTTTTATACCCACAACCTCCCGTTTATAACACCTTGAAATATCGACCTGAGACCCTATAAAGTCTATATATTCTTGATGGTCATAAAATGTCTAGCCATGTCTGTCCGACTGTTGAAAGCACGCTATCATCTAAGCGAAAGGAGCTAGGACGTTCATCCTAATTTTCCATAAATGCGTCTTATAGTCGTAGATCGGTTGGGATTGACTTGGGCGAAATCGGCCCAAAGGGAAAAAATTTTCCCTCACAAGGACTAAATAAGGACAATAAATAATATTGTCTGCTTGTACTTTCTTCATATGGGGTATACGCATGTGGTGTGTCCATTCCTCTAATTGAGTAGATACATAATATAAAATACTTTTTTCCAAATTCGTACTTTTAAGGGATAAAATAGGAATAAAGGGATTAAAATAGTACCAACCAAACGGCTGCACCTAGAATAACGAAATTCGGTGTATACATGCCCCTGATTGCGTAGACGCGTAAAATAAAAGGATTTATCAAAAATCGTACTTTTTGGGGTTAAAATGGAAAAAGGGGGATGAAAATAGTACCACCAAATGACCGCAGCTAGAGTCATGAAATTCGTAGTAGACACGAAAAATAAGAGGTTTTTTTTCCAAATTCATACTTTCAATGGATACAATGGGTACAGAGGGATAAAAATAGTACCAACTAAACAACTACAGCTAGAATGATGAAATTCGGCGTGTACATCCCTCTAATTTCGTAGACACGTAAAATTGGTTGAATCATGAAGTTAGATTATTTTGGACTATGTACGTGAGTTAATAGATTTTCATAATGTGTACTTTTGGAATTAAAATAGAATGGAAATACAACCAACTGTATTTTCTACCAATATTTATGGTATTTAAGCTTTTTGAAATTATAAATATAAGAATATTTTTTCTTTGAATTGACTTGAAATATTATTTCGATATATATAGCGTAGTAGCCATGCCTTATAAGTGTGGTTTGTAATAATAAAAATATTATATTTATTAAAAAAATTATATTTTCCTGTAATATTACTGCACTTCTGCGAAAATCGACAGCCTATGTGGAATACAACCCATGGTGCAGGGTATATAAAGTTCGGCCCGGCCGTTTTTACTTGTTTTTTTTTCATCTTTTCCAATCTAAACGAGAAATCTGTGTGGCATGGAAGCTTTGACGTCATGTACCGCAAACAGTTGTAACGATTATTCCGCGATCCTGGGGACAATATAATCCCATGATTCGTTGGCAAGTAGAACTTATTTGAAGGCAAGTCTGTGCTCCGAACGAATAACTTCGAACCAACCCCATCACGTTGAATATCAGGTGGCATGTCATAACGTCCAGGGTCATAATGTCCATAGAATCGATGTCACTGTGACCATGGAAATTTAAAGGATTTGGAAGAATTGTTAAAAATAACAAATGCTGCAGTGAATGGTACAGCAAATTTCAAAGCTTGCCGTTGGTAAATGCGGAGCAGATTGAGGTGATGTTTTTGGTTCTGAAGAGTGAAATGCTTGAATTTATTTTTATATGTACTATTTCTATTAAAGGATATTCATATGAAGTCAAATATAATTTGTATTTGATATATTGACGATTTTATTTTTATAACAATTATTTTTTACTGTCATTTGCAGATTACACCATCACGATTTTCTGTTAATTTCGAACCTTTAAGAACAACTAGTTCTCTTGAGGGCTTTAATTCTAAATTATCTCGCAAATTAGAAAAGCACGGGAAATTCTTGAAGTTCTTAGAGGTTATACGAGATGAAGACTTCGCACTTTCGGTGTCACTTGCACAAGCAGCAGCTGGAGTACTTTGGCTAAAAGAAGAAAGGTTCAGCACACCAAAGACAAGAAAATATTGTCTCACCCCAAAAACTAAACGAAGGACATTTGACTCTACCAGAATTCTTTAATTGTATAATATATAAAGAAAACAACATTATTGTATTCAATATTATCGAAGATTCTGAAAGCCAAGATGATGCAGAAATTGATAAAAATGGAGTATAATGATGTGCCGTTGAACCAACTTACGGAGGTACTAAAATGCATCAATTGTGTTGTTCTATTGCAGCCGTGTAAACATTTCAAGATTTGCTCTGTTTTGATACATTAGATGTAAAGTCAAAGAAAAATAAATCACCTCTACTCTGACCATACTGTAGACAAATCGTGGAAAAAAATTTAAAAATATTTCAATAAAATAAAAAAAACAAACTCTAGCATTTTTGTTCTATTTCAGTAGTGTCATAAAGTCCATGGACATTGCGACACGTTTGAAAGTGTCATAATGTCCGTGGACCTTATTTAGGGGTGTTATAACGTCCATGGACAATATGACCCTGGACGTTATGGCATGCCACCGAATATCAGTTTATAGAATTCAACAAAAATTAATTTCTCTACATTTCTTCACCGACCTCCGCACAAAATCTATACGACTCTCAGTGGCTGAGTGTAGTAGTGTAAATTGAAAATTCATAATATTTTGTTTGGTAACAATAACAACAGCAGCAACAACAACAACATCAGCTACAACATCACCAGCAGCAGCAACAATTCAATTTTGTATCAATTTAGATTTTATGCCTTACGGTTTGACATGACGAAACAAACACCGCAGTGAACTGAGCTGAAGAGAACAGAATTGAAATGAAATGAAACGTGTGCAGTCACTCTGTGAGTCAGTCAGTCAAGTCAAGTCAACACAACTCAAGCAAGCAACCGCAATGCCTGCCTGCCTGCCATAAATGGAGGAAAAAGGAACCGACTGATGCCAACTTTATTATGATGCCTGTTAATAATGAGCTTCTTCCATATCATCAGCTATTGATAATATGTACAATGTACACACACAGCCACACATACTGACATGTACGCATACAGCTACTGATAGTAGCTATGTAGTGGTAAATGGGACACACACGCAAAACACAAACATTTACATATCGCCGTGAAAAGCCTTCCTTTATAAAAAAAACAACAAAGGAAAGTAAGAATGACGCGTTTTACTATGCACGACGACGAGTAGTAGTCGTAAGTCGTCTTAGCCATTGCACAGTGGATCCACAAGGAGAGAAGGGTTGCAAATTATTTATATAATTATGTTCGAAGATGGTTAAAGTTAATAAAATCTAGTATGAAAAATACAATTACAGTTTAGAAGATGATGATACAAATGGCAAATATATTTTAAATTTTCTAAATGTGCAGATACCAATCGTTCGTACTAATAATTTGTATGCTTTTTACATTTATTGAACATTTTTATACTCTACACCACTTTGTGGACTAAGGTATTATAAGTTAGTTTCGCGCCAAATGTTTGTAACATCAGGAAATAATTGAGGTAGACCTACCTTTAAGTATACGGATCGGCTTAGAATCACCAGCTGAATCGATTTAAGAATCCATCTAAGATTGTTCGCACTCTACAGGTCGCAATTGTGGTCCGATTGTCATTAACTTTGGCAGAAGTTACTTTTTTTTGGCCAAGGACAATTGGTATTGAATTTGGAGAAAATCGGTTCAGATTTAGATATAGCCTCCATACAAATATCTATCGGTTATCCAAAAAACGGTTATTTTGGAAAGACGGTTTTCGTTTTAACCGAAAATTCATTTTTTTAAAAAACCGGTTTTCGGTTATTGTTTTTCTACAAAACCGGTTATTGTTTTTTTACAAAACCGGTTATAACCGGTTTTTTTAAATCAAAGCACGAACATATTTAAATTAAAAATTTTATTATGAAAGTAAATACAGTTCACTTTTAGTAAAGGTACATTAAATAAGGAACTTCAGTAGCATTTTTTTGATCATTTTAAAATAAAGTCAATTCTATAAAATAATTCATATTTTTACGTACAAAAACTTGAATAAAAAGTTTACGTAGAATCCTTCTTACAATAATATCGCAATACTAGTATACAATTCACGTGATAATTTTGTAAGCGATTTTTTGTTTGTTTTTGTTTTCTTGACGTAAAAAAACACGCTCGCTAAAAAGTTGATGTAGGGCTAACAGTCATCAAGGCATCATATAAGTAACTTAGCTTTTCAGTTTTTTCTTTGCGAAATCGCCATATAACGTCGCCTGTCTTTCGCCTTTTCGAGCAATTTTGGGCGTTTGGATGTGGTTTATTGTTTGGTTTAAATCCAACATTAAATTACAAGACTCTTCGATGTTACAACTTACATCCAAATCTGAACTGTTGTCTAAATCTGGTTCTACAAAAATTTCGGGGAAAAGACGTTTGTATAATTCTTTTGCAAATTCCTTTGTATCCGATTTTGATGAGTATTTCAATACGTCACCGTTTAGCGGAAATTTTCCGGAACTTAAAAACAGCAAAAGTGTATTCAATGTTTTTACTCTTCTTTCTTCCAGTCTCGCCATCAGCCTTTGACACAAATCCTTGGCGTATGTGTCTTCTATCTTTTTATACCCTACACCACTTCGTGGACTAGGGTATTATAAATTAGTTTTCCCCCAAATGTTTGTAACACCAAGAAATAATTGAGCTAGACCCATCTTTAAGTATACGGATCGGCTTAGAATCACCAGCTGAATCGATTTAACGATGTCTGTCCGTCCGTCCGTCTACTGTCCATCTAAGCTTGTTCGCACTCTAAAGGTCGCAAATGTGGTCCGATTGCCATGAAATTTGGCAGAAATTACTTTTTTTGGCCAAGGACGATTGGTATTGAATTTGGAGGAAATCGGTTCAGATTTAGATATAGCCTCCATACAAATATCCCTATAATTTACACTATTACTGCTCTAGAATACACAGTTTACATGGGATCATGACCAAATTTTCAGGATCGTGTTATATTTGAACTGAAAACAGTTCACGGGAAAGTGGACCACATGGGTCTATGTTTTGATATAGCCCCCATACAATGTACCTCCGATTTACAATATCACTGCTTTAAAATGCACCTTTTACATTGGATCTTGATCAAATTTTCCACATAATATTACGTTTATACTAGAAATACGTATTTTGAAAGCCAGTTATATAGGTCAATGTGTTGGAATAGCCCCCATACAAATGGGCCCCCAGTTTACAATATTATCGCTCTAGAACCCACATCTTACATTGGAACTTGATAAAATTTTGCGGATCATGTTATATTTCAATAAAGAATACCTATAAAGGCCACTTTTTAATGTAGCACCCTTGAATTATTACCTCTCTAGGACCTACATTTTACATCGGAAATTTTTCAAATTTTGCATATATTTTATTCATATTTCATTCTAAGAATACCTAGTTTGAAATACCTAGTGGGTCTATATGGACCCACTTTTTAATGTAGCGCCCTGACAAATGGCCCCCATTTTTATACACTCCACGAGAGTATTATGTCTTTGTGCATTTTTTTGTAACACCCAAACGGAAGGGAGATAGACCCATTGTTAAGTATACCGATCAACTTAGAATCACTTTGTGAGTCGATTTAGCAATGTCCGTCTGTCTGTCCATCTATTGTTGTAATCAAATTACAGGTCGCAATTGCAGTCCGATCTTAACAAAAATTGGCACAAATAAGTTTTGTGGATCAAGGACGAACGCTATTTAATTTGAGGTAAATCGGTTCAGATTTAGATATAGCCCCCATACAAATGTCGCTTCTGATTTGACATTTTCCGGTCTAGAAACCGCATATTGTACCCGATTTTCTTTAAATTTGGCACAACATCTTATAATCAATTTAGAAACACCTATGCAGAATGTAGGTATGATCGGTTCAGAGTTAGATATAGGTCCCATACAAATGTCGCTCCCGATTTGACTTTTGCCGCTTTAGAAACCACATATTGTACTCAATTTTTTTTACATGTGGCACAACATCTTATAATCGAACTAAAAACATCTGTGCAGAAATTGGGTAAGATCGGTTCAAATTTAGATATAGCCCCCATATAAATGTCGCTCCCGATTTGACATTTTCCGCTCTAGAAATGACATATTGCACCCGATTTTCTTTAAATTTGACACAACATCATATAATCCAACTAGAAACGCCTATGCAGAAATTCGGTAAGATCGGTTCAGATTTAGATATAGCCCCCATACTAATGTCGCTCCCGATTTGACATTTTCCGCTGCAGAAACGACATATTGTACCCGATTTTCAATCAAACTAGAAACACCTATGCAGAAACTGGGTAAGATCGGTTCAGATTAAGATATAGCTCCCATACTTTTTTGCCGCTTTAAAACCACATATTGTACTCGATTTTCTTTAAATTTGGCACAACAGCTTATAATCCAATTAGAAACACATATGCAGAAATTAGGTAAGATCGGTTCAGATTTAGATATAGCACAAATACAAATGTTGCTCCCAAATGTTTAACCGATTTTGACCAAACTATACATATTATATTTCATCTATTTCGTTCCAGATATCAATATACCCCCATACAAATGTCCTTTCCGATTTAACTTTTTTTGTCAAACACATACATTTAAAGGATACAAAAATCCTTCCCGTTTTCACTTTTTCATCGAATTAAATTGTATTCGGATAGAAAGTGGAGTGTATCATAGAGTCGGCCCGCCCGACTTTAGCCTTTCCTTACTTGTTATTATTATTCCTCTAGGACCCTCAATTTACATCGGAAGTTTATCAAATTTTGCATTATTTATTATATTTCATCTAAGAAGACATATTATGAAAGTCAAATATATGGGTCCATATTTTGGTATAACCCCCATACAAATTGGGCCCCCATTCTACTCTATTACATCTCTAGAACCCACATCGTGCATTAGATCTCAATATAATTTTGCATATCATGTCATATTTCAACTAAGAATACCTACTTTGATAGTCCCCTCAAGAACGCAAATTTTACATCTGATTATTTTTTTTTTAATTTTGCAGATTATATTGTATTTCAACTAAGAATACAAAGTCAAATATATGTGTCCATACTTTGCCATAACCCAAATGGACCCCCCATTCTACTCTAATAGAGCTCTAGAAACTACGACTTACATCGGATCATGATGTATTTCAACTATGAATACCTGCCGCGAATGAATGTTTGTTATAGGCCTCCTTTCAAATGTCGGTCCGATTCATCCTATTACTACTATATAATTTGTATTTATCTGCCGCAAAATTGGAACAATCATATTTTTTACCATATTCGTTAAATATGACTAAAAATGAATTTATGGTAAACTGTATAATTTATATGAACTAAAGAGTGATTTTTTTGAGGTTAGGATTTTCATGCATTAGTATTTGACAGATCACGTGGGATTTCAGACATGGTGTCAAAGAGAAAGATGCTCAGTATGCTTTGACATTTCATCATGAATCGTCTTACAAACGAACAACGCTTGCAAATTATTGAATTTTATTATCAAAATGCGTGCTCTGTTAAGAAAGTTCATTGCGCGCTTCCATTTTATGGTCAGTTTAATCGACCCACTGAAGCGGCTATTCGGGCTATTGTGACTAAATTTCGCACCAAATTTACATTGTTGGACATTAAACCACCAACACGCTTACGTAGAGTGCGAACTGAAGAAAATATCGCAGCTGTATCGGCCAGTGTTAATGATGACCACCAATTTTCGATTCGTCGCCGTTCGCACCAATTGGGTCTCTGTTACTCAAAAACGTGGAAATGCCAAAATTGGACTAAGCGGATGGACCACCTAAGACGCAGCCGCGGTCAACATTTAAATGAAATTATCTTCAAAAAGTAAATGTCATGGACCAATCTAACGTTTCAAATAAAGAACCGATGAGATTTTGCAAATTTTATGCGTTTTTTTAAAAAAAAAAGTTATCAAGCTCTTAAAAAATCACCCTTTACATAAATTTGCTCCCATGAAACACCTGGGTTTAGTAATAAAAGCGAGGTACATACGCAGGGAGTGGTGTAGGGTATTATACAGTCGGCCCCGACCGACTTTAGCCTTTCCATACTTGTTAAATTATTACTATTGTATTCCTTGGACAATGGAAGCTTTTAAGCATTAAGCCTTTGTCGAACTGATTCAATATTTTATCTTTGCTGGTGCAACTAATGCCTAATGTTGCCCCATTCTTGATCATCTTGAATTATCAGATTTTTAATTGCATCAAATGGGCAACAACTGTTTTTGAACGACAAAAATTAAATTATTTAACAGTGTCTTTAGATGGTACTTTAATTCCAAAAGTGTAATAATGTTTATGTATTGGATTATAGATATTACGAAAATCGCAATAAATCATCGATTGAAATTTGCTAAGAGTTAATTTCACGTTTTTGGTAACACTCGTCTCTTAAGTAACGCAAAAGAACAAAAAATGTTCCGAAGAAGGTTGTGGTCAAAAATATCAATCTTCTCATTGGAAATATCAAGGCTCACGTGTAACCCTCCTAATAACTAACTAACCCCCAGTACTAAAGTGATTATAATTCGTTAAGTTTTTCATATTTAAGAAAATTATCTTCATTTTGTTTGGTGATCAAAAGAAGAATGCTTGAATAAAAACATAATTGCTCTCTAATGTTAGAGATTCTAACATGAAGTGGAAAACTTTAGCGATTTTAAGCTAAAGTGAATCTGAAAGCAATATACCAATAAAATGCACGTTATAAATGCAATGCAAATTCTGAAAACTTTCTACTTTCTAATCGTCTACTTGTTTAAGACACCACTGTGCCACTCAGTCGCCTTCGTCTACGCCTTCGACTTCCACTTCGCCATCGTATTCGTTTACGAAAAGTAAATATTTTCTTTTGAATGTGTGAAAAAAGCATCATCATCCGCCGCGACACACATACAGGATGGCTCAGGCAGAATAGGGCGAAAAGGGGGAATGGAAAATCTACACACACACCCACAAAAAGGAACACGAAGAACGCTTATTATGATGCCCTCGAGTAAAATATTGAATCGGGTAAATGAAAGAAATTGAAAAATTGAATATTAGTTATGCATGTGTATGAGTTGGTGAATGAGTGGGAGTGTGTGTGTGCGTGCGTGTATGTTAAAGGACCAACATGATCTTGGCTATGTCCCTGACTGCCTGACTGCGTGCGTTCGTATGTGAGACTTGATGTTGTTATTGTTTGGCTTCCTGATTTTACCTCTTCATGGCATTGTATTCAGCCGCACTTTCCCCAACCAACAACTCCACCCCCACCTCCACCACTGCCACCAAGAAACCCGTAAACATACCTACCCGCACAGTTCATACAAAAAGCCATTCATTGTTTTCCTTCCAATTTGACATGACTTTTGACAAAAGCTGCCAGCCAGCCAGGCAACCAGCAACATCTATGCCGCAACAGCAGCAGCAGCAACAGCATCGGCAGCACTGTAAACATCAGAGTGACAAAGAAATCGCACGTTAAGCTTTAAATCCTTTATTGAATTCTATTCGTGATAAATGTTCGTACGGTTTGTTAGGATACACGGTGACAGCAGCCAGCCTTCCTAGATGCTTTCAGATTCACTCGCGAAGATTTTCGTTTCGTATGACCTCAACATCCGCCTATAAAATGGATGGATGGCATGACATAACTCAGACCTCGCTCAGTGTGAATATGTGTGGGACAAAATACGTACATATATTTATGAGTATCATTTCCAGGAATCGCATTTTCCACATTGCAAATTTGCAAAGAGCTTCGATTTCTTTTGATAATATCATCAATCATCATTTAGGGATAAAGTTGTAATAGAATTGAAAACTAGAAGCCATCCGATTATAATTTTTCATTTTCATTTAGAAAACATGGAATTTATATTCGACAACAACTAGAAACATCTATGGTGATAGGGTTCAGATTTATATATTTTACCCATACAAACTTGGCTCCCCATTTGACACTAGAAACCACGTATTTTAATACATTTTCTCCAAATTTGCTACAACACGTTATATTCCAACTAGATCGGGACCAATCGGTTCACATTTATATATAGCTGAAATACAAACATCCTTCCCGATTTGACATACTTTTAAAGATTTCGACATAATTTGAACAGAGATTCTCTTGGAATCCTCTTTAATTTGACACTTGTACCGGCATCATAGGGTGCGTATAAGTATTTAAAATAGTTTTATCATTCCAAACTTTGTAGTCTTTTAACAGACAACAGGATGACAGGGAATGAAAAACTAAAAACACCAATTAACTCCATTTTGGCTATAGTTTCAGGCGTACATCATCCGGTTCAAGTGTAATAAGGACTGTCGGACAGTGTTATTAGCGGTCAGAATAAGAGCTTTACTAGTATGTACAAGGAAATTAATATCGAATCACTTTTTGTGTTTCATTGCACGTAAAATTAAACGTTTCATATATATAATTTTGTAAAAAAAATAATTTGGAACATTCCGGAAAATCAACAAGAATTGTGATATCATAACGAAATTTTGGAATTGTCTAGAAAAAATTTCAGTTATTCACGCTTTTTTAATTTTTGTTTAAAGAAAACAATTTATATTGCAGCACATTCTAATAGCTGGTCTACTTGGTCTATCTATAAGAAAATATTATTTAAAAACGAAAAATATGAAACATTATTTTACTTCTACAAGAATTCACTTTTTCTTGTCGTATATTTATAGGGTTTAAAATTAGAATCGGCAATAAAAAAGTACTCATTTTTTTTAATTTCTGGTTTTAGTGGAAAGGTTGAATGTAGTTCAACCTAATTTTTCAGTACATGGTCCAACGATGCCGCCAGCCCAAAATCCACACCAAACAGTGACTCGTTGTGAATGGTCTTCATCTGAAAACACGACAATTTTCCACGTAAATATTTCCCAATTTTGTTCAAGCGTATGTCGTCCCATTTTGCAAATGTCAAACATAAACATGAAAATAAAAATTAATGTTATTCGGCCGGGCCGACTTTTTAATACCCTCCACCATGGATTGCATTCCACAGAGGCGGTCGATTTTCGTAGAAGTGCAGTAACATTGCAGGAAAATGTCAATTTTTTTAAATGTAGCCAAACCAAAACAAATAAAAATATTGGAAAAATATATATATAAATAAATATAATATTTTTATTATTTCAAACCACACTTATAAGGCAAGGCTACCATACGTTTATACTATATAAAGAGTAATTTTTTTGAGGTTAGGATTTTCATGCATTAGTATTTGACAGATCACGTGGGATTTCAGACATGGTGTCAAAGAGAAAGATGCTCAGTATGCTTTGACATTTCATCATGAATCGTCTTACAAACGAACAACGCTTGCAAATTATTGAATTTTATTATCAAAATGCGTGCTCTGTTAAGAAAGTTCATTGCGCGCTTCCATTTTATGGTCAGTTTAATCGACCCACTGAAGCGGCTATTCGGGCTATTGTGACTAAATTTCGCACCAAATTTACATTGTTGGACATTAAACCACCAAGACGCTTACGTAGAGTACGAACTGAAGAAAATATCGCAGCTGTATCGGCCAATGTTAATGATGACCATCAATTATCGATTCGTCGCCGTTCGCAGCAATTGGGCCTCTGTTACTCAAAAACGTGGAAATGCCAAAATTGGACTAAGCGGATGGACCACTTGAGGCGCAGCCGCGGTCAACATTTAAATGAAATTATCTTCAAAAAGTAAATGTCATGGACCAATCTAACGTTTCAAATAAAGAACCGATGAGATTTTGCAAATTTTATGCGTTTTTTTTTTTAAAAAGTTATCAAAAAATCACCCTTTATATCGAAATAATTCTTCAAGTCAATTCAAAAGAAAAATATAGGAAAGAAATCTTCAAAAAAGCTTAAATACCATAAATACTGGTAGGTAGTGGGTGCTACAGTTGGTTGTATTTCCATTATATTTTAATTAAAAAAGTAGAGCAAAATAACTTAACTTCATGATTCAACCATTTTTTGCCGTAAAAGTAAAAAGTACGAATTTGGAAAAAGCTTTTTATTTTGCGTGTCTATTCAGTCAGAGGAATGTATACGCCGAATTCCATGACTCTAGCTGCGGCCATTAGGTTGGTACTATTTTTATCCCCTTTTTTCCTATTTTACCCCATTAAGAGTACGACTATCTAAAATCTCTTTATTTTACGTATCTACGCAATTAGAGGGATGTACACACCGAAATTCATCATTCTAGCTGTATTCGTTTAGTTGGTACTATTTTTATTCCCTGTACCCATTGTATCCGTTGAAAGTACGAATTTGGAAAAAACGTTTTATTTTTTGTGACTACGCAGTCATTGTCTCTGCGGTCATTTGGTAGGTACTATTTGTAATCCCTTTTTCCATTTGACCCCCAAAAAGTACGAATTTCGCAAAAAATCCGTCTATTTTACGTGTCTACGTAATCAGAGGAATTTCATTATTCTAGGTGCAGCCGTTTGATTGGTACCATTTTTATCCTTCTATTCCCATTTTATCCCTTAAAAGTACGAATTTGGAAAAAATAATTTCATGTTATGTATCTACTCAATTAGAGGAATGTACACACCGACTTTTTTTTCACTGAACCAACACTCAGGGGATGTCCCCTATAAATGCAGTGCATTGCGTTGGTAGAAGGAAGATAAGGTATTGGAAGGAGGAAAGAGGGAGTAGTGTCTGTTGACATCTGTTTTGAATCTCTGAATGTCGTAATTGGAGGAAAGATATTTGCCGGAAGTCGATTCCACATACGGATAGTACGGGCGAAGAACGAATTTATTCTGTAATGTGTAGTGCGGTCGGTTGTCCAATCGACAACAAATGGGTGAGCGTTCCTGGAGAGTCGCGTATCTCTACCGAACGTTCTCACGGGCGGTATAAGATCACGAATTTCCGAAGAACAAACACCATGAAAGTATCGATAGAACAATGTCACACAACCAACATTACGACGGTGTTCAAGGGAGACAATAGAATTGGATATCCTACCATCACATATCAACACCATCACCCTCCTCTGGACATGGTCAAGTAGCTCCAGTGATGAAGCTGGAGCACCCGACCATATATGGGAGTTGTATTCCATATTTGGTCTGATGTAGGTAGTGTAGATATTGAGAAGATCAGAGGGTGTGAAATATTTCTTACATCTTTTTAAAAAGCCTAAACATTTGAAGGCATCTTTCGACACATCAAATGATGGTGCACGTTTTTGTTATCGGGGAAATGCGCATACCCAATATCAAGTAAGTACAAGCCAACCTATTGAAGAAACATGATAAAATACACTAAAATATTAGGTGTTATCATGGGGTTTTTTAGTCCTTGTGAGGGAAATTTTTTTCCCTTTGGGCCGATTTCGCACCGTTTCAATCCCAACCGATCTAGGACTATAAGACGTATTTATGCAAAATTTGGACCTCTTAGCTCATTTCGTTTAAATGCAAGCGTGCTTTCAACAGACGGACGGACGGTAATGGCTAGATCGTCTTAGAATTTTATGACGATAAAGAATATACATACTTTATAGGGTCTCAGGTCCCGGGAATGCAACTTTTCTCTCCCGTTCTTCCGGGAAATGAAAAAAGTCCGGGAAACCCCAAACCCTAGTCACAGGTCGATATTTCAAGGTGTTACAAACGGAATGACAAAGTTAGTATACCCCCATGCTGGAGGTGCAGGGTATAATTAAAACATCCAACATTGATTGGAGTAAAACTATAAGAGCAGGAGGGAGAAGAGTTTGTGACTATACACTATTTAGGAATCCAAGAGATCATAAGTAAGTACTATTAATCTTATGTTTCAGTGTTTTGCAATAATTTCATTAATGCCATTAGTGAGTCATAGATTTTTTTCGAGTGTGGAACCATGCAACTCAATGAGATGGTTGTAATATGGCATGTGTACTTTATTACTTGGTGCGATTTTTTAAACGCAAATTCGGCGAGTGAGTTGTGATTCTCGTTCGTTTGTGTGAATTATCTCCTTATAAAGAGTGATTTTTTTGAGGTTAGGATTTTCATGCATTAGTATTTGACAGATCACGTGGGATTTCAGACATGGTGTCAAAGAGAAAGATGCTCAGTATGCTTTGACATTTCATCATGAATAGACTTACTAACGAGCAACGCTTGCAAATCATTGAATTTTATTATCAAAATGCGTGCTCTGTTAAGAAAGTTCAGAAAGAAAGAAATTGTGTTCAGCGACGAAGCTCATTTTTGGCTCAATGGGTACGTAAATAGGCAGAATTGTCGATTTTGGAGTGAATATCAGCCAGAAGCATTGCAATAGCTACCAATGCATCCAGAAGAAGTCACAGTTTGGTGCGGTTTATGGGCTGGTGGCATCATTGGACCGTACTTCTTCAAAGATGATGCGAATCGTAACGTAACTGTGAATGGTGAGCGCTACCGTGAGATGATATCCAACTTTTTTTTGCCCAAAATGGAAGAACTGAACTTGGTTGACATGTGGTTTCAACAAGATGGCGCTACATGCCACACAGCTCGCGATTCTATGGCCATTTTGAGGGAAAACTTCGGAGAACAATTCATCTCAAGAAATGGACCGGTAAGTTGGCCACCAAGATCATGCGATTTGACGCCTTTAGACTATTTTTTGTGGGGCTACGTCAAGTCTAAAGTCTACAGAAATAAGCCAGCAACTATTCCAGCTTTGGAAGACAACATTTCCGAAGAAATTCGGGCTATTCCGGCCGAAATGCTCGAAAAAGTTGCCCAAAATTGGACTTTCCGAATGGACCACCTAAGACGCAGCCGCGGTCAACATTTAAATGAAATTATCTTCAAAAAGTAAATGTCATGGACCAATCTAACGTTTCCAATAAAGAACCGATGAGATTTTGCAAATTTTATGCGTTTTTTTTTTTAAAAAAGTTATCAAGCTCTTAAAAAATCACCCTTTAGAAAAATCGATGCGAAGCCACTTTGACATGGTCGAAATCATGATCGTGGTAGTCTGCAGCCAAGTAATAAATGTCACCATTCCATTTGTAAATAAATTTGCATTCTATTAAATATAGATGCAAAATGGTCTTGAGCCAGGACAATATCCCAGTTCAAATTAAATAATCGAAAATATTGAAGAACTTTCCAAAAATATTCAAGATGGATGTCTGTTCTAAGTTTTTACAATCAGAAATTAAGTCACATATCAAGATGCCAAATTATAGAATTTTATAGATGTATACTCTTTTTCAAAGTGTATACATCCTATCTGAGGTGAGTGCAAGTGTTTGCTGGCATTTGAAGGGGTACTTCAAGTGAAAATGGGTTAAAACCCGTGGTCTAAACCTAAACCTGACAGCATTTCAACTATGCCCTTGTGATATGTGATTAAAATTCGAAAGTGCAAATTTATTTACATATTTCTTATGTATAATATAAAAAATTCTTTGCTTCATAAATGAAAAACAATCTATCCTTTAGTCTATAGTCTGGTTAAAGGAATCCGTTAGGAACTTGTATCACACACAAAATATTATAATACATCAGCATTTAAATACCATAAAATACAATTTATGTACCCGTCTGCCTGTATGAGTGAGTGAGTCTCTCTGTGTATAGCACAATCAGTTCCCAAAGCCAATGACTACCACCACTAAATCCGGCATGTGTTTGCATAAACTTTGGCAACATGGACAGGACATGATAGCTTCCTTTCAGCAATTGATAGATATCTCATTTGCTTCTAACCTATCTTCAAGAAACGAGACGAAACAAAACAAAATATTTATGCAAATCGACGTTTAAAAAATATCCACACAAATAAATAACAGTAGCAACATCAGCATACACATCCAGCAATCCAATTATCCCCAAAGACACATAAATAAATACAATATCGAGTAAGAAGAAGAAGAGGAAGAGAAAAACAAAAATAATAATGTAAATCATAAACACCATTCAAACTGACATCATAGTCCTGATGATGGTTCGATATGAAAATTATACGTTTCGTTAACATCCTATTCGTCGTACACGCCCGTAAATTTATGCAATGCAAACGACGACGTGATGATGATGGTAACGTATCAGCTGGAGGTGGTTCCACTTATTCTTCTTCGTCGTCGTCTTCTGTTGCATGGCTACGAACATCGTCATACTTCGGAAGCCAGGGTTCTTCGATATCCATCTGTATGTTAGTGACAGCGGCAACAGGGGCTGCAGGAAAAAAGTAACAGTTTCGGTAACAAGGTAGCTGGCTGAGTAACCGGTAGTCAGCGTCCATCTTGGGGGCGGGGCGGCGGTGTACCAATTTAACAATTCACCATCATGGCCACCACCATTACCTCTACCACCCTGTGAGCATTGTGGCATACAATTAAGGTGCGAACTAGCACTACTTAAAGATGTTTGGATTGCTCCTTGGATTGCCTGTTCGATGCTGGATGTTGTTGTTGATGATGATGATGTCGATTCAATGTTCAGCTCGGAAACTACAGCTTCATCCTAATTGGACTTCCGTTTCCGTATTATTATCACACTTAAATGTAGGTTTTTCTTACATTCTATCGCCTCCTCCTGCTGATGCTGTCGCTGCTGCTCATCGATGCCCTCGTTCATACTTTCGTGGGCATTTATTTCTTTTCTAGCGGCACCTCAATGATGACTCTAAGACGGGCGGACGGATGGACGGAGAAACGATAGCTAGCTAGAAATTACATTATTAACACCAATGAGCACAAGTGCCATCTCCTGTTGCATTACAAGTCTGCCCATCGAACAGGAGTACAATGATTACAGCGAAACTAAAGTGAAATGGAAAAACATTAACCGGAACCATTTCAAGATGATGGCCGTAAGCACGTAATACAGGGGTCATACACTGAAAGAATTTGAACAAAAATATTGTCATAAAGTATATAAAAATGTCCGGCTCTAAGAGTTTAGTTCTTTGTTCTTTCAATAGGTCAGAGTGGATTATAAGAATCATACGAGGGACTTCTGCCGTCGAGATTTCCAGTCTACACAATGAGAGCGATGCAAGATAATACTTTCACCCTTGACCGTTTGGCTGTCTTCCCGAATATCCACATCGTTATATCTTCCCCAAAGATTTTATATTTTCCCATAAAATCGACCCTATATTCGTTGATACAATATAATAACCGATTTAAATTTAAATAAAATAATTACTTAAATCAATAGACAGATTTGAGGCATGTGGGCGCGGACTCCGAGCGATACAACACTCAGGGGATGTCACCTATAAATACAATGTATTGCGTTGGCGGGAGGATGATAAGGTACAGGAAGGAGGAAAAATATATTAAATTTCTCAATATCATAATTGGCAGGAAAGATAACTGCCGGAAGTCGATTCCACATACGGACAATACAAACGAATTCATTCGGTAATGTGTAGTGCGGTCGGTTGTCCAATCCACAACAAATGTGTGAGAGTTTATGGAAAGTGTAAGTATCTCTACCGAACGTATTCACGGGCGGTATAAGATCTCGAATATCCGTAGAACAAACACCATGAAAGTATCTATAGAACAATGACAGACAACCCACATTACGACGATGTTCTAGGGAGACAATAGAATTGGATATCGTACAGTCACAGGGTCCAATGAAGAACGTGGAGCACCCGAATATGGGAGTTGTATTCCATCTTGGGTGTAGGTATTGAGAAGATCAGAGGGAGTGAAGTATAGGGAAGTAGTATAAATTAGAATCGGCTATAAAAGAGAAAGTACTGATTATTTTTTTCAAATTTATGGTTTTATTTAGCATTTAATAATGGAACACAATTTCATTCAAATGACTACCACGACTGGCACGGCAGTACCTCATCCGATTAAACCAAATTTTCAGTACATTTTCGAATGTACGGCTCGAATCTCTTCAATGACAAATTATATCATCAGAAAATAATTCAATGGACTCAAATCACAGCTCCGAGGGGGCCAATTTCGGCTAATTATCCGATTTTCAAAAACAGTGCGTAAAATATCGATGGTTGCGTTGTGAAATGTTGCCCCGTATTGTTGAAACCAAATGGAGACCATGTCATTTTTTTGCACTTCTCGTGCCATGCACATAGAATTTTTGTTTCCATGGCACGGTTACGGCGACTCCTTGCTCATTTTCGAAAAAAAAAAATGGCACAATGTTGCCGCCAGCCCAAAATCCACACCAAACAGTGACTCGTTGTGGCTGCATTGGTATTGTGGGTTCTTTGAAACCCATATGCGGCAATTTTGTTTATTGACATAGCCACCGAGATAAAAATGAGCTTCGTCACAATCGTCAGCCCAAATCAGGGCGAGCCGAAAACGCATCGGACGCGTCCCATTTTGGAAATGTCAAACATAAAAGTGAAAATAAAAATAAAAATGAATGCTATTCTCCCTTTCAAAGTTAAAGTAATCGGTAGTTCAAATTTAAAATTTTAAATGCTCCGCCCTATTTCAAAAGACATCATTTAAAATTCAAAAATTCCATTTGAAATTCAAAAATATCAATTGAAATACAAAAATTCCATTTGAAATTCAAAAAATCATTTGTAATTCAAAAGACACCATTTGAAATTGAAAAGACACCATTTGAATTTCAAAAGTTTTCATTTGAAATGCAAAAATTATTCCATTTGAAATTCAAAAGATTCCATTTGAAATTCAAAAATGTAAACAAACTTATTTAAGAAAAATATACATTAGGTGGGGTAGCATTTTTTTTTGCAAATTTTGATATTCTGCAGTTTTGAAAACAGATTTAATAGAATGATAAGCAACTAATAATTATAATGATGTAAAATGTCGGTAATTTCATATATAGTTTATAACCTTCACCAGCTCAGAGAGCATCTGCATATAATTTATAATGACTTGCATTTTACATTGGGTTGGATTATTTACGTGGGAGGTACAACAAATCATAACAGGTATAAAGTGATTGTAAAACCATTTCCAATATTAAATTGTTACTGATCAGTTTTATTTTAACCAAAGCTTATGCCAATTTGTGTAAGAGGTCTTTCAATATCGCTAATATTGCAGGTGTATGTATATAACGTCTATGAAAACATTACCAATGACCAAATTTCAGAGTATTCCGAACGTCCCTATAGAAGTTATAAAATCTTTAAATTTAAATAGGTTAGAGTGATTTGCGTGAGAGATACGTAAATCTGTTTTCTTAACAGCAGAATATTAAAGTTTACAGAAATAAATAATTGCTACCCAACCTAATGTATATTTTGCTTAAATAACACTACTCAACAAATTGAAAAAAATTTCATGTACTCCGGATGCGATAATTTTTTCTGTGTAGATAACCTTGACATGAGCTCAAATTTTTTTTTTCGTTTGGTTTTTTTTATTATTTTTTTTTTTAAATTTTAAAAATTTTTTTTTGGTTAATTTGTTTCGTCCGGCATAACTCGGGAACCACTAGCCCGATTTAATTGAATTAAATTTAAAAAAATTTAAAATTACAATTCCCTTAATCTGTTCATATATTGTTTTCCTATACAAGCAACAGTTTCCAAGTTAAAAATGAATATATAAAGGAAAAAACTTATTTTTTGCCTAAAGATTTAATTTTTTTTTTTTAAATCCAAAATGAAAAAAAATGTCAAATCTTATTACTTTTACGTAAAGTCACATAACCTATGAGCAAAATGAGACAAAGATCATGAAAATCGATGCACGCGTTTCGTTTTTATTCGCAATTGAGTAAAGGTATGAATTTCAAAAATTTGCTCGACATATGCACAACTTTGTCTATGGTAAGGTTTTTTCTTTTTTTTGATTCTCAGAATTAACAAAACGGAATAAACAAAGGGTTATTTAATTTTTATGATTGCGTAAGCAAAGTAATAAACGCTAATAAATGTGCGTGAACAATTAAAAGGAAAAAAGGAAAGGGGACTTTTTTAATTATTTGAGTTTTCCGTTGGCTACCTGTATGATTTTTTTACAGAAATGCAACCCACATTTAAGGGTGGTCATTATTCGGAAAATTTAAGACTCACACATGGTGAAACAGGTATGTAGCCACCGTAAAAAAATATACACCCATTTATAAGTACCTGTCAGTAAAATACTAAACAATACACAGTATAAATAGGTCTTCATTGATCGATTTTACTCATTCAACAAGTGTCGACGAACGCGATAGTTAAAATGAGCAAACGTTCGCGAGGATTTGAATGCAATACCAATCCAAGTAATTTTTGTTACATGTGCGGAGAATACGTTTTTTGTTTTTCACCTAAATTGAGAGATTCATTTGAAGAGAGCTTCAATTTAAAGGTCTCAAACATAGATGAGCGGTGGACACCAAGTGCTCTATGTCCAAGGTGCTACGTACAGCTAGCTGACTCAAGGTAAGTGTAGATTACGAAATTCAAGAACATATATAACTTATTATTGAAATTCTTTCAGACGACAGCCGAGAATCATCATGCCAATGCTTTGGAGAGCTCCGCTTTGCCATGTAACAGATTGCTACTTCTGTCTTAGCAAAAAAACAGGCGTGGGAAAAAATATACGATGGACTTACGCTGCTGTTTCAACAGTGAATTTTCCAGTGCCATTTTCCGAAGAACCAGTGGACCCGCAACCGTCCGTTTCAAGATGGGCATCTAATAATGAGGCGATACATCCAACATCAGATCCGGAGACAGTAGAAACCACATCAGAATGCGAGTCAACATATACATTGCATGGAGGTCAACACTTATGTTCCCAAGCAGAACTGAACGATTGGGTTAGAGAATTGAAACTCTCCAAGGAAGATGCAGAGTTGCATGCATCGCGCATGCAACAGTTCGGTTTCTTGGCTCCTGGTGTGGTGACAACAATCTACAGGAAGCGTCATGAACCATACGCAAGGTACTACACAAAAAAAGACAACATCTGTTTTTGTAAGGACATTCCCGGATTATTTGGTGAACTCGGGTACTCTTACGATCCAGGAGAGTGGCGTCTTTTCATCGACAGCAACAAGCAGAGCCTTAAAGCAATTTTACTGCACAACGGCAACGAGAAACCTTCGATTCCAATTGCTCATGCCGTTGACACCAAGGAAACATACGAAGTCATGGACAATCTACTAAAGTGCCTTAACTATGGGAGGCACGATTGGAAAGTTTGTGCCGACCTTAAGGTTATCGGTATCCTTTGTGGATTACAAGGTGGATTCACAAAGTACTGTTGTTTTCTCTGCCTTTGGGACAGCCGCGATCGTCAACATCATTACACCAGGAGGAGTTGGACAGAAAGAGTTAACTTCATCCCCGGCAGCGACAACGTGAAATATACACCACTCATAAAAAAGGAAAATGTTTTTCTCCCACCTCTTCACATAAAGCTCGGACTCATAAAAAACTTCGTGAAAGCTATCAACAAAGATGGCGAAGCGTTCGCCTATTTAAAAACCATTTTTCCTCACCTTTCATCGGCAAAGATTAAGGAAGGCGTTTTCGACGGTCCGCAAATTAAAAAGTTGTTGCAAGACCAACAGTTTGAGCACATTTTATCACCAAATGAAGCTGCAGCTTGGAACTCATTTCGGCAAATTGTTTCCGGATTTCTTGGAAACAACAAAAGCTCAAATTACAGAGAGATCGTCGAACAACTACTCCAAAATTATAAAAAAATTAGAGCAAATATGTCGCTTAAGATTCCAACGCGCTCGGAAGACGTCTGCACGGTACTCAAGGTTGCGAAGTGGACGGCCAACCGTCGAAGATCACATAAGACATGTGCTGAAAATACCATCGGCGCCCGGAGATTTATTTATGACGAGATTTGCATGAACCGTTTTAAATGCACGTGTTCGAAAAAATATCTGAGGCATGGAACTAGATACATTTTCGATCACGTGAAGTGATTGATTGCTTTACGTCAAGGATGAATTTCTTGCAAACTCTACAGCCAATAGGGTTAGTGAATATTTGGTCATCAGATTTCTGGCCTGTGAAAGCCTTCGTCAGATGGCCTCGCAGCGTCTTTTCAGCCAAATACCGAACCAAACTAAGCTGCTAAAATTAATTAGGCAAATGTAAAATATCGTAGCTGCATCAGAGAGTAGTCAAACATAAGACATGATCTGATCCATTGTCAAAAAAAACTATACATGTATTCCGTCTGTACTGTTTAATCTTATAATATATAAACTAGTTGGAGATTTAGAAAGTTGTCAGGTAAACTATATCCCCCATTCTCTCAATTATCGGAATTCTTGCACAAATTATTATTCTTGTATTTTTGTAGTCACCGGGAATTACCGGGAAAGGATAAAATATTCCCCAGTTTTCCAGGAATTCCAAAAGTCCGAAAAAAGAAATCCTACCACTGCGAGCCTCTTAAGTTGGTCACCTCGGCCAAGTACAAGTACAATTTTGAAATGATTGTCAAAAGTACAAGTGAAATTCTGTCAAGATATCATTTTCCGTTCCAAAGTTACAGAACTATTTCCCAATTAAGTAAAAAGGAACTATATCCCAATGAGTTTATTTCACAGTATTACGGGCATATTAGAGTTTTCGATTTTACGTAGAGTGTAATATTAGGAAAAGGTTGAAATTTTGTTTTTACCATTTTTATTATTATTATTTTTCCCATTTTCACCACTATTTTCACGAATTTGGATAAATCATTTGGAATTACAAAATGAAAATGCACGCCATCATATCGATTTGAAACCACTGTGCGTGGCTTTTGCTCAATATTTTGTGATTAGTGTACGTTATTGATTGGAAATTTCTAGATTGTGCAATAAAAAAATAATTCAAGCAATAATTCTGTCAGTGTAGTCGTCGCATCCTCCTGGCCATTCATGTCAAGACATTAAAGCTTTATTTAATTGAAGTCAATTACACAGCAGGAGTCACCGTCAAACACACGCACACACGCTAACAGTCCTCCGAAGGACCTTTGGCATTGTTCTGAGTTTAAATTTGTGTTGGCTTTCACTAACTAACCTGGCGTGTCGTGCCGTGCTAATGCCAACCATTTCCAATACAACTTGAAATCATTTATCCTCAATCCTCGACAGCAACACCCCAACGCCAGAGCGGCAGCAACATCAAAAGCTTTTAATTAACCACAACTATTGGCAAAGAAATATGTAGGTCTCTGTAGTGGTTTGTCAACATCAACGCGCGCGCTTCAGAATGTTCTCACTCACGGCCATAATGCCTTAATCCCACCTCGAAGAAGAACCCGCATCACAGAAATTCTAAACTTTTTAGATTTCTTAGAACCCGGATTAATGTGTGTCAGCCTGGTCGTCTGCTTGGCCTGGCCGCCTGCCTTGCCGTTTGCCATGGTGATGTACATAAGTGTGGTTTCATTGTTTGGACTAAATTAAGTTTTGTAATAATTCCTAATAATCTCCAAACAAAGAATAAAATTAAAATCGTCCTACAAATGCGAGAAACTTTAAGAAGAGCAATGCCATTGTCCTGGTGTTGCCTTTTAAGTGCCTTGCCAGCCTCAATGTATTGGAAGGAATTGTGCGATGGCTGTGGTTGTGGCTGTCATTAAAGAAATTTATCTGAATATCCCCGATAATTCGAAACTTGTCGTTTTGTCACAACCCCCCACCCCTGCCCCTCCTTAAAATGATTTCATTGTACTTGTTAATTGTTAAAAACTTAATTCATTGTGTCCAGAAACAAAACAAAAAACAGCCAACACACTCTCAACACAACACAACAAGCAAATGTGAGGAAAAGTTTTAACCAACCGAGGAGGGCAAGCATTAAAGCCAGCTTCTCGTGTATTATTAATAAATACAAAACCAAACAGATTCACATTCGTATATATGCGGGCCGTTCCCCGGCCGTATAAAGAAAATAAACATTTTATTATCTTCCACCGGTAAAAGTGTCCCAGCAGCCAGCAGCTCGTTTAGTCGACAAAACGACACAGTGGGTTGGAAATGTTGAGAGAGAATTTATTTCGGCTTGCTAGATTAAAATATAGGGTGGACCATTAAAAACTTTAAATTTGAAGAAGTAAGGAAAGGCTAAAGTCGGGCGGGGCCGACTATATAATACCCTACACCACTCCCTGCGTATGTACCTCGCTTTGATTACTAAACCCAGGTATTTCATGGGAGCAATTTTATGTAGTTTATACAAATTATATAAATTATATGAATATAATTTATATTCTATAAATTCATCTTTAGTCAAATTTAACGAATATGGTAAATAATATGGTAATTGATCCAATTGTTCGACAGACAAATACAAATTATACAGAAGTATACCAAAGTATGGACATATGGTCATCACCCAAACAATTGTCATTGCAATTCAATTCGGTAAAAAAGTGAAATCGGGAAGGATTTTTGCATCCTGTATGTGTTTGACAAAAAATGTTAAATCGGAAAGGACATTTGTATGGGTGTATATTGAAACCTGGAACGATGTGACCCGCTTTCACCATGTCTGTTTATTGGTGAAATTTAATACGTAAAGTTTGACCAAAATGTCAAATCGGGAGCGACATTTGTATGGGGGCTATATCTAAATCTGAACCGATCTTACCCACTTTCTGCATAGGTGTTTCTAGTTCGATTATAAGATGTTTTGCCAAATTTAAAGAAAACCGAGTACAATATGTGGTTTCTAGAGCGGAAAATGTCAAATCGGGACCGACATTTGTATGGGGGCTATATCTAAATCTGAACCGATCTTACCCAATTTTTGCTTACGGGGTACAATATGTGGTTTCTAGAGCGGAAAATGTCAAATCGGAACCGACATTTGTATGGGGGCTATATCTAAATCTGAACCGATCTTACCCAATTTTTGCATACGTGTTTCTAGTTGCATTATAATATGTTCTGCCAAATTTAAAGAAAATCGGGTACAATATGTCGTTTCTAGAGCACAAAATATCAAATCGGGAGCGACGTTTGTATGGGGGCTATATCTAAATCTGAACCGATCTTACCCAATTTTTGCATAGGTATTTCTAGTTGGATTATAAGATGTTGTGCCAATTTTAAAGAAAATCGGGTACAATATGTGGTTTCTAGAGCGGAAAATGTCAAATCGGAACCGACATTTGTAAGGGGGATATATCTAAATCTGAACCGATTTCCTACAAATTCAATACCGATGGTCCTTGACCAGAAAAAATAACTTCTGTCAAGTTTCATGACAATCGGACAACAATTGCGACCTGTAGAGTGCGAACAAGCTTAGATGGACAGCAGACGGACGGACGGACGGACAGACAGACATCGTTAAATCGACTCAGCTGGTGATTCTAAGCCGATCGGTATACTTAAAGGTGGGTCTAGCTCGATTATTTCTTGGCGTTACAAACATTTGGCGCGAAACTAACTTATAATACCCTAGACCACGAAGTGGTGTAGGGTATAACTACCGACTACTTTGACTTTGAAAGGTAGAATAACATTAATTTTATTTTTAGGTTTGTGTTTGACATTTCCAAAGTGGACCGCTATACGCTCGAACAAAATTGGGAAATATTAAAAACTTACTTCCAGAGTAGTGAGTCATTAACGCAAACTGTAAGAAATGTAGGTGGAAATTTTTCGAGAAGAGCTCATTTTCATCTCAGTGGCTATGTCAATAAGCAAAATTGCCGCATATGGGATTCAGAGAACCCACACGTGACTATTGAGAAGCCAATGCATCCACAACCAGTCACTGTTCGATGTGGATTTTGGGCTGTACTGAAAAATTGGGTAGATCGAGCCAGTCGTGGTTGTCATATGAATGATATTGTGTTCCACTATTAAATTACAAAGTTCAACCTTTCCAATAAAACCAGAAATAATCAGTAATTTTTTAAAGGCGATTGTAATTTAAAAATTTTAAATGATCCACCCTATACTAATTACAAAATGACATTTTACTAGCTAAAGCAAGTGAGTATGCTAAAATCTCTCATTTGCTTTTTATATTTATTTATTTTATTAATTGAGACTTATTTTTTAACATTACTCAAATGCAATACAATCGAAGGTATAACATGAAAACTTAGAACTATACTTGTAGTGTTAAATTACAAAGGCCACTTACCAACAAAATTATAAGTTGTATCTAAATTGTTTACAGAGCATCAATGCTTGCTCATGCCATTTGCAGTGATTGGCAGCGCAATGTCTGCTGAATTTGGGCTGACTAGTCCATATTCTTAAAGGAAGCACCATGAAATTCAGTGTTATCAGACTAACCTTCGTCGAATTTTAGTAAAAAATTAAAAAATATATATATACATAAAAATTTTTAACGGCATTTTCGAGTTTAGAAAGCCAAAATACATCAGAATGATGCTTTGAAAAACTTCTTGTTGCACAGTGCAATCGGCAAGCAAAATTTATTATTAAATATTTACCCTGAACTACAAAATCAACAAATTTGGATGAGTTAAAGCAATACAATCGGACGACAATTGAGACATGTCCCGCTACAACTCTCAAGACATTAAGAAATAATGAATATCGCACATGTATCACCGAGTATGGAGCTCATTTAAATTCTATTATTTTTAAAACCCAATAAAAATATTTAATAATATTATTAAATCGTTTTTCACATGAAAACTATATGAAAAAAAGTTAAGTTAAGTTCGGCCGGGCCGAACTTTATGTACCCTCCACCATGGTTTACATTCCACAGAGGCTGTCGATTTTCGTAGAAGTGCAGTAATACAACAAGAAAATATATTTTTTTAATATAGCCAAACCAAAACCAAAACAAATATTGAAAAAATAATTTTATAAATAAATATAATATTTGATTTGAACTGGGATATTGTCCTGGCTCAAGACCATTTTGCTTCTATATTTAATAGAATGCAAATTTATTTACAAATGACATAGTGACATTTATTACATGGCTGCAGACTACCACGATCATGATTTCGACCATGTCAAAAGTCTTTTCAAATGGCTTCGCATCGACTTTTCAACATCAAACCCGGCCTCTATAAGGAGATGATTCTCTCAAACGAACGAGAAGCACAACTCACTTGCCGAATTTGCGTTTAAAAAATCGCACCAAGTAATAAAGCACACATGCCATCTAACAAGCATCTCATTAAGTTGCATATGTAAGTATGTGTATATGCACCATGTCATTTGTAAATAAATTTGAATTCTATTAAATATAGAAGCAAAATGGTCTTGAGCCAGGACAATATCCCAGTTCAAATTAAATATTGATTACAGACCAAAAAAATGCAAACGAAAAAACTAAAATAAATATAATATTTTTATTATTTCAAGCCACGCTTATAAGTCAAGGCTACCAATACGTTTATAATATATATATCGAAATAATACTTCAAATCAATTCAAAAAGAAAATATAAGACAGCAATCTCCAAAAAATCCATTATCTCTCAAGTGCAAGATAAACTAACTTCATGAAAAAATAAAAATAAAAAAATACAAATTTGGAAGGCTACCAGTACGTTTACACTATATACATATATATATATATATATATCGAAATAATACTTCAAGTCAATTCAAAAAATAAATATTATTATATTTATATTTTCAAAAAAGCTTAAATATCATAAATATTGGTAGGTAGTGGTTGACACAGTTGGTTGTATTTCCATTCTATTTTAATACAAATTTTGAAAATGTATTATCTCATGTACATAGTGTAAAATAACTTAACTTCATGATTCAATAAATTTTTGCCTTAAAAGTAAGAATTTGGAAAAATCTTCTTATTTTGCGTGTCTTTGCAGTTTCATGATTCTAGCTGCGCTCATTTGGTTGGTACCATTTTTATCCCCTTTTTTACCTAATTTTACCCCCTAAAGAGTACGACTATCTAAAATCTCTTTATTTTACGTGTCTACGCAATTAGAGGGATGTACGCACCGAATTTCATCATTCTAGCTGTATTCGTTTAGTTGGTACTATTTTTATCTCTCTGTACCCATTGTATCCCTTGAAAGTACGAATTTGGTACTATTTTATCCCCTTTTGCCATTTGAACCCCAAAAAGTACGAATTTCGAAAAATCCTTCTATGTTACGTGAGGAATGTATACACCGAATTTCATTATTCTAGGTGCAGCCGTTTGGTTGGTACTATTTATATCCCTCTATTCCCATTTTACCCCTTAAAAGTACGAATTTGAAAAAATTTCGAATTTCGTGGTTCTAGCTGTTGTCGTTTAATAGATACCATTTTAATCTCTTTTTGTCCCATTTCATCCCCTACGAATAAAATCACTTTATGGTGCACGTTTTTGTTATAGGGAGAACGCGCATAGCCAATATCAATTATGTACAAGGAGACATATTGAAAAACATGACTAAATAGTCTAAAATATTAAGGCTTTTTTATGGGTATTTTTAGTCCTTGTGAGGGAAAAAATTTTTCCCTTGGGCCGATTTCGCCCAGTTTAAATCATAACTGATCTACGACTATAAGACGCATTTATGGAAAATTTGGACGTCGTAGCTCCTTTCGTTTAGATGCTAGCGTGCTTTCCACAGACGGACAAACGGACGGACGGACATGGCTAGATCGTCTAAGAATTTTATGACGATCAAGAATATGTATATACTTCATAGGGTCTCAGGTCGATATTTCATTATGCTCATAAAAATCAAGAAAATATTTTACTCCATTTTTAAATAATTTTTAAAGGGTGATTTTTTAGCTATTATCTTTTTGGCAACTCTGGTTTAAAAAGCTGACGTACGTTTAGTGTTTTGTTTCACTGTGAGTGCTATCGTGAAATTATATCCACCTTTTTTTGCCCAAAATGCAAGAGCTTGACTTGCATGGTATGTGGTTTCAACAAGACGGTGCCACATGCCACACAGCACGCGCAACAATGGACTTATTGAGAGGCGAGTTCGGTGAACATTTTATTTCACGTTCGGGACCGGTCAATTGGCCGCCTAGATCGTGCGATTTAACGCCTTTAGACTATTTTTTGTGAGGCTATGTTAAAGCTCATGTCTATACAGACAAGCCCGCTTCAATTGACGCATTGGAAGACAACATTGAAGCATTTATTCGTGAGATACCGGCCGAAATGTTGGAAAGAGTATGCCAAAATTGGACTAAGCGGATGGACCATTTGAGGCGCATTCAAGGTCAACATTTGCATGAAATAATCTTCAAGCATTAAATTATATGGACCGTACTATCGATTCAAATAAAGATTTCATGCATTTTTCTGAATTTTATGTGTTTTTTTTTTAAACTTTCCTATAGCTTTTAAAAAATCACCCTTTACTATAACAGAAGACAACCAAAACTCATTTAAAAAATAACTATATATACATATGTAAAAGTTATCTTAAATGAGGATTTTAAAAAATCATGTTTTTAATATATCCAAACAAATTTTTTTGTTGATTTTATGAAACAGTAGCCCCAATACACCAAGGGTAAGGTTTTAGGACTTCAACAAACAATTTTTATTTTTTGTTGCACAGTGTAATTGATAACTTTGATTTGAACTGGGGTACTCACTGCCTTGGCTCATGACCTTTTTGGATTTATATTTCATAGACTGCAAATATATTTACAAATGCCAGGGTGACTTTTATTACTTGGTTACTTTCCTCGTGCTTCGCAACGATTTTGCAACAAAATACCCGAACTAACTCTTTTAGTCAATAATTCTCGCAAACAAATGAGAACTACAACACACTTTTTGAATATCAGTCAAAAACAATCGCACCAAATAACAAAGCATACTTTGCCATTTTTACTGATATTCGGCAAGTGAGTTGTGGTTCACAATCACAATCATGACTTAAATTTCGGCTATTTTTGTAATTGAATACATAAAATATATGGAGATTATTAAGACGAGTTTTTTTCATTTTTTACATAGTGTTATTGTGTTTTGCTATATAAACCACCAAAACCACGTTACCTATTTAATTATTCACAATTATTCATATTCTTCTAGAAAATATACTTAAGACTTCCATTAAATTTCCACCACCACGCAAAACCACTTTTCCCCCCACTGTGCTACCTGTAGTTAGTAGCTAGATGGATGTACGTAGTATGTATGCAAAAACTTTTCTGTGGCTATTGTGCACATTTTTAATGTTTCGGGTCGAGGGAGTGGAGTTGGAGTGATGTGATGCGCGAGAGGAAAAACAAGAAAAACTTTTTAACAATTTACAAAACATTACCAACGCTACAGGTTGAAATCATCATCATGTTGCGGTTTTTATAGCTTAAATATTTAATTAACTAAACCAAAACTAAATTTCATTAAAAAGGCCCAGCTAAAACGGAACTGGATTTCTACCACATCAACGAAAAGGCAGCGGCAGCGAACCAAAGAACATAATGGAAAATATTGTGGTCAGCAAGCCAAAGCCAAGCCAATCCAACCCCGTAAGTAAGTGAATCTAAGGGTGTAGAACAGAGTTTCCAATGGCATTAGCAACAGGAAGCGGAAACTCACTCAAACTAAAGGTGAAATGAATTATGTACAAAGTAGATGATCATCCCATCCCCGAGCCATTTTATGTCAAAGCTCATGACCATCACTTTAGTGGCCTTAGACATCAATACGGAAATATGTTTATTTATGTGTGTTTATAGATACAGGGTATGGGTGTATTTTGCAGGCGTATTTATAATTGCAAGAAATTTCGAGAATTTTATAAAGAGTTTTCCAAAAGGGATACCCAGATTTTACAGTGTCGATAAAAATTGTGAAATAGAGAAAAACGGAAACGGAACCCAATTTCAAAACCATCTTCAGCAGTGACAAATCAACTTCAATTACTTCTTTTCGTTCGGGGGGAAGAATCATCAATCAGCCATGTGACAAGCTGACTCATTTTGAAATCAAAACAAATAGAACGCCACACAGTGGTTCAGAATCAAAATCCAACGGCCAAAATGCAATAACTTTTGTTCCAGTAGACATTTTTGAGTTCTGTAAAAAAAAAAAAAAAAAAAAATTGACAAGGACCCAAGGATTATTTTGAGAGCTAGGATTATTTTTGAGCTAAGAAACCACAATTTCTAATAAAAATCAAGTAAAAACGGCGTTAAGTTCGACCGGGCCGAACTTTATATACCCTCCACTACGGATTGCATTCCACTGAGGCTGTAGATCTTCGTAGAAGTGCAGTAATATTTCAGGAAAATATATATTTTTTTAATATAGGCAAACCAAAACAAATAAGGGTCCGCCATCTAACGTTTCTGTTTCAACTAGTGCTTATTTCGTGAATGGTAACACTTAGCTCATGTCTGATTTGGCAGATAATTAGTTTTATCCTTCCGCTGAACGAATATGGTTGCGTATACGCTTGAACAACGCTGGGAAATATTGCGACATTACTTTGAAAATCATGGTAATGTTGCAGAATGTGTGCGAAAATTGCGTACGAATTTTGGAAGAAGAGAAGCACCGTCAGCTCCGTATGTTCGTTATCTTGTGAAAAAAGTGAAAGAAACTGGCATCCCCATCGATAAACAAAAGCGTGAAAAGCCAAAAACAGTGAGTACACGAGAGAATATTGCTGCTGTGGCAGAAAGTGTGCGTGAAGCGCCATCCACATCAATCCACCGTCGTTCTCAACAATTGAACATTTCGGAGACATCATTGAGACGAATTTTGCATAAAGACCTTGGTATGACGCCATACAAAGTCCAATTGGTTCAGGAGTTGAAGCCAACAACGTTTTCGCTTCGCTAAGTGGGCCTGCGATCGACTTACAGAAGATGCCGATTTTGCCCAAAAAATCATCTTTTAAGATGAAGCTCATTTTGATCTTGGCGGGTATGTAAACAAGCAAAATTGTCGCATTTGGTGCACAGAAAACCCGCACGCATACATTGAAAAGCCGATACACCCAAAACGTGTCACTGTTTGGTGCGGATTTTGGTCCAGAGGCATAATTGGGCCATTTTTCTTCGAAAATGAGCAAGGAGTGGCCGTTACAGTCAATGGCGATCGTTATCGGGCCATGTTGAACGAATTTTTGTTCACAAAAATTGAAGAGGAGGATATTGGCAACATTTGGTTTCACACAGCCGAAGCTACACTCGATGTTTTGTGTCCTGTTTTTGAAGATCGCATTATCAGCCGCTGAGCTGATGTCGTTTGGCCACCTCGGAGCTGCAATTTGACACCGTTGGACTATTATTTGTGGGGTGCCCTCAAAGATAAGTGTTATGCCGACAAGCCAGATACAATTGACGCTTTAAAGGACAATATACGTTAAGCCATTGGTGAAATACAGCTGCACACAATCGATAATGTGCTTATAAATTGGACCGATCGTGTAGGCTACTGCATGGCCAGCCGAGACAGCCATTTGAATGAAATTATTTTCCATTATTAACCGGAAGGATTGTACTTTCAAATAAAAAAAGAAAATTGAGAAAATATTCAGTAGTTTTTTATAGCATTTTCAAAAAAAATATTTGGCGGACCCTACCAAAAAAAATATTCTTATATTTATACTTTCAAAAAGCTTAAATACCATAAATATTGGTAGATAGTGGCTGCTACAGTTGGTTGTATTTCCATTTTATTTTAATTCTAAAAGTTCAAAATAACCTAACTTCAAGATTCAACCATTTTTTTCCGTGAAAGTAAAAAAAGTACGAATTTGGAAACATATTTTTATTTTGCGTGTCTATGCAGTCAGAGGAATATATACACCGAATTCCATTTGGTTGATACCATTTTTATCCCCTTTTTCTTATTTTACCCCCTTAAGAGTACGACTTTCTAAAATCTCTTTATTTTACGTGTCTACGCAATTAGAGTAAGTACACACCGAATTTCATCATTCTAGCTGTAGTCGTTCAGTTGGTATTATCCCTCTGTACCCATTGTATCCCTTGAGAGTACAAATTTGGAAAAAATATTTTATTATTTTATTATCCATGTCAGCCAGAGGAATGTATACTCCGAATTTAATGACTCTAACTGCGGTCATTTAGTTGGTACTATTTTATACCCTCTTTCCATTTTAACCCCAAAAAGTACAAATTTCGAAAAATCCGTCTATTTTACGTGTCTACGCAATCAGAAGACTTTAGACACCGAATTTCATTATTTTAGGTGCAGCCGTTTGGTTGGTACCATTCTTATCCCTCTTTCCCATTTTGGAGACACACAGTGAAGGTAATTTCCACTGACTCTGAACTCAAGTGGTCAAACAATTGTTGTTCATCACACGGCCAGACAACAAGTTTCGTCGAGAGAGATAACGACACCTGAATATATTTCTGACTGATGACCATGTACTTGCACCAACAGTCGATGGTTTTGTAGAAGAAAAAAGAAAACAAAAAAATCAAAATCAAATTACCCATCAGAAGTTATCCATCAAAAACAATTCAAAAGATAATTGAAATATTTATCGTCCGATAAGGGAAATTTTCGATGGACATAAATATGTCGAAAATTTGTGAACTTGAAATAGTTTCAACGACGACAGCATACACGACGCTAACAATCATTGAAATGGACATGAAGTGGTCGCGCTTTTTGACAATACTGGTCTTTGCATTTCTGGCCAGCACCCAGGTGAATTCTGCAGGTGGGTTGATTTCACTTTGAACGAATTCAAGGAGTACAATTCTTTTCTAATCAAAACTTGTTGCATGTTAGCTATCAACTATGATGAGCCCAGTGAAATGGCCACCGTGGTGGACTTTGGCACAGCCCTGAAAATGTACTATTTGGCGTTCCAGCGTATCATGCCTTGTGGCTATCCACCGCTAAAATTACCCGTTTTGGCACCATTCACCTTGGATTACTACAGCTTTGATTTCAACAATGGCTACTATAGGTAAGTGGTTGTTATGGATGATAAATTCAGTGTCAGGAGTTTGAAGAGACTCCAAATTCTCGTCTCTACTATTTTACTGCAATGATTAAGAGTCGAGAGAACAACACACAACTTCAAGAGTTAAGCAACCAGAGAGACAAACTCTCTTAAAGCTAAACTCTATAACGAGATGAGGATAGAGGGAAAGAGAGATACAATATAGAGATAATTTTTTAGTAATGGCATGAAATCACGACTACTTCAACTATGTAGGCCGCATTTAATCAACACACACAGAGTGAACTCTTTAAGAGAAAAATGTCAACTCAGTTTTCGGGCTCCCATGAGAAGAGTTTCCATGTTTATTTCACCACATTTGCTGCTCCCCCTCTATACAGAATAACCACTAATGATTCGTCCCTCACAGGATGATGAAATGCGCATATGGCCAAGGTGTGTATAGTTGAGTGTGATTCTCCTCTTCTCCATTACCAAACAAAAATACCTTTCGTAAGAAGAAAAACTTGATCGATATAGCTGAAATTCGAATGTATTACATTTAAAACATAAACTATTTTGATTATCTTTCTTAACATAACTTTTGAAGAAAAAAATCCAAATGCGTTAATCACACGATAAAGGCTGGCATTCCACTTAGACTCTTCTTGAAATATCGCGTTCTGGGATGTTATTTTGTAACAACTCCAATATCGACTTGTTGGAACCACGAGAGGTTCATGTCATACAATTAGGACCATAACAAGCCAGTCAGTGATGACCCGACACCGTTGATGATGTATGACCCAGCCAGATAAAATCCACATCAATGCTTTAGGCTTCTATTCAAGCAGTGGGATCTCTTTCTTCTGTCTTTGGCTTGCACTCTTCTAGAATGCATAACTTTTTCTTCTTCACGAAACCAAACAACCAAAAATGGTCTTCATAACTGAAGAGTATTTTTTCGCCAAGGTCTACTACAGTCAGATGAATGTATATACCATTTGGTCGGTACCATTTTTATCCCCCTTTTTCCCATTTTACCCCCTAAAAAGTACGACTTTCGAAAATCTATTTATTATTTACACCGAATTTCATCAATCTAGCTGCGGCCATTTGGGTGGTACAATTTTTATCCATCTGTTCCAATTTGGAAAAACCTTTTATTTTGCGTGTCTATGAGTCAGAGGAATGTATACACCGAATTCCATGATTCTAGCTGCAGCTATTTGGTTGGGAATATTTTTATCACCTTTTTCCATTTTACCCCTAAAAGTGCGAATTTCGAAAAGTCCATTTATTTTCTGTGTCTACGCAATCAGAGGAATGTATACACCGAATTTCATTATATTTTACCCCTTTAAAGTACGAATTTGGAAAAAATTATTTTGTAATATGTATCTACACAATTAGAGGAATGTACACACCGCATTTCTTGTCTCTAGCTGTTGTCGTTTGATTGGTAAGATTTTTATCCCTATATGCCCCATTCCACCCCCTACAAATAAAAATCTCTTTATGGTGCACGTTAGTGCTAAAAAGAGCCACGAAGTCCAAAATTTCCCAGAATACGTTGGTTGGGATTGCATCTGGGCGAAATCGGTCCAGAGGGAAAATTTTTTCTCTAACAGGGACAGAAAATAAAATTTTGAAGGTTTCTGCTTTAAATTTACTTCATATTTGGTGTGCACACTCCCCTTATAGCACAAAAGTGCACCAAAAAGCGATTATTATTGGTAGGAGGCCTCGTCGAGACAAAAACATCGATGTATCACACCTTAAAATCCGTTTATAAATGCAGAAATTATATAGAAAAATGTAAAAGCGCAACCCCTACGTTCGGCATAAAAAAATTTTTTTGAAACTACCTTTCAATAATACTTCATATTCGAAGGTACGGCGAACTTTTTTTTTACTTGTAACCTGGTACGCTCTAGTGTACATTCCTCTGATTGTGTGTAAATATTTTTTGGAAATTTTACTTTTATGGAAAACGTATCAACAGGGGATAAAAATGGTACCAGTAAAACGACAATAGCTAATAAACTGAAATTCTTCATGTACAACACTCTAATCGCTTGCACATGCAAAATAAAGTGATTTTCGAAATTCGTACTTTTAAGAGGGCTTAATGTAAAAAAGGGATAAAATTGGTACCAACCAAGTGGATTCACCTAGAGTAACGACATTCGGTATGTACATTCGCATGACTGTATAGAAGGGTAAAATCTAGGAAAAATTCGAAATTTGTACTTACAAGGGGGAAATGGGGAGAAAGGGGATAAAAGTGGTACCAAAAAAATTGGTTGCGTAGACTCGAAATATAAAGCGATCTTTCGATATCGATCTCGTTCATTTAGGTTCAAAATAGGCGTATACATTTTAGGTACAAAACAGGACGCATCTGGAATAGTAAAATTAGCTGAGTACATTCCATTGTGAACGCGGAATATAATAGATTTTAGAAATTCGTACTTTTAGTATAAAAATGGTACAAAATTCGTTCATTGCCCTTCACAAAAAAAAATTAAAAAAACCAGTAAGGAAAGGCTAAAGTCGGGCAGGGCCGACTATACGATACACTCCACTTTCTATCCGAATACAATTCAACTCGGTAAAAAGTGAAAACGGGAAGAATTTTTGTATGTTTCCTTATCATAGGCTAATATGACCTGGTCCAATTTGTCAAATCGAAAAGAATATTTGTATCGGGGCTATATCCAAACATGGAATAAAGTGACTAACTTTCAAAATAAGTTCTTCCAGTTCAAATATAACGTTTTGTGGTCAATTCAAAAAATTCGGAGAAAATTTGTGGTTTCTGGGGCGGAAAAAGTCTATCCGGGAGCGAAATTTATATTGGATCCATATGTAAATCTGAACCGATCTGACCCATTTTCACCATGGTTGTTTCTAGTTGAAATATAAGATATTTTGAAAGATTTGAAAGAAATCTGTTAAAATATGTGGTTTATAGAGTGGAAAAAGTGAAATCGGGAGCGAAATTTGTGTGGCAGCTACATATAAATCTGAACCGATTTGGCCCATTTTTACTACAGGTGTTTCCAGTTGAACTATAAGATGTTTTGCCAATTTTGAAGAAAATCTGTTAAAATATGTGGTATCTAGAGCGGAAAAGTCAAATTGGGAGCGAAATTTGTATGGGAGCTATATATAAATCTGAACCGATGAAAATGGGTCAATTTCATCATGGGCGTTTCTAGTTATACCCTACACCACTTCGTGGTCTAGGGTATTATAAGTTAGTTTTCCGCCAAATGTTTGTAACACCAAGAAATAATTGAGCTAGACCCACCTTTAAGTATACGGATCGGCTTAGAATCGCCAGCTGAGTCGATTTAACGATGTCTGTCTGTCCGTCTGTTCGTCCGTCCGTCCGTCCGTCCGTCCGTCTGCTGTCCATCTAAGCTTGTTCGCACTCTACAGCTCGCAATTGTTGTCCGATTGTCATGAAACTTGGCAGAAGTTATTTTTTCTGGCCAAGGACCATTGGTATTGAATTTGGAGGAAATCGGTTCAGATTTAGATATAGCCCCCATACAAATGTCGGTCCCGATTTGACATTTTCCGCTCTAGAAACCACATATTCTACCCGCTTTTCTTTAAATTTGGTACAACATCTTTTAATCTGACTAGAAACACCTATGCCGAATTTGGGTAAGATCGGTTCAGATTTAGATATAGCCCCCATACAAATGTCGCTCCCTATTTCACTTTTTCCGCTTTAGAAACCACATATTGTACCCGATTTTCCTTAAAATTGGCATAACAACTTATAATCCAACTAGAAACACGTATGTATATATTAGATATAGCCCCCATACAAATGTCGCTCCCGATTTGACATTTTCCGTTCTAGAAACGACATATTGTACCCGGTTTTCTTTAAATTTTGCAGAACATCTTATAATCCAACTAGAAACACGTATGCAAAAATTGGGTAAGATCGGTTCAGATTTAGATATAGCCCCCATACAAATGTCGCTCCCGATTTGACATTTTCCGCTCTAGAAACGACATATTGTACTCGGTTTTCTTTAAATTTAGCAGAACATCTTATAATCGAACTAGAAACACCTATGCTGAAAGTGGGTATGATCGGTTCAGATTTAGATATAGCCCCCATACAAATGTCGCTCCCGATTTGACTTTTTCCGCTCTAAAATCCAGATATTGTACCCGTTTTTCTTTAAATTTGGCACAACATCTTATAATCCAACTAAAAAACCAATGGTGAAAGTGGGTAAGATCGGTTCAGATTTAGATATAGCCCTCATACAAATGTTGCTCCCGAATGTTTAACCGATTTTGGTCAAATTTTACATATTATATTTCACCAATAAACAGACATGATGAAAGCGCGTCACATCGTTCCTGGTTTCAATATACCCCCATACAAATGTCCTTTCCGATTTAACATTTTTTTTTCAAACACATACATTTACAGGATGCAAAAATCCTTCCCGATTTCAATTTTTACCGAATTGAATTACAATGAGAATTGTTTGGGTGATGCCCATATGTCCATACTTTGGTATGACTTTGGTATACTACTGTATAATTTGTATTTGTCTGTCGGACAATTGGATCAATTACCATATTATTTACCATATTCGTTAAGTTTGACTAAAGATTAATTTACAGCATATACATTATATTCATATAATTTATATAATTTGTATGAACTACATAAAATTGTTCCCATGAAATACCTGGGTTTAGTAATCAAAGTGATGTACATACGAAGGGAGTGGTGTAGGGTATTATATAGTCGGCCCCGCCCGACTTTAGCCTTTCCTTACTTGTTGAAATATAAGATAGTTTGCCAAATTTGAAGACAATCTGATACAATATGTGGTTTCTAGAGCGGAAAAAATCAAATCGGAAGCGAAATTTGTATGGGAGCTATATATAAATCTGAACCGATCTGACCCATTTTTACCACAGATATTCCTAGTTGAACTATAAGATGTTTTGCCAATTTTGAAGAAAATCTGTTAAAATATGTGGTATCTAGAGTGAAAAGAGTCAAATCGGGAGTGAAATTCGTATGGGGGCTATATCTAAATCTGAACCGATTTTCTTCAAATTAAATAGCGTTCGTTCTTATTCCGAAAAACTTAGTTGTGCAAAGTTTCATTTGGTTCTGTGTACAATTGCGACCTGTATCCTGATTACAAGAATAGATGGACAGACAGACAGACGGACGGACATCGCTAAATCGATTCAAAAAGTGATTCTAAGTCGATCGGTATAATTAACAATGGGTGTTACAAACAAATGCACAAAGACATAATACTCTCGTGGAGTGTATAATTATTTTAAATACTTATTCGCGAGGATAATATCTGTCAAAAATACTTTAAATGTGATGATTGCATTAACAACCATTTCAGTTTATTTATTTTAATTTTTAAGAGGGAAACTTGAAATGATTGCTACTGCTAAATTTATAACATGTTATTTGAAGATTTTTTCAGATATTTGACACTTTAATTTGACACTTATACCGGTTTCATAGGCTGTAAATATTTATTTAAAATATTTAAAAAAACTTGGATGAGGAAATGAATAACTAAAAGCGCCAATTAACTCAATTTTGCCTATAGTTTCAGGCTATATCATCCGGTTCAAGTAGAATATGGACTGTCATACGGTGTAATCCCTAAATATACTTTAATCACAATCAGATTCTAAAATAATTGTCTCTTTTTCAAACAAAAATAATTCAAATATATTTGCATCCCTTTAGTTTGTCTGGCAATGTTTCAAATCTCATGGTGACTGGTTTGAATAACTTCAAATTTTTGGGCTTCTCTTTCAACGACACCACCAATCGCACCACATTCGATATCATCATGCCGGAAGTCCAGCTATTGGGTGAAACACAATTGAACGCCATGGCCTATGTGGCCGGCTATAAGGCCAAAATGGCCGACTCAGGCCTTTTGAATGTGAAAGTCATTGATTTTCGTTTGGTCGGCGATCTAACACTCTCACCGAACGATACGGATGGTCAAGGTCTACGTATTTCGGATTTCAATTTACATTTCTACATCGGGGATGCCATCTTCAATAACTGGGACACGCTGTGGGACATATCGGCCAATAATTTCGCCAACAAATGGGCCCGTGAATTCGTGCTGATGTATGCCCAACAAATTCAAGTGCAAGTTGATGACATCTATGCCCAGCTATTGTTGCCCAACGTCAATGGATTGCTGAGTGGTGTGTCCATGGCTGAGTTGATCGATTTCTTCATACAGCAGACTATGAATTTTAATTCGGTCGATTGTACTTTGTGATAAGTGGGAGTGTACATAGACCTAATAGCATTTTCAAAAGGTATACGAAAACGAGCTCGATTAATTTGAAATCGACCTTATGCCATTTTCAGCTCGATTTGATCTGCAGTCTGAAAAGGCTATAATCCACATTATTTTTTTGCAAATAAATGTCGCAGCAAGCTTTAAACTATCACAGATTTGTTAATTAAGGGCAATAATGTAAGTAATGAGAGCTTTTTCTTGAAAACATACAAAGTTTTTGAAATGGACTAATTTGGTAATTTGCGAAGTTTCCAAAAATCCATAATTTATTTTCAAAAACTTACTAAAATCTGGCAACATTAACTCGAATTTGTGTCTGCATATGAATCATATTTTACAATTCACAAGTGAAGATGGGCTTTCAATAAAAAAAAAATCCAAAACTGAAAAACCAAATGTACAAACCGTAATTCGAGTAAATTTCCACTCGAAACTCAGAATAGTTGGGTAGGTATATTTAAAATTAAGCCCCTCCCACGTTGCTTACCGTGGTTCAGAATAAAAATCTATCGGCCAAACTTCAATAACTTTTGTTCTACACCATTTTCAAGTGTAATTCAAAAGACACCATTTGAAATTCAAAAATTCCATTTGAAATTCAATAAATGCCAATTGAAATTTAAAATTCGTCATTTGTAATTCAAAAGACAACATTTGAAATTCAAAAGTCTTCATTTGTAATTCAAAAGACATCATTTGAAATTCAAAAGACATTATTTAAAATTCAAAACTCTTCATTTGTAATTCCTTCTTCCTGACTAAACGGCAGTAGCTAGAAACATGGACTTCGGTGTGTTCCTTGCACTGACCATGCAGAAGAGCTACAAATAGGGATTTTTCGAAATTTGTACTTTTAAGGGATAAAAATGGTACCAATTTAAGAATTGCAGCTAGAATCGTGAAAATTGGTATAAACATTCCTCTGACAACGTAGACTTGCAATATAAATTAATTTTTCGAAATTTGTACTTATAAGAGGTGAGCGGGACAAAAAGGGATAAAAATGGTACCAACTAAAGTATTGTAGCTAGAATCGAGAAATTTGGTATGTAAATTCCTCTGACCATGTAGAAGCGCGTTAAAATTGGATTTTTCAAAATTTGTACTTTTAGTAATGTAATTTAAGCTATAGTCGCGAAATTTGGTGTGTAAATTCCTCTCACCACATAGAAGCGGAATATATATCCATTTTGTACTTTTAAGGGTTGCGCGGGACAAAAAGGGATACAAATGGTACCAACTAAAGTATTGCAGCTTGAATCTTGAAATTTGATATGTAAGTTCTTCTGACCATGTTGAAGCGCAGTAAAATTGGATTTTTCGATATTTGTACTTATAAGAAGTGAGCGGGACAAAAAGGGATAAAAATTGTACCAACTAAAGTATTGCAGCTAGAATCTTCAAATTTGATGTGTAAGTTCTTCTGACTATGTGTAAGGGCATTAAAATTGGATTTTTCGAAATTTATAGTTATAAGAGGTTAGCGGGACAAAAAGGCATAAAAATGGTACCAACTAAAGTATTGCAGCTATAGTCGTGAAATTTGGTATGTAAGTTACTCTGCCCATATAGAAGCGCAGTAAAATTTCATCCTTTGAAATTTGTACTTATAAGAGGTGAGCGGGACAAAAAGGGATAAAAATGGTACCAACTAAAGTATTGTAGCTAGAATCTTGATATTTGATGTGTAAGTTCTTCTGGCCATGTAGAAGGGCCATCAAAATGTATTATTTTTCGAATAAAATGCTCTGCGGTTGTAATTTTTTGTTAAAAACTTTGTAGAAAATGATAAAAAATATGTATACGAAGGGAGTTCAGCTAAAACAGCGCACATCGACATGCACATTCCTTTGGCTGTATATGGGTGCTATGTTTCCAATTTACTATTTTAGGAAAGAAAATCAAATGTATACTATCCTAAAACAGAGACGGATAATAACAAATACCTGGATTTTTCGCGTGCGAAGCAGCGGGTACTGCTTGTATAATTATAAATGGCGATCCCTTCAACCTTTCTAAATATTTCTTGAAGGAAAAACAAAGCCATAAATCTTTCCAAAATGCTATAAATATTTATTACAAATAAACTATATTAGACACAAACACAAACACACCATGATGAAGCTAAGAAAACACAATTTCTAATAAAAATGTTAGTGCAACTCTCTCAAAATACATGAGAAACACTCAAAAAATTTTATTAAATCAAAAATTCGGTCAATATTGATAGTTGTCATAAAACTCGAAAGGAAAGAACACTATGATCTGGACGGCAACTTATCTTGCATCATCAAAACTTGAAGTTCACAGCCGAGAAATGGCTCGCGCAGTAATTGAATTGTTTCTCACGCTGGTCAATCAATAGCATCAAAATTAGACTCACAAAAACTTAGACTCACTCATGCTTAAAAACTCTAAATATTGGGGGATAGTGGTTGCATTTTCTACTACAACCGTTGGATTGGCTGTGTTTTCATCCTAATTCCAAAAGTATACATTTTGAAAATCCATTATCTCTAACGTACACAGTGCAAGATAACCCAACTTCATGATTCTACCCATTTTTGTCATAAAAGCAACAAAATAAAGTACGAATTTAGAAAAATATTTTTATTTTGCTTGTCTATGCTATCAAATGAATGTATAATTCCATGATTCTAGCTGCTGTCGGTACAATTTTTACCACCTTAAAAGTACGACTTACGAAAATCTTTTTATTTTATGTGTATACGCAATTGAAACGATCTACACACCGAATTTTATCATTCTACAGCTATAATGGTACCAATTTTATCCCTCTGTTCCCATAGAATCCATTCAAAGTACGAATTTGAAAAAAACTTGTTATTTTTCGTGTCTATGCAGTCAGAGGAATGTATACACCGAATTTCGTGATTCTTGTTGAAGCAATTTAGCTGTTACAATTTGTGTCCCGTTTTTCACCCCTAAAAGTATGAATTTCGAAAACTCCCTTTATTTTATGTGTCTACTCAATCAGGAATGTATACACCGAGTTTCATTATTCTAGGTATAGCTATTAGGTTGGTACCATTTTTATCCCCCTATTCCCATTAAAAGTACTAATTTGGAAAATATACTTTTATATTATGTATCCACTCAATTAGAGTAATGTACACGCCGAATTTGTGTTTCTAGCTTTTTTTAATATTATGGGTTTTCAGTACTTGTGAGGGAAAATATATTCGAGCTATATTTCTCAATTCATACGGCAAGTCATTGTATTTATTTTGCCCAATATTATCGTATATTAATATTATAATATTCTGAAATTGGTCTGATTCCTAGTAGCACAATTCGACTGGTTTTGTATAAATATGATCGATGTTGTGAATATATTTATAAGCAAATAATATTTTTCTTTATTTTTTACTAAAATTCCAATTTTCGGCTAAGGTACCTTAAATATTTGTACTCTTATTTTGGAAACATAAGTCAGATAACTATTTGGAAAAATATATTTTTTTCGAAAAAATCCATTTTTGCTGGCACGAAAAAATATGAAAATCAAAAAAGTCCGAAAAAGTATTTTTTGCTGACATTTTAACGCAAAAAAATATTTTTCTAACGCAAAACTTGGGATATGGACGAGATAACTCACACACAAATATTGACAACGATTTTATAATCGCATTGAATTTATAAAATAGGGGCGAATTTACACGCCCATTTACTATCACCCCTGTTAAACTTAAAACCTCTATAACTTCTATATGGATGTTCGTAATCTACTATAATTTGATTTTTGATAATATTTTATATGTATTAGAAATGGTCGCAATTACTAAACCCCTTCAAATACCTGCTAGTATGACCGGAATTCTCTAGCATTTGATATATGATTTCACCATCTCCATGTGAGTGAATGTCCGAATTTGTTCGCATTATTTAGAACAGCTAGAATTATTTATGTCCAATTTAATGGTATGATACCCTACCCTACTGTATTCTTTTGTTTCTTTGGCAAAACAATTCCTCACAGGACTGATTCACGTTGTTAAATGGAATCGGCTTAAGAAAGTATTACCGAAACAAAAAAGGCCAAAAAAAGCAGAAGGAAAGCAAAGAGTTAATGTAACCGGAAACGAAATTCTTCCGGTTTTTTAGAAGCAGTCGAAATGGAGACACAATACATAGTCTCTGCGCATTTGGCTTTCCACGTTTGTTTGTACTGCAACGAGTGACCATTTTCATCATGGCAAACTCACATATGTACGTATGGATGTTGCCCCTCCCCCCCAAATATTCGATGAAGTTGAAAGGTACAAGAAAAAGAACATTAATTCAATTTCGATCATTGGTCATACTAGGGATTGGTCATATGGTCGCACAAGGATGTACGCATAACCGCAAAAAACAATTGTGTGCAACATACACACGCACTTGCTTACATAAGTACCTTTGCATGTTTGTTTATAATGTTAACGTAGCTCTCCAACGTCAGCGACAGCCACAGCGCCAACATCAACATTTGCATTGACGAGAGTTCGTCAAGTTCTTCCGGTTGTTTTTCCTCCATTCTTTTTTGTTTTAATTTTCCAAAGGAAAGGACTCTCATAAGCCGTACCGGAAATGAAGACTTTATGTTACTGTTGCCCATGCACGGACATGTACGTACTTACTTACGACAGTATGTGTGTGTGTGGACATACTCACTCTTTCGTCATTGTTCTCGTTCGTGTTGTTGTTGGTGGTGGTGGAGTTGATGATGTTGATGTTAAAGGAGCCTTTTAACGTTCCCAAATATTAAAGTGTAACTTAAATAGTTGTTTCCTGCGTTGCCGCACGTGTGGTAACGCTTGATAGCGTTAAAGTTTATTCTTTAAAATTGACTTTAAATTATAATTTCTGAAGTTTACGCTTGAGATCAATTAGCTTGATGCTTGATAGGGTGCACTATCAAACCACACTCGTGAAAATCCAATTGGAGCAAAATGATTAAGAGAAAACGCTGAAAGTAAACAAGCTCATCTGAGGACGAGCTTCTGTAACGTCGGGGCAAAAGCGGGATTTATGAATTCAAAACGCGGGACTTGCCGGGATTTTGTAGAAAAAGCGGAATCGTGATAATCTAACCAAAACAGTATACAAAACAAGTAAAAATGGTGTTATTTTCGGCCGGGCCGAACTTTATATACCCTCCACCTTGGAATGCATTCCACAGAGGATGTCGATTTTCGTAGAAAAATTGAAAAAATTGAAAATTGAAAAAACTGGAAACAGCTCACGGGAAAGTGGACCACATGGGTCTATGTTTTGATATAGCCCCCATACAATGTACCTCCGATTTATAATATTACTGCTCTAAAATGCACATTTTATATCGAATCTTGATCAAATTTTCCACACAATGTTACATTTATACTAGAAACACGTATTTTGAAAGCCAGCTATATAGATCAATGTTTTGTTTAGCCCCCATACAAATGTGTCCCCAGTTTACACAATTGTCGCTCTAGAACGCACATCTTACATTGGATATTGATAAAATTTTGCAGATCATGCTATATTTCAATAAAGAATACCTACTTTGAAAGTGATCTATAAATTCCCACTTTTTAATGTAGCGTCCTTACAAGTTGGCCCCCATTTTAATTATTACCTCTCTAGGACCTACATTTTACATAGGAAGTTTTTCAAATTTTGCAGATAATTCAAATAAGAATACATACTATGAAAGTCAAATATATGGGTCCATATTTTGGTATAACCCCCATACAAATTTGGCCCCCATTCTACTCTATTACATCTCTAGAACCCACATCGTACAACTAATAATACATACTTTGAAAGTGATCTATATGAAACCACTATTTAATGTAGCAACCTTACAAATGGCCCCATTTTAATTTTTACCCCTCAAGGATGCAAATTTCAATTTTCAAATTTTGCAGATTATATTATATTTCAACTAAGAATACATACTTTGAATGTCACATATATGTGTCCATACTTTGGAATAACCCAAATGGCGCCCCCATTCTACTCTGTTACAGCTCTAGAAACTACGGCTTACATCGAATCATGATATATTTCAACTAGGAATACCTAATATAGCATGTTTTGGACCATGCCCTAGTGTTGTTATATGCCGCTTTCAAATGTCGGTCCGATTCATTCTATTACTGCTGTATAATTTGTATTTGTCTGCCGGAAAATTGGATCAATTATCATAATATTTACCATATTCATTAAATATGACTAAAGATGAATTTATAGGAAATGTATAATTTATATGAACTTCATAAAATTGCTCCCATGAATCACCAAGAAATCAAGAAATACAATTATAGTCAACCAGTAAAAGACAAAAATGGACGAATACTGACAACGGTCGAAGAACAAACGGCGCACTGGCGGGAACATTTTCAGGAAACCCTAAACCGGTGTACGACAACTGCATAAGTACAAGAAACCCCAAATTTATCGCACAACACGTCTGTTGAAACCATTTCAACTTCCCCTTCGCTGATTGACGAAATCGCCCACGCCATCACGCAGCTCAAAAATGGGAAATCTGCTGGCATCGATAATCTTCCATCCGAATTTTTTAAATCGAGCCCAACTATCATCGCTGATCTATTGGACAAATTATTTGAAGACATATGGCAAACTGAGACAATTCAACAAGAGTGGAAAGAAAGCCTTATCTTCAAAATTCCGAAAAAAGGCGATCCAAAAGACTGTAATAATTGGAGGGGCATTGCGATTATCCCCATAGTCTGCAAAATATTCAACAAAATAATACTAAACCGTTCCTAGAACCCATAGATCAGCTGCTGTGCAAGGTACAAGCAGGATTACGACTTCGAGAAAGCCTTCAACGCATTTGACCGAAATGCCATGTGGTCCGCTTTACTAAGTAAAGGAGTACCAGCGAAAATAGTCATCTTAATAAGAGAGCAATACATTTTTTTTATTTATTATGAATTACAATACAAAGTAAAGTTATATTCTAATTTTGGGTCCAGGGATTGAGCCGGGGTGACTAAGGCCATTTTAGCTAATTATTGCAGCGACAGACCAGAGCCTCTGGTGGGAATCGAACTCACGACCCCCACGCTGATAGCCGAGCACGCTACCAACTCGACTACCGGGGCGCTCGAGCAATACAAAAATGCCAGAGCAAGAGTGGTACACTGCGGACATACGAGCGAGCCTTTCGAAACCCTAACAAGGGTGTCTACTATCACCTCTAATTTCCGTAGTTACGCTCGACACAATACTGACAGAGATAGCGGACGAGAAAAGGGGCATTCCATGGAGAGTAAACCAACACCTTGAAGACTTGGACTATGCGGACGACATAGTCCGCAAATAAGGCGGAACATATGCAAGAAAAAATTAATAAACTAGTAGCAATTGCAACACGAAAAGGTCTCCGAATCAACATAGCAAAAACTAAATCATGCGTCATCAAAGGCAACCAAATCCCATCCTTCACGATCAGCAATAGATCCATCGAAAACGTTTCAAGCATTTGCTATCTTGGGAGTATCATAACAGCATCCTTACTTGTTTAAGTCATGGAAATATAACCATATACGGACACTAGGGCGTACCTCAAAAAAAAAGTTCGCCGTACACCTTCGAATATGAAGTATTATTGAAAGGTAGTTTCAAAAAAAAAATTTTTATTTTTTTATGCCGAACGTAGGGGTCGCGCTTTTACATTTTTCTATATAACTTGTATTTATAAACGGATTTTAAAGTGTGATACATCGATGTTTTTGTCTCGACGAGGCCGATTTTTTTGTCTTTGAAGTCATTGAGCTCAAGCACCCCCTTCTGGTACTTACCCATCATTTCTCAGTTGCTACTACCCTAATGTACCACTCTAATAATCGAAAATTAAAGCTCGCATAAAATCATGAATCATGTTTGAGCTCAATGACTTCAAAGACAAAAAAATCGGACAAAAACATCGATGTATCTCACTTTAAAATCCGTTTATAAATGCAGAAGTTATATAGAAAAATGTAAAAGCGCGACCCCTACGTTCGGCATAAAAAAATAAAAAAAAATTTTTTGAAACTACCTTTCAATAATACTTCATATTCGAAGGTGTACGGCGAACTTTTTTTTTTTTACTTGTAACCTGGTACGCTCTAACGGACACCGCTACCATATATATTTTATTATTATATACTATACTAGCTGAACCCCGCCCGCTTCGCCAGGCAAAAACACAAATGGTAAAATTAAAATCAGGTTTCATATTGATATTATCATATTGATATTATCGTGGTCGGTAATATATACGTTCCAATTTTCAGCCTTCTAGCTAAAAGACACTTTTGCCACGCCCCAACTACCCACCAAACGAAAATTCAAACTCCAGCATCATATTTATCTTTCTTGTGGTCAGTAATATATACGTTCCAATTTGCAGCCTTCTGGCTCAAAAAAACACTATTGCCACACACATAAAATGAAAATCCAAATTTCGGCATCATATTTATCATTCTCGTGGTCAGTAATATTTATGTACCAATTTTACATCCTATGTCCTTCCTTGGGCCAACACGAATTCATCAAGCCCAAAATCGTGAAAATCAGACGATCCGTTATAAAGTTTTGCGTGTTCACACGGACGGCATTCTCTTTTATAAATATAGATTTTTTATTATTTTTGTAGTAGATAGCAGAGTATCTCAATGTTGAAGTAAAAAAAATACAAATTAAATTAAAAAATTGTTGGGAAATTTTTCACTTTTGTGGCTACCTAAACGGTGTTAAGAATCACTCCTATGTTCTAGAAAGTTGTTTATTGAGATTTCAGGTACATTTTTGTAGTTGATTTTGAACAGTCTGCTACCTATGGACCTGAACAGGGGAAAAAGGTTAAAAAATCTTTTTTTTTTAATTTTTTGCGATTATGTTCTTATGACAATTTTTTAATTTTTGTTCTTTATGACGAGAGCTACAACTTTACCTCAGAGAGTAAATCAATGCAAAAATGACTCCGAGGCCCCAGATCTTCGGGGGTCCATAAAAAAGTGTATGACTTTGGGCAAAACTGGGAGACACGGTAGGTATTCTTAGTTTAAAAAGAACATGATACGGAAAAAATTAAATAATCTATAGATTCTAGAGCAGTAATAGTGTAAAGCGTATGTGTATTTGTATGTAGGCTATATCTAAATCTTAACCTAAAAACACCTTGAAATATTCAACGGAGACCCCATAAAGTATATAAAGGATGTCCCAAGAAGAGCGCAATTTTTAAATCTGGCAACATTCGAAGTGTCATTGTTTGACATTTGAACAATTGTTATTGTTTGTTAGTAGAAGGTACGAGGTTAGTAAAAATGGAGCGCTACACGAATGAACAACGCATTCTCATTGTGAAATTGTTTTACCAAAATGGTGAAAGTTTTGCGGCTACAGTTCGCAAATTGCGATCAACTTGGGGTCAAAATAATGCTCCAAAAGAGTCAACTGTAAAGAGATTAATGGATAAATTTGCCGAAACTGGGTCTGTTGGTGATGTAAAGACAACAACGCGCCATCGACCAGGTCGATCGACCGAAAATGTCGCAGCTGTACGTGATGATGTCGCTCAAACTCCATCCACCTCAATTCGACACCGAGCTCAGCAAATTGGTGTCTCCAAATCCACTTTGCAGCGAATTTTGACGAAAGATTTGCATCTTCATGCATACAAAGTTCAATTGACTCAGGAACTGAAGCCAACTGACCATGGACAGCGAAGGGAGTTCGTTAATTGGGTATTGGAGAGACAACATGAAAATGCTGATTTTGCCGATAAAATCATCTTCAGTGACGAGGCCGAGAATTGGCCGCCTAGATCGTGCGATTTAACACCATTAGATTTTTTTCTTTGGGGTTTTTTGAAGTCGATGGTTTACGCGAGTAAGCCGACGACGACTCAAGCCTTAAAAGACGAAATTGGACGCTGCATTAATGAAATACCTCAGCATTCATGCAAAACAGTCATTGAAAATTTCATTAAAAGATCGCGTGCATGCCAGCAAAGCCGCGGCGGCCATCTGCACGATATATTGTTCCATACATAACCTCATTCTGTCTACTTTACGATATAATAAAGTTTCACGATTTTTTCTTAAATATCTGTGTTTTATTTAAAATTAAAAAATTGCGCTCTTCTTGGGACACCCTTTATATTCTGTATCCTGGTAAACTTGTAAGACGATTTACCCAATTCTACTAGCTTGCTAAAGAAATGACCTATGGGTCCAGAGGGATAAATATTCCTCTAACAAGGACTGAAAATACCCTCCAATATTTAGATTATTTTATGATTTCCCGCCTCATATTTAAATTTAGCGAGGGTGCAAACCAAAAAAGTTATTTTTTGCAAAATGCACACTACTAAGGGGTTAAATGAGACAAAGAGGAATGACAATGGTACCCATCCAACCATAACAGCTAGAAACATGAAATTCGGTGTATACCTACCTTTTAGGGGATAAAATGGGAAATGGCAATTGTTTAAATCATGAAATACATTAATCTGTCTGTGTAGACGCGCAACGAGAAGGTATTTATCGAAATTTGTAAATTTAGGAAAAACGGGGCGAAAGGGATTAAAAAAAGAATCATGAAATTCGGTATATAAGTCCCTCTGGCTGCGTACTTTTAAGGTTAAATTCGTAATTTTAGGGTTAAAATGGAAAAAAGGGATAGCAATGAAAAAGTGCTAACCAATCGGTTGTAGCTGGAATCGTAAAATTCAGTGCATAGGCTCCCCTATGCATCCACTATATGGATGGTTGTGATTGTAAATGGATAAAATTGATCTTACAAGTGCAGAAAATACCTTCAATAACCCCCAACAGTCTTAAGCACATTATTTAAGTGTATTTGAAGTATTATTCTGGTGCGCATGAAGTCTTAAGCACATTATTTAAGTGTATTTGAAGTATTATTCTGGTACGCAGCGATATCACTCTGTCTAAAGATTTTGATAGCCTCTCTCCACAAACGGGAGTGGTCTTTACTTGTATATAAATTTGCAACAAAATATCATAATTTTCTTAACATGGCATCGTACTTCTAGGCAAAGACAACGTTCTCCAAAATAAAACTGAGTACACAGTTTTTATACCCTCCACCTCCAGGATGGGGGTATACTAACTTTGTCATTCCGTTTGTAACACCTTTAAATATCGACCTCAGACCCTATAAAGTATATATATTCTTGATCGTCATAAAATTCTAAGACGATCTAGCTTTCCGTCCGTCCGTCTGTTGAATTTCTTTATAATTTAAAATTTTGCTTTAAATAAAAATACACATCATTTTTATAGAATTTCCACAATCGATAACTATGGAAATTATTGAATACTAAGGGACTTATCGGTAACTAAAAACGTTGTTATTTTTTAATTTGTATCTTCTAATTTTCAATATTGAGTCCATTGGAACGAAAGACTCGATATTTTCAAACTTTAACGCCCCATAAGCGAGATATCGATAACCACTTTTTTCTTATTTTGAGGTCTTTCGAAATATGTATCAGATCTTGGGGCCTCGGATATCATACTCTCCAGATTTCTAGCTCTCAAAGGCATTTTTGCTACTCCCTTTGCGGCCACAGAGTAAAAATTTAAAAATACTATAGCCTATAGTTTCTTCCCCACATGTAAAATTTCAACATCATCGGTTTAATCATGATTATGGAATAAAAATATGGATTATAACATAGATTTTGAAAATCCATGAAATTATGAAAAATAATTGTGGGGAGTTCACATGAATCGATAAAATCCAGTATTGGCATCCCTAAAAATGTTATTATATGTTATCAAATAGTGAATGTCATGCGAATGAGAAGAAGACACATCAACAAACCGATTTGGTTTAAAAACGAACCAACAACAAATTCACTTTTTGCTGATGATTATTGCAAATATGCAATAATATAATTATATAATAATAAAATTCCGGTCGGTTGGTCTTAGTTGGGAAATACAAAACAAATACGCAGACATTTCTTTATTTTTTTTCAGTACGCAGTAGAATCCTGTGAGGATTAAAATACATGCACTTACCTTTTGATCTTACTGCAATTAAATTCATATTTCACGAATCTTAAACCACAAAAACAATCACTACTTAAAGTTTAATGCACTTTTTAGTTTATTGAATAAAACTTACTAATCACTTAACCACTAATCACTTAAATAAAGAGATAAAACCACTTAACCATCATTTACCGGCAAATAACGAACACTAACTAATTCTCTTCTTCTTTCTCAAAACACTCACTGCGTTAAATTAGCAAATGTAGTTAGACAGCGTTGCCAATATTTTTTTAAAAGTATTTCCCAAAATCCACTCGTCCTCTTATAGCCTTGTCACACTGCTTGAAATCAAGTTGAATTCTTGAGAAATCGAGCTGACGAAATCGACCCTGTCACACTGCAATTTTTTGTCATTTGGTCGATTTAGTTCGTCAAACGATTGTTTGTAAACAAAACAAAATGTCAACAATAGCCACAATGGAATACTCTAATAAATAAAAATTAAATGAATTACTAAAATATGTGTTAATTTTGGGCCTTAAGAAAAGTTACCGGAAGGAATTATTTACGAAACCGTTTTACCCGAATCGCTCACAATTGCATCCGGGAGAAATGTCCAGCTTTTGCAAGCGAAACATCCACAAACAAATTACACGGACCATTCCACAAATAGGACAAGTGATAACATCAAGTGACAATCCTTCGTTGGACGTCCTATTGGGTGGTAGTTTGCCCATTGGTTCAATATGTCTGATCGACAAATTTGTGATCACCTACTCCAAAGTGCTGGCCAATATTTTATGGCCGAGGGTATTTTATCAAAGCAAACGGTCTTCTTGAGCATTTTATATGACAGCCCCGAGGATGTCGTCGAGTAATTGCAGAAACCGTTGAATGACGACGAAGTGTAAAAGGACAAAATTGAAAGCAAAATGGAATACGGCTTACGCATTGCATGGCGCTACAATGATCTGCGGATGGATCATTTCAACCTATTCGAGCAGATGGATGTGAACATGCTGAAGTATTCCAATACCCGTCCTTAATTGATTGAAAGTCTATTTTCTATGAAATTTAAATTGTATTTATTATAATGTGTGTTCATGCCATTAACAAATGATGATTTAAATCAATACCATAAACAACCACTAGTTGTACAATTAATTTTTATTCGAATAAGAAACTAGTAAGGAAAGGCTAAAGTCGGGCGGGGCCGACTATATGATACACTCCACTTCTATCCGAATACAATTCGGTAAAAAAGGAAAACTGGAAGGATTTTTTTATCTTGTATGTGTTCAACAAAAAATGCTAAATTGGAAAGGAAATTTGTATAGGGGTATATTCAAACCTGGAACGAAATAGGTGAAATATATATTAAAAAACGGCTAAACATTTGGGAGCAACATTTGTATTTGGGCTACATCTAAATGTTAAAAGATCTTACCCACTTTCACTATAGGTGCTTTTAGTTGGATTATAAGATTTTGTGCCAATTTTAAAGAAAATCGGGTACAATATGTGGTTTCTAGAGTGACAAAAGTCAAATCGGGAGCGAAATTTGTATGGAGGCTATACATAAATCTGAACCGATCTAGCCCGCTTTAGCCACATGTGTTTCTAGTTAGATTAAAAGATGTTGTGCCAAATTTAAAGAAAATCGGGTACTATATATCTAAATCTGAACCGATCTTACCCACTTTCTGCATAGTTGTTTCCAGTCGGATCATAAGATGTTGTGCCAATTTAAAAAGAAAATCGGGTACAATATGTGTTTTCTAGAGCGGCAAATGGCAAATCGGGAGCAACATTAGTATGGGGGGCTATATCTAAATCTGAACCGATTTTACCCACTTTCTGCATAGTTGTTTCTAGTTGGATTATAAGATGTTGTGCCAAATTTAAATAAAATCGGGTACTATATAAGGTTTCTAAAGCGGAAAATATCAAATCGGCAGCGACATTTGTATGGGGGATATATCTAAATCTGAACCGATATGCATCAGATTAAATAGCGTTCGTCCTTGATCCATATAACTTACTTGTGCCAATTTTTGTGAAGATCGGACTATAATTGCGACCTGTAATTTGATTACAACAATAGATGGACAGACGGACATTGCTAAATCGACTCAGAAAGTGATTCTAAGCCGATCTGCATAATAAACGAAGGGTATATCTCCCTTCCTTTTGGGTGTTACAGACAAATGCACAAAGACATAATACTCTCGTGGAGTGTATAAAAAGGAACTGCAGTACAGTCTATCCGTCTGAAAAGGAACAAAATTCTTCAAAATATATTTTTGCAGAGAAAACTGCAATACTATTACTATAGTTTGCTACTTTTTAACTGTTCGCTATGGACCACTATGCTTTCTTCCATCCTATTATGGAATGCACTTTTTGATAATATTTCCATTTTGATGGTGATCCTCCTGTCTGTTTTCATCTCTAGAAGACAAAAAACTATTTCAGATGGACAAAATACAAACCATTTTCAACATTTCGTCTGCCATTATTTCATTTGTGTCCGTTTATACTGCCCTCCTATAGAGCTAACAGAACACATTCCTGGTCTGGATTCCATTTTTTTCTCCATATAATGCCGTTTTTTCCTGAAAATGTAATTGAACTAATTAAATTTAGCAAACACTTTTAAATATTTCACATTTATTACTTATCTTGTTCCATTTTTTAATTGACAGAGAAATTAGAAATAAATGTTGAATTCTTCTTGTTATCCTATTGTTTAGACACATAACCATAAATTTTTCAATTTTTTGATTTGAACTGGGATATTGTCCTGGCTCAAGACCATTTTGCTTCTATATTTAATAGAATGCAAATTTATTTACAAATGGCATGGTGACATTTATTACTTGGCTGCAGACTACCACGATCATGATTTCGACCATGTCAAAAGTCTTTTCAAGTGGCTTCGCAGCGACTTTTCAACATCAAACCCGGCCTCTATAAGGAGATGATTCTCACAAACGAACGAGAAGCACAACTCACTTGCCGAATTTGCGTTTAAAAAATCGCACCAAGTAATAAAGCACACATGCCATTTTACAAGCATCTCATTGAGTTGCATATGTAAGTAGGTGTATATGCAGGTATAGTTCATTTTTTTTTATTTTTGTGTCTAAATATTAGATTTCGAGGTCGATTTCTAAAAATCCGAACAGCTGATCGATTTTAAATTTTATATGGAAAAAGTACTAAATTTGAGGTCAATTTGGCCGGAAATCTAATTAAACTAGATTTCCCCTGCAGTGTGACAAGGCTATTAACCATTTGCTACCTTTGGGTTTGACCCAAAACAAGTTTTATTTAACTTAGTAAAGTTTATTGGAAACTAATAAAAAATATAGATGAACAAACTTTATTCAAACTATGCATAAAAAATTAATTAGAATACAAATAACTTTTGTAGAGAAAATACAAGTAAGGAAAGGCTAAAGTCGGACGGGGCCGACTCTATGATACACTCCACTTTCTATCCGAATACAATTCAATTCGGTGAAAAAGTGAAAACGGGAATTGTATCCTGTAAATGTATGTGTTTGACAAAAAAATTTTATATCGGAAAGGACATTTGTATGAGGATATATTGAAACCTTGAACGAAATAGGTGAAATATAAAATGTATAGTTTGGCCAAAATCGGTGAAACTTTTGGGAGCAACATTATTATTTGGGCTATATCTAAATCTAAACCGATCTTTCCCAATTTCAGCATAGGTGTTTCTAGTAAGATTATGAGATGTTGTGCCAAATTTATAGAAAATCGAGTACAATATGTGACATTTAAGGCGGAAAAAATCAAATCGGGAGCGACATTTATATGGGGGCTATATCTAAATCTGAACCGATTTGACCTATTTTCACCATAGATGTTCCTAGTTTAAATGTAAGATGTTTTGCTGAATCTGAAGACAATCTGATACAATATGTGGTTTCTAGAGCGGAAAAAGTCAAATCGGGAGCGAAATTTGTATGGGAGCTATAATAAATCTGAACCGATCTGACCGATATTCACCATGTGTGTTTCTAGTGGAAATATAAGATGTTTTACCAAATCTGAAGTAGAGATGGGCGCGACTCACGTGAATTGCGTGAATCACGTGATTCACGCGTGAATCACGCGTGATCGTGAGCAAAATTTATTTTACTCACGTGATCGTGCGTGAACGTGAGGAACGAAAAAATGTTCGTGCGTGAATGTGCGTGAGTCTTATTTTTGCGTGAGTCACGTGATTTTTGCGTGATTCGCACATATTTATTCGTATTTTTCTCTCATTTTATTATTTATTTCGCCCGTCTTTACCCTCATATATTTTCATTGTTAGTTGAGTATTTTCAATTAGATTTACGTGTATACATAGGTTTTAACTATAATACATGCGCGCGAACAAAGTCAAATTAAATACTTTTTCGTGGAATGGTAACTTTAGGAATATTTATATATTTTTTAAATATATATACACCCAGCAAAAGAATTGGAAGTACTTCCGCAGGAAGCACATTTTAATCGAATCTCAAAATCTAAATGCGCATTTTATCGCTTTTGAGGAGTTCTTTTAAACAACTTCCAAAAAAGTCGATAATATGTTAATATACCGTAACATTTTACGAATAACATTTTCACAAGTGAATGGGAATGAATTTTTAGTATCAGGACACAGAGGTGAGGTGTCCGCTTTGCACACAGAAGGTATCGGGTATTTTTATTTCTTAAAAAAGTATTTTTTATTTCTTAAAAAAGAATGGAAAAATATTCTTTATGGAAATTATTTGCGTGATTTACGTGAATCACGTGATTCACGCGTGATCGTGAGCAAAATTATTTTTACTCACGTGAGCGTGCGTGAACGTGAGTCAAAAATCACTCACGCGCCCATCTCTAATCTGAAGACAATCTGATACATTATGTGGTTTCTAGAGCGGAAAAAGTCAAATCGGGAGGGAAATTTGTATGGGGGCTATATATAAATCTGAACCGATTTAACCCATTTCCAACACAGATATTTCTAGTAGAAATATAAGGTAATGCAAGGTAATTTGAAGCAAATCAAGTGAAATATGAGGTCTCTAGAGCGGAAAAAGTCAAATCGGGAGCGAAATTTGTATGGGAGCTATATATAAATCTTAACTGATCTGACCCATTTTTACCACAGGTGTTTCTAGTTGGAATATAAAATGTTTTGCCAATTTTGAAGAAAATCAGTTGTAATATGTGGTATCTAGAGTGAAAAGTGTCAAATCGGGAGTGAAATTCGAACCGATTTTCTTCAAATTAAATAGCGTTCGTCTTTATCCCGAAAAACTTCGTTGTGCAAAGTTTCATTTGGTTCTGTCTACAATTGCGACCTGTATCGTGATTACAAGAATAGATGGACGGACGGACAGACAGACAGACGGACATTGCTAAATCGACTCAGAAAGTGATTCTAAGTCGATCGGTATAATTAACAATGGGTCTATCTCGTTTCCTTTTGGGTGTTACAAACAAGTGCACAAAGACATAGTACTCTCGTGGAGTGTATAAAAAATGTGTTATTTATTTTAAATAAAACATTGTTCCATTAAAAACTTGATTTCGACTTAAGATGACCCAAAATTTTAAATTTAAGCTCATTTTAGTTCACCTTTTTCTAAGAAAATCCAATATTGCTGCTCCTAACATTAAAATGTTTTCTACATAAAAGACCGACTTTATCTCGTCTTTCGAGATATATCAATTTGGTAAGATTTTTGCCACAAAAAACAAACATGAATAAAATCCGATTTTACCGCACTACAATGATGTGCCGAAAGGAGCTAGAACGTCCAAATTTTCCATAAATGTATCTTACAGTCGTAGATCGGTTGGGATTGTAACTGGGCGAAATCGGCCCAGAGGGAAAATTTTTTCCCTCTGGAAAATTTCATGAAAAGGCTATGTAAGCGTGGTCGTGGTGGCCATTTTGCTGATGTTGTTTTTCATTATTAACCGCATACCTTCCTCTTTATTATGAAATAAACATCCGATCATTTATCTCAAAAATAGAATTTTTGCAAAGATGCTCTCAAATGAAAACAACAATTTGGCATAATTTTGTATTTAATATCATTTTATTTTTCATTTATTTTGAATTTGTTGTTGAATTTGTCAGTGAGTAAAGCTGTTTAATTGCAAAAGAATTGGTTTAACTATTATGCTATGTCTGTGTATGTGTGTGTGTGGGTTGAGAATCATCAATAACACAGTGCAACAGACATTTCAAACCCAGCTCACATGAGAATATGAACATAAACACTTGTCTGTATATATGGTAGTAAAACACCAAAACGGTCTTATGGGTCTTAAAAATATGTCAGCTTCGAGTCAGACTTCGTTCATTAATTAACAACTAAAACTGGGCGATACGTTCAACTGCATCGAATCATTTCCATGTGTTACAAACAATTTGACATGTAATTTCGAACTAACTCGTTATTGGAATATTTTTTGGAAGAAACTTGAAATTTGGCGAAGGATATGATAGCAAATTTTCTATAGTCTTTTGCTCTCACCTACTTTCATATTTTCATTCGAGCTGGGTTCTTTGTTGCACTGTGTCAGCTGTGTGTCATTCGTTCCACCATCAGAAATTAATGTAAATATTTGTTTGTTGTATTACAATGGTTATACAATTACATGGGTTGTTTTACTTACATACATAAAAAATGTTTCATTTGTTTATAAATTTTGTTTATTTCTTCTTCTTTTTTTCTTTCATTAGTTTATAACTTTTGTTTCGATTTTCGATTTATATATATAACTTTAAGTAAATGCTAACAATACTCTTTAATAATATTGTTTCAGTGGTTGGTTGGTTGTTGGTTTGTTGTTTGTTTGGTTGGTTAGTTGTTATCGTCAAACATCGTCATAAAAATAATGATTAATAATAATGCTTTATTTTATTAAATATTAAATACATATTTATCCATTCAGTTTGTAATGTTGTTGGTTTTTCTTCATTTATCTTTTTTTAGTTATTTATTTGTATTTTGTATAAAGGTGGTTGCTTGGTTGGGTGTTTTTTGTTTTTCTTTTGTACGGATTGACATAAAATAATTCCAAGGAGATTAAACAATTTTTAAAATTCTCTTATATTCTCATACTTATACAACGATTTACGGCAATAGGTACACTTTATTTTGTTTTAGTTTTTTTTGTTGTTTTACATTATTTTTATTTATATGCATATTCTACATATTCATAATCAAGATTTTTTTGCTCTTGAATGTTATACAAATTGTATTTTTAAATTTAATGGAGATTTTGTTTTATTTTCTTTTTATTCTTTTTGGTGTTCCACAAGTCTTTCTGTCTATGCCCTGCATTAATCCATCTTTAAGAAATTCTGGTTCCTCTACATTTGAAGAGCTGTTCTGGTTCTGGAATTATTTTGAATAAATGAAATGAAACAAAACCAATTTGTTATAAGACGTCCACCGGAAGATGGTAATATTATCTGGGACCAAAACAATCCTTGAAAATTCTTGAAAAATCGTTGGATATACCTATATTGAAATAATGCAAAATAAGTGATCCTCTAACTACTATATATTTCTGAGGTTCCAAAAATATAATGATAATAATAAAATGCATCCATCCATTCCATTCATTATATTGTTGTCGATTACACCCAAAGAAAAAAAAACGTTTGGAGGTCGTTTATCGCAAACATAGTGTATTTGTCACAAACGTTCTACTTTTATCGTAGCAGTTGAAACTGTTGCCGCAAATGAAAACGTTTATCGTAAACCAAGTTTCTATTTTGTTTTGCACGAACGTTCTTTTATGTCATAATTTTTGATTTGATTTACGTTTATGACAAACGAAAAACATTTAACGTTGTATTTTAAAATGATTGAACAGTTTAAAGAATGTTGAGAGAACAAAGAGCGTAACTTGTTGTCATTTACACTTGTTGCCACGACGCACTAATCATTTGTAATAAACGTTTCATAGAATTTACCAGTGTCGGTTACTTGCTCGTTAAAGACAAAATAATCGACAAATACCATTGATGATAGGGTCATAGGGGTCATATTCCATATTAATTTTTATTCTGGACAAATGTTAAACGAGATCAAAGTATACCTCTTCTGGTCTAAGTGAGTGAGATGCTTACATTCTGACTGCTACCAAAACCTAAAGGTTAAACGAAATTTTAACTATACTACGCGACACTGCAATGTAGGATGGGTCTTGATACTGAAGTTAGGCTACAGATTTCCAAATAGATTATTGGGCCTACCATATCTTATGTTTAGAATTTCATCCGATGACAGTGTACGGTTTTCAAAATTGTAGTGACAAATGTCCATATCTACTAAGCCAATTGCTACTTTTCCACGAAATTTTGCCTAACCTTATAGTGTGGGACTCACTACACCCTTCCAAGATTATATTCAGAACATACAAATTTATATTGAGAAATGTTAATTCATATTAGGAACATATAAATTCATAATGGGTATTGTAAATTTATAATAGGAACATATTAATTCATAATGAAAAATATAAATTCATAATGAGAATTGTTAATTTATATTGAGAACCTTTAATTCATAATAGGAACATACCAATTCATGATGAGAAATATAAGTTCGAAGAAAATATGACTTCATAATGAGAAAATATAAATTTATAATGAGAACATTAATAAAATATGTGTTTCAATGAAAATATCCATTGAAGAACGTACATACATAGCTTCGACTAAAAATTTTACTGTTTTAATTTATATTTTCTCATTATGAATATATATTTCCTGAATATGAATTTATATTTTCTCATTATCAATTTGGATTTTCTCATTTTGTATTCATATTTCTCATTATGAATATGTATGATCTTATTATGAATATATATTTATTTATTCAATATGAATTTACATTTCTCATTATGAATTTTCAATGCTGATTATGAATTATCATGTTCTTATTATGAATTTACATTTCTCAAATTCAATTTATATGTTCCTATTATGAATTTCCATTTCTCGTTATGAATTTACATACTCTGATGATAAATTACATTTTCTCATTATAAACTTGAAAAGGTGTAGACATGTAATTTTATGTTATTTTTTAATTTGAAAACTGTGACAATCCTGTAACTACAAAATTTTGCATATTTTGAGGAAAAGGGCTCAAGCAGTCATATCTTTCGATTTATAAAAGATATCGCAAATTTTTTTACCTATTAAAAATTATATACAAATTTAAAAAATATAATTATTATAATTATTAACCCAAAGAAATATTGAAATTTATTTGTGAAAAAAATCTTCGTATTTTTTTTAATTTCCGTTGTAAACGTCTAACCTTATAGTACGGTACTCATTACATATGGCGAGGAAATGGGTGCAGTTGGAAGACGACCACGCCTATTGCCCATATACAAAATATTCTAGTTAGTCCATTCAACCAAAGAATATCCTCTGATTTTAATGAAACTTGTTGAGCGTGTGGCAACCCTGTAACTTTGAAATTTTATATATTTTGAGGAAGAGGGCTCATTCAAGCAAAAATTACAAAATATAATTATTATCAGATTTGAACTGGAATACTGTCCTGGCTCAAGACTATTTTTAATCTATATTTAATAGAATGCAAATTTATTTACAAATGGCATGGTGACATTTATTACTTGGCTGCAGACTACCACGATCATGATTTCGACCATGTCAAAAGTCTTTTCAAGTGGCTTCGCAGCGACTTTTCAACATCAAACCCGGCCTCTATAAGGAGATGATTCTCACAAACGAACGAGAATCACAACTCACTTTCCGAATTTGCGTTTAAAAAATCGCACCAAGTAATAAAGTACACATGTCATCTTACAAGCATCTCATTGAGTTGCATATGTAAGTATGTGTATATGCAGGTATAGTTACCCAGCAATACTTCTGCCGTGCCAACGCTCATTTGTGTTGTCGCTGCGAAGCCACTTGAAAAGACTTTTGACATGGTCAGATTTCAATCAGATTATTACAAATTTTACTTTAAAACCTTCTAATTTTCGGAATTTCCTAAAAATTATATATATAACATTCTCATTTCTCTTATTTTGCGCATATGACAATCATAAATCGAATTTTTAATAAATGTTGTTTAACCTAAAATAAATAACATGATTTTTTAAAATATTCTCTTGCGTCTATAAAGAGTAAATTTGAAGCAATTTTAGAAAATATAACGCGGCAGTACCATTCCAATTCAATATTTTATTACATTTAATTGAAATTGCCTTAAAAACAAGGTATAGTACATTAAAAACTGTCGAGTATTTCACGAGTTACAGGCAATTGATGAGCACACCTTTTTGAAATAATTTTATTTTTATACCCTCACTCTACAGAGTAGGAGGGTATATATCACTTGGAACAGAAACAAGTGTAACGTAGTTGAAGAATCAGTTCAAACTTTCTACATGGTAATATTTTCCCAAACTTAGTTTAAGCTCGAAGTACGGGCAGTCAAAATCATTTACGCTTTAGCCACGCCAAGTGTCTATATCCTAGGCAATATTAAATCCTTCATAACTTCTATATAGGTTCATGGAATCTATGCACTATGACTTCATATTTGATCATGTTCTACAATTGTTTTATAAATGTGTAAGCTGGGACCATGTGACATGAACCTCCTGGTACCTTCCACACTAATTATCCTGCCCTATGTAAAATTTAATTTCTCCTAACTTCCGCATATATGTATGTTCTCTGAGAGTGAGGGTATCAGGCATGTCACAGAAATTTTACGAAAACGATTTGATTTCGTATTTCCAAATCGTAACTTTTTACTTTTGCTTCTTCAGAACTTGCTGGTTTTGATGAAACCGAAAAAAATGGAAATCGAATATTTCTTATTAAAAATATGATAGCATTAGAAACCCAGCGCCGTCAATAATTTCGATGCGGCTCCATACTCTGTGATTAAAATTAAAAGAAAGTAAACAAACAAGTGAAAAAATTTAAAAAAATATGCCTGGTGTTTCAAATTTTGCTGTGATGGAAGAAGAGAGACAATCTCATTCTCAAATAAATTTACATCGCCGAAGTTTAAGGGATGCATCAGATCCTTCTTCCCACAAAGACTCGACAATAATCTTTTCTCCTTTGACGCAACCTCTGACAATGTCTTGGTGACATTCCATTAAATTGATTACAATTTTTGACTGAGCGATGTTCTTGTGCTTGCCCCTTTAAATTAAATTAGATATTAATTTTAACATAAGAACAAAAAATTACATTTCTTCGGCGGAGTATTCTTCTGATATTTTTTGATTTTGTTTTCTTGTTTGGTTTAAGGGTTGTTTTGGTTAAGGTTGCCACTTTTTTATGTAGAACATATGACAAGATCACACAATTAAGCAGATGGCAACGCAACATCAATAACGTTTTTCAGTTTTCGTACGATTTGGATTTCTGTGACATGCCTGATACTTTATACGACTAAACAAATGTTAAAATGATCATACTCAACGTATTTCGTATATTTATTTTAATAAAAACAATATTCTTAATTAATTTTGAACAGAATTCTAAAAAAATGGAGTTTAAGTTACTTAAAATATCAATTTCACTTCAGATTTTGTGATTGGTTTCAAATCGAAATCTTTTTTCGATTTACGTTTTCTGGAGAAGCTAAATACGTTTTAGTTTCGAAATTCGTACGATTTGGTTTTCTGTGACATGTCTGTATATAAGTCGGTTTAGCCGAATGAGGCTTACTTACTTGTTTCGATCTTAACTCGTGAAAAAAATTTCTAATTTCTTTCAAAAAAATCATACCACTTGATATGGATTGAATCATCAGTAAATGGTGTACACAGCCCCGTCGCAAAATGTTTGTAAACAAGTGTATCACTTGGCGTTAACTACTTATGGAACAAATTGTTACATTAACAACTTTGGAACAAACTTTTGGAAAAATTTAAATTTTTCTAAAAATAGAAATTTTCACTATTTTTACAGTCAGGAACGTCAGAAATATATAGTGGTTATTGGATCACACATTTTTTCAACTAGTTTCAGAATTAAAATTAAATTAATTAAAAATCCTCTATCAAAGATCGATAAGCATACATATGTCATTCTTTCTTGTTGTTGTAAAAATGGGACTTTGTTTAGTACAAGAATATATGGGACAGCTAGACGGACACAGCTGAATGGATTTAAAAAAGTGATCTGTGATCTCCATAACAAAAAATATTAACTATGACAATGACATGTACCCTGGATAACAGTGCGTGTGGTGATGTGAGAGAGTATAAACAGATATAGGATTGAATAAATAACAACTTTACAAGTTGCCTTCTTGTTTTAGACCATTGCCAATAATGTCCTTGTGTGTGTGTTTTTTTGAGAAAACATTCGTTGTTTAAAAAGGAAAAACAACAAAACATTTTAAACGAATTATAATACATTTAGAACTTAAATTAAACATACATATTTTTGCGAGTAACAAATGCATATTCACATTTAAGACTATAAACTACAGATACAAATAGATACATACATACAAACTCGTATTGATATTGCTATTAGTGTACATAGAGGTGAGTGAAATGGGATGATGTTCTTCGTCTTCTATGTGGTCAGTTTGGGAGGTGGGATTTCTCAGTGTCACACTCAAGAAAGTTTGAAAGTTGTTGGAAGATATTGAGAAAAAATTCTTATCTTTTCTATTCATGTTCGTATAAAGCATTTAATTCCAAATGTGTGTATGTCCTTATTATTTGTTAATCATGAATTTCGTATTCATTTTCTTAAGATTAGAAATTTCGACGACATATTCAACAACTAATTTGGGGGCCAATTTCGATCCCCAACATGAATCTGGGGTTTAATCTGATTGACATTATATTAGATTATATTAAATCTAAGAAAAATATAGCACAATGGCGGATGTTCTGGGTTTGCTATGGTTGAACCAAACAGCGCTTGCTATGAATACACAAAATCTAGCGGTTCTAATTGTTCTAGGTTAGAACCTATTTTCGATATATTCACAATTGAAAATTATGATTTCAAGCGCCCCCAATATAAGTTTATTTTAGGAAAAATCCCTTTTACAGTCAGTCCTAAATATAACTGAGCGCATGAGTAATATTATCCTTAATAAATATAACGCATACGTCACCATAATGGTGACTGCTGAATTGTAGAATTCACAGAACTTGCATTCAATTTAATGTTTATTGCACTCATACACCTTAGGATGGGTTGCGGTCCATTCAAATGAAAAAAAATTTCCAGTCACCCCACGAAAATAAAGTTTAGATTGTTTAATGATGATTTGCAAAATATTTCGTTGCTAGATCAAGCTGTCTGTGAGCTAAACGCTTTTGAAATGGTTTTCCCTTGTATCGTTATATGTTGCACTCTGAATTAATAGACCCTTGAAAGCATTTTGAATATAAATTTTGATTATTGTCTTAGAGTAACTTATAGGACGAATTATTGGACGTTTATGGTAATTTCTTTGTGTTTTTCAATTGTGTGTTGGCAACTGAAAACTTGTTCGTACCTGACGGTAGTATTTTATAAAAAATAAATAGCTGCTGCCAATGACCAACATCGAAGGAAATTGACGCCACAGCTCATATTTTTGTACACAGGGTTAGAAAATTGTATGTCTCCTGTATTAAATTATTTCAGAAAAATTGAGTGACGTCATTTTTCGTTCGTTATTCATCATTTTGATATCATTCGAAATGCATTGATTCCTTCTATTTATTTTCCTTCCTGTTCCTTTTACAAAGTGTTTCCAGGAAATATGAATTTTTAGCTGTCACTTTGAAAAAAAAAAACACAAAATATCAATCTAAACGTCGTCCAATACTACGACCAATGAGTTATTCTAAAACATGAATAAAAATTTATATTTAAAGTATTAAATTCTATTTTTCAGAAAAATTCTATTAATTCAGAAAAATACAACATAAAACAAGTAAGGAAAGGCTAAAGTCGGACGGAGCCGACTATATGATACACTCCACTTTCTATCCTATTACAATTCAATGCTGTAAAAAAGTGAAATCGGAAAGGATTTTTGTATCCTGTAAATGTACGTGTTTTACAAAAAATGTTAAATTGGAAAGGACATCTGTATGGGGGTATATTGAAACATGGAACGATGTGACCCGCTTTCACCATGTATGCTTATAGGTGAAATATAATATGTAAAGTTTTGGGAGAAACATTTGTATATACATAAATACATTTATATCTAAATCTGAACCGATCTTACCCACTTTCACCATAGGTGTTTTTAGTTGAATTATAAGATGTTGTACCAATTTTAAAGAAAATCTGGTACATTATGTGGTTTGTAGAGCGGAAAAAGTCAAATCGGGAGCGACATTTGTAAGGGGGCTATATCTAAATCTGAACCGATTTGCCTCAAATTAAATTGCGTTCGTCATTGATGCACAAAACTTAGTTGTGCCAATTTTTGTTAAGATCGGACTATAATAGCGACGTGTAATTTGATTACAACAATAGATGGACGGACTGACAGGCAGACAGACGGACATTGCTAAATCGACTCAGAAATTGATTCTAAGCCGATCTGTATAATAAACGTTGGGTCTAACTCCTATTTCCTATTGGGTGTTACAAACAAATGCACAAAGACATAATACTCTCGTGGAGTGTATAAACGTGATTTTTAAAGGCGTTTTCAGGAGCGTTTAGCTCACAGGCGAAATATTTTGCAGATCATCATAAAACAATCCAATTTTTTTTCGTGACCCATCCTAATGTACATACGAGAATATTCCAATAAGCAATCCATCTGATATGACAACCATTCATTGCATTTAAAGCTCGCACTTATTATCCGGTGGTCATGGAATTTGGCAGAAATAATTTTGTTAGGTCAGAGAAATTCAGTGAAAATCGGTTCAGGTTTGCATGTTGTCGCTCTAGAATATACATATTGCCAGTGATGCAAACTCCAAGTAACCAAAACGCTTAGAAATCTTTGGAAAACGGGCTAAATTTTAAAAATTTTATTTTTGTGTGTGAAATCAATAAAAATATTATTTCAATTACCAAAAAAATGTGGAATTATAACAAGTTTGTTATCAATATAAAGAAAATAAGACCAGAAACTTAAAAACTATACACCAAAATTGTCAATTTAGGAAGAGTGAACATGACTTAATTTAGTGTTATTGGATCTGAAGTTTAATAAAAAATATAGGTTTGTTCGTGATCAACAATTAATTTTTTGTTGTACAATTTTTAAAAGTGCCCTCTTTCATTTCGCGTTAGCCGGACTAGCAGAAAATTACAAAAAATACAATTTGAATAATTATATCCCTCATGACAAGTCATAGCTCTACCAGAAAGTAAAGAACTGAGTATACAAATTTGTTATATTTAACTTTTCATTTTATCGCACATTTTATTTTCTATAAGTTGCATTGATTTTTTAACAAAAATTTCAGGTATTTCGCAGTTTAAACATCAAAGATTTTATCTTTTCAGTCTATATTGCATATACATTAGGCAGTTGAATATGGCAAATTTAAAGTATTTAATACAAAGCTATGTAGCGTCGTTCGACTAAGTAGCTTGCGTATGAACAGATTTTATCTAATTTTGCTTTTCTTTATTGGTATGTACCCTAAACCGGCATCAGTAAACACAATATTGCAATACTCATAAATTGAGTGCTAAACCATTGAAAGTGCTAAACCAAAACTAAAAAACGCGTAAATTTATTACGCGTTTTTTAGGGTCGAATTGAAGATATTATTTCGGGTTTCCGACAACCCAAAACGGGCTAAATCTAGCACGAAAAGGGCTAAGTTGGCATCACTGCATATTACATTGGAACTTGATGAAATTTTCCACATCATAGGTTGTTGTGGTGGCATCTATCTTGTTGGATGAACGTAATGGGTAGGTTTAAAATACGGTTTCTTATTTTTCTGGGTCAGACAAAATTGACCAATACTTGTTGAAATGTGGTCTTTGTGACTTAAATACTGGCAAAGTTGAATATTTGTAAATGTTACTACTACATCCCATTCACACCACCCCCTAAAATTCAGTTTCGTGAGCAGTTTAATTTTTAATTAATATTTAATTTAATGTGAGCGCCCCGGTAGTCGAGTTGGTAGCGTGCTCGGCTATCAGCGTGGGGGTTGTGAGTTCAATGCCCACCAGAGGCTCTGGTCTGTCACTGTCTTAGTCACCCCGGCTCAATCCCAGGACACAACATTAGAACATAAATTTACTTTGTATTGTAATTCATAATAAATAAATAAAATAAAATAAAAATTTGAAAATATGCGAAATTAACCCTAAAAAGGAATTTAAATTTTGGCGTATTTCTGCTATTTAAATTAAGTTTTGGTGTTTTCAGACACTTATGGTAGAATTTTATGGCAAATATTTTGATCCGTTGAACTCCTGTTTTAGGGGCTTTTTTCCCCTATCGCAGGAAATGGAACAAAAAGGCCCATATTTTAAGGAGCTAGAGGTTAAAATGATATTGCTGAACCCGTCCTATACGTAAAATGTAAGGATCACAAGGTTTACTATGCTTATTCATCATAAGAATGAGCAATGTGCAATATTCCACTTTCGATCGGAATGGAATTCTGTTTGCCAAAACATTTCAAGTTTTATTCGACTCGAAAAGAGTCAGGTTGTAAAATGTAGATTTAAAAAAATCATTTTAGTTATTCAAAACTTTAATTTATACTTTACCTTTTATACCCACCACGATAGTGCAGGGAGTTAACTATTTTATTCATTCAGCAACACAGATATATTTACCGGAGACACTGGCAGTGTCGCAACATACATATGTCCGCGATAACCTCCCTTTAATGTCTAGCGGACGTAATACCCAAAAAAATATGTACCTTTTTTTGTAAGACTCGATATTTTTCCCAAATCACCTTATGTAAGCAAAATACCAAAAATGAAGAAAGCGAACGCAATACATAAATAAAAGGTAAGTTTTTTCCAAAACCATTTCCTTGCATAATGGATATATAACACTTTAAAACTTTATACAAGTCCTATTTCCTCAAAAATTTATATAGATAATAAAATTTATTAAGATTATAAAAATGGAATGCTGAATGTAACAGAAAGTAGCTGTCATCATTGATTTAAACTCCATGTAGAATTATTACAAAGTCCCAAAATCGGTTTGGGGGTTGTATCAAGACTCCCATGTAACGTATTTATTTGTATCTCAGATATGAAAGGACATAACTACAATTTCCTGGTATTGTGAAAAAATTAGGCATTCTGAATGTGAGAGAAAGGGAAATGCGGTTAGTATTTTTTGCGAACTATTTTGAAGTAAGCTTGTACAAAAATGTAAATATGAAAAATATTTAAAAAAATACCGTTAAGTATTTTTTAGATCAATAAGTTTGGATTCCCGTCAACCATTCCAAATGTGTTTTTTATTTCACTCGGCGCCTCTTTTTATAATTTGTAAGATATATTGCAAATAAATAAATAAATAAATGTATTTTATTCGTTAAAGGCTTATAAAAGAAATAGTTATGGTTGGTCCAAATTCTTAAACTTTTTCAAAAAATATATTTTTTAAATGTCTGGTACAAACCGACTATATTTGGCACAAACACAGTTTTATGAACACATGAAACATAATAAAATGAATGAGAAACAGTTCGACTAAGTCGAAAAAATAACGTTTTATGAAATTTCAAAATCTAAAAAGGTGAAAATTAGTAATACCAAAAAGTTAAATGTTTCCTGCGCATTATGAACAAATAAGTAAAAATATGTTAGACAAATAAAAATAAAAATTTTACTTTTTGTAAATCGAAAAAATAAGAAAAGTTGTTAGTCAATTTTTTTATAACTTCTTAAATATATCCGTTTGCCCTATTTTTAATGTTAACACAAAAAATGTTTACTACACACTGTTCAATTGAATTTGAGAAAATACAACATCATACTGAGAAAATACAAATTGAAAATGAGAAATGCAAATTGAAATTGAGAAAAAACAAATTGAAATTCAGAAATGTAAATTACAATTGAGAAAATAAAAATGGAAATTCAGAAATGAAACTATTTGATATTGAGAAATAGACTATTAAAAATGAGAAAATACAAATTAATTTCAAATTCACTGTCCGACAGTCCATATCACACTTGAACTAGATGATGTATTTACATATGAAACTATAGGTGAAATAGAGTTGATTGGCGTTTTTAGTTTTTTTCATTTTACCATTATGTTGCTCCTTAAAAGGACTACAAAGTTTCAAAGGATATAATTTTCCAACAATTATTTTTAATACTTATTCGCATCCTATGACATCGGTATAAATACCTAATCAAAGAATGGAATATGTGCTAAAAATACTTTATATTTCAAGCTTCTATCTGTATTTGTTTAGTATTAACAACCATTTAAAGTTTTGTCTCTTAAAAGGCAAGATATGGATAAACTAGAAAAACTAAGAGCGAAACTGGAAACAGATAATCTCCTCTTTAATTTGACAATACAGTTACCATAGGGAGTGAAAAAGTATATAAAATAATTTTTTGAGAAAAATTATCCTTTGGAACTACTTTGTAGTCCTATGAAGGGTCAACAGGATGAGAAAATGAAAAACTAAAAACCCCATTTTGCCTATCGTTTCATACGTTTATCCGGTTCAAGTGTAACGACGTTTCTAAAAATTGTCGTACGGTGTTTACATTTCTGAATATCAATTTGTTTATTTTCAATTTCAATCTGCATTTCCGAATTTCAATTTGCATTTTCAAATTTCATTTCTCATTTTCAATTTGTATTTTCTCAACTTAAATTTGCATTTGTGAATTTCAATTTGTTATTTCTCAATTTCAACTGAAAATGGTGTAGATAAAAAGTTATTGAAATTTGGTCGATGTAATTTGACTCTGTTCCACCGTGCGGTGGACAAATGTACTCTCCAAACTGCGAGCAATTTAATGAAAGAAACTTCACAGTTCTTTGTGTGTGTTCCGGAACAACAAACCACTAATGGTGTTTTTTCTCTGATAAAAACTATTCCAATTTCTGTAATTTGCATTGAAACCTCATTAAAAATAAATAATCAGCTTTTCAATGATGTACGTTTGTTATACTACCAGCCGATTTAAAGTTAATTAGTTTTTATGAATTTAATATCTTCTTATAGTTTTAAGAAGATTAGACATATGTATATTAGGATGGGTCACGAAAATAAATTGCAGCGGTCACCCCCCAGAAATGAAGATTGGATTGTTTAATGATGATCTACAAAATATTTGGTCATTGGCTCAAGCCATCTGTGAGCTAAACGCTTCTGAAAACACCTCTAAAAATCATTTGTTCCCGTGAATTTTTTTATGTTAGATTTTTGTCCAATTTTTTCTGAATTAATAGATCCTTGGAAGCACTTTAAATAAAACAATTTATTCTTGTCTTAGAATATTTTATGATTTATGTGGTTTTTCAGGGTGACAACTCGTATTTCTTGGAAACATTTTGTAAGAGGTGTTATGAAAAATAAATAGAAAGAATCAATAACTTTCGAATGATGCCTAAATGATGAATATCGGACGAAAAATTACGCCATTAACTTCATGTTTTTAAAATAATTTAATACAGGAGATGGATTTTTCGAATGATGCCTAAATGATGAATATCGGACGAAAAATTGCGCCATTAACTTCATGTTTTTAAAATAATTTAATACAAGAGATGGATTTTTAGAGCCAAAATTTTCAAACTTTTTTTACAAAAATGAGCGCTGCGTCGTCAATTTCCTTCCGATGTTCATCACTTATGCATCATTTCAAAGGCCTTGACTGCAGCTATTTATTTTTTTATAAAATACTACCGCCAAATACGAAAAAGTTTTTAGTTGTCACTATAAAAACTCAAAAAATACTATAAACGTCCAACAATTCGACCAATAAGTGACCCCAAGACAAGAATCAAAATTTATATTTAAAGTGCTTCCAAGGGTCTATTAATTTAGAGAACAATTTTGGACAAAAATGCAACGTAAAAACCATACATGGGAAAAACAACATGTTTAGAGTTGTTTTCAGGAGCGTTTAGCTCACAATCGGTTTGATCTAGGAACGAAATATTTTGCAATATTTTGTTTTTCCATTTGTATGGACCGCGACCCAGCCTAATGTATATCAAGGGTGTAAGCAACATTTACAAAATGTCAATGTCATTTACAAAGTGTCAATGCAGCATATTTCCGGAAAAAAACACCTTAAGTTTCTCAATAGGGGCAACATCAGATAACCTTTAAAACGGCGAAACGTGTAAAAGCAAAATGTTTGTATACTAATTAATTAAAACTAATATACTTTCCATATATATATGTACAAAGATTGTAGCAAAATGTAAATACGAATATATACAAATGCCAATAATTTCGGACTTATTTAAGATTATACACCTCGGTAGGTTTAGATCCTGTTATAGATCTTGCAAAAATGTATAATAATTACTCAATTGTTGAAAAGGAATCGTCGTGGCTGAGAAGTCGGTTAGAAATTAGAGAATAATGCGCTTTTGACTCTTTTTTTGATCATATCGAGTCGAGCTCTTGCCACAAACAAACTCTTTACAATGGCGATCCGTTTAGAAAATATATTTGTTTTGTTTATAATCTTTCAAAATCATTGAAATGAAATCATAGAATCCGATTGTTGTCGGAAACGGAATTAAAATTGACACAATATGATGTCATCATCTCAATTCATATCGGAATTGGGTATCAATTCCAATAAATGAATCTTGAGTTGGATCCTGCAAAACCCCGATATTTTGCATATTTTAATTCCAATTCCGACAACAAACGAATTCTATGACACCCCTGAATAACTAAGCACTTTTTAAAGAAAAGGATCGAGTTAATTTCTTTTCGGAATCCATTTCTCTCGGAAAGAACAAGTACCGCCAGATTATATACTTTCTTCTTTTGTTCCAAAATGTGTCAAATGTTTGTATCACAGTGTTTTAAAATGGAAATGGAATTGTGTGATCTATCGAACATAGTTGAGTTCGCCTTTGTCTTATATAATAGAAAAATAATAATACATATAAAATTCCTTCGCTGTGAAAATGTGTTTATATTTGTTGTGTATGTATTTTGTTTCGTTAAATATATATGTATCCGGAAATGCATATGTATGGTTTGTTTCATTTAAGAAAACTACAAATAGTACTATGTATAAAAAATTTTGAAAAAATATACAACATATTATAAGATTTTGTTTTATTTTTAAATATATTATATTAAAGCTCTTTTTACTTTGAAATTGTATGTATGTGAGTTGAGTTGAGAGGAGTGGTAGAAGAGTGAGGTTGATTAAGTTAACAATACGAGGGGGGATCGACATAAACACACGGGTCCATTTGAAGTGCCAGTGCATGCATTCAAATTTCATTACTTTGGGGGAGAATGGGGGATGGGTGGGTTGGTGTATGGCTTTTTTGGGGATTTTAATTGTGCTTTTTTTTTGTTTGTAGAATGTTTTATGTGTGTGTGTAGATAAGGTGTATGCATACATATTTGCATAGATAACAAAGAAAACATTTCAATAGTAGTAATGTACATAGAATATACAGCATTAAGCGGCAGATATTTTTTTCTGTTTTATATATATATATAATATGTATAGTATTATGAAGACAGAGAGAGAGTGTGAGAGATAGGGAGAAAACAAAACGAAAACAGTATAGAAGGAAGAAAAATCATAAATTATAACTTAAACACTAGGACGAGGACATATACATACAATAATATTGAAAGAATTGATTTGCTTTGATTTGATTCGATTGGAATTGAATTGAATGTGACATACATACGTACATACTACAAAGGTCATCAATCAACATCGACATCGAATGGTTGTGATTATTGTAATTTCGTTTGTTTTGTTTTGTTTTTGTTTTTTCTTTATCTAGCTTATCCGTTTACGAGAAAAACATACATTCAAACATTAGTTTTCTTCTTCTTCAACATCATCATCATCTTTTTTCTATAATTCACTTCATCTAGTAGTAGTCCTAAACACCAATTTCGTGTGTGTGTGTGGGGTAAAAATTTTGCAACAAAGAATGTTCGTGGGAATATAATCTATGATAATACACTTATTCATTTCTAAATGGCATATGGCTTGGACATTTAGGCCTCCGTTTCGGCGCCTTTTAATCGAAGACGGGCGAAATCCTCAAAGATAATGTCATCGTCTTGGGCATCCTCGTCGTCCAATTGTATCAAATTTGTTGTTGTCGGCACTTCTTGAACGCCACTGCCCGCATTGTTATTGGAGCTGGCATCGTCGGCCCCGACCAGCACTAATTGGGCATCGCCGCGTATACTTTGACGCGGCGACTTGTCACTTAGCAGAGGATTCTCTTCCTCCTCCGGTTTTGGATGCATTAATGTGAATGGCAATTCAGCGACCAGATCGCCACCCATCAGGGGGCCACTGATCAGCAATTTCACCTTCACCTTATAGTGGACAATGATGCCAAGACTTTCACGTTGTGCCGGATTTGTGATGAGTGTACTTGACGCCAGATTTGTGTCTTCGTGTTTCAATTGACCGTCCAGAGCGAGACCCCACTTGTCCTTGTTGTTGGCAAGTAGTGGACACAGTTCAAATACCTTCGACAGTGTAAAACCGGGCAACACTTGACAGCCATCTTCGGACTCCGTTTCGGCTACCACGGATTTGTATTGCGCCGTCGAAAACAGACAAATGTCGGCGAATTGTCGTACACATACTTTAATTTTTTTCACTGTTCGATTTGAATTATTCGCTACGTGCACATTGACTGATATCTTTTCGCCATGATGATAGAGCTCCTTGTCGAGACTTGCCTCCAAGTGGATTTTGTTTGGTTTCATCATGAACTCTTTGCTAACCTCGATGGATGGCTGTTCGCCCGCTTTGGACGGAGCGTACATTACTTTGCGTATTGTTAGACGTACGGAATTGCGTTTGTGCGGTTTGTCATCGATATGTTCGCCTGCAAAAGGGAGAGATATGGATTAGAATGGATTTAATGATTGATTTAAAAAATAAAGAGATAAAATGATATATATTGAGAAAGGCTTTCAAAGTGATTATGTATATGAAAACGATAAACTTCATAGAGGATTTGTGAACTAACATTGGTTAAGTCGGGTTCTGTGATGGATGTGACTTGGTTTTAGTTTCAGAGTTGTGACGAAACGTTGGTCACTACAACTTCAATACTGTCGGACCACTTTATCCATCTCCTTTCCGCTATAAACGAAACCTTGAGATTAATCAATGTGCTTTACTTTCTAACATAGGCTACTTTAGACTGTAACGATGGTAAAGAATTACAGTGTACAAGGAACTAACACTAACCACTTTTTCTATATGGCACACAGTGGTTCAGAATCAAAATCCATCGGCCAAAATTCATTTTGTTCTAGTAAACATTTTTGAGTTCTGTAAAAAATAGAATCCGGACATTTACTGGTATTATTTTTTGGCGTTTTTGGGCATAGTTCCGGCATAAAATTTAGATTTCGCTCAAAGGAAACTTCCTCATCTTTTCAAAAATTAATGAGAAAAAAATTGTAATATGCGTTTTGGAAGTAGAAAATCTGACTTTTTGCACTAAATGTAACTTATCTTTCAAAGATTCCATGGTTAATGCGGAGAAACCTTCAGGTATTATTAGGGTTTTTGGGCATAGTATCGGCATAAAATTTAGCTTGCGCACAAAGGAAATTTGCTCATCTTTTTAAAAATAATGAGAAAAAATTAGTTATTCGCGTTTTGGAAGTAGAAAATCTGACTTTTTGCACTAAATGTATCCTATCTTCCAAAGGTTCCATTTTCATGCGGAGAATCCTTCTACCTTTCTAAATATGTACTTATTTATTTATTTATTATGAATTACAATACAAAGTAAATTTATATTCTAATTTAGGGTCCAGGGATTGAGTCGGGGTGACTAAGACCATTGTAGATAGTTATTGCAGCGACAGACCCACGCTGATAGCAGAGCACGCTACCAACTCGACTACCGGGGCGTTCTAAATATGTACTTATTATCGAAAGGCTTTCAAAGGAAAAAAGTTATGTTGGTCCAAAGTCATACATTTTTCAAAAAGGACATTTTTTAAATATTTATTACAATAAAAACAGTTTTGGTACCATAATAAAGCTAAGAAACCACTAATTCTAATAAAGCAAAGTCGTGTGAAAAGACCTTAAAATGTGACAAAGTCAAAAAAGAAATTCGGTTTTTTGCAATTTTCAAAATCTGAAATTTTTTCTGCGCATTATGAAAAAATACGTAAAGTAATGTTAAAAAATAAAATATTTACTTTTCTTTAAAATCGAAAGATACAAAAAGTAGTTGACTTTGGACTAATTTCTAAAATGCCCAATTTTCAATGTTAACATTGTTGCGTATGGTTTATTTAGGTACTCCAGCATGAATGTTATTCCATAATACACCCGATGGAAAAAACTGAAATACATCGGCATATGTAATAAACACTACTTCGAAAAAAATTCAGTTATTAGAGTTGATCTGTTGATGCAGATGATGTGCAAATAAATTTCCAGGAGTTTTTGGGCGACAACATCGGCGGATGGCTGTTCTGCAGTTGGTTTCTTTATTTTAACCATTAAGGAATTATTAAAATTAAAAATTGCTATTCTGAGTTATTTTGGAGCTAGGAACTTTAAATCTTAGTTGACCATATCAACCACGGCAATCTAAGAAAAACAATTACGTTTTCTATGACACCCAGATGAGTCGTGCAAGGAAAACATATGTTATTTTAAAACTGGTGGTTGATTACGCTCTCACGGTAGCGTCAAGTAGTACCTTAAGGCACAGTTTGCACCCAAACATTAATACTAGTCAGGAGTAACAGAACCACACATTACCATACTCGGGAATGATGACCTAGATTCGACGAACTGAATATTAATAAGTCCAACATCTCTTGTTTTGAATTTTAAATTAGTGAATTAGAATTAATAATTAAGATTAAAGGAAAGGCTAAAATCGGGCGGAGCCGACTATATGATACCACTTTCTACCACATTACAATTGAATTCGGGGAAAAAAGTGATATTGGGAACTATTTTTGTATGGGTACTATATATGTGGAAAAAGTCAAATCGAGAACGAAATTTGTATGGGAGCTATATCTAAATCTGAACCGATCCGACCCACTTTCACCATGTTTCTAGTTGAATTACAAGGGGCTGTGCCAAATTTGAAACAAATCGGTTAAAATATCTGGTTTCTAGAGCGGGTAAAGTCAATCCGGAACGAAATTTGTATGGGAGCTATATATAAACCTGAACCGATCCGACTCACCTTCACCATAGATGATCTATAGAGTGGATAATCAGAACAATGCCACCTACAATAGGGAACATACCATACCATACAATTTGTATGGGAGCTATATATAAATCTGAACCGATCCGACTCACCTTCACCATAGATGATCTATAGAGCGGATAATCAGAACAATGCCACCTACAATAGGGAACATACCATGGGTGTTGGTTCAGCGAAAAAAACACATTACAGATTAAATTCATTCTTCCGTCAATTATGACATCTAGAGATTCAAAACTGACCTCAACAAATACTTCTCCCTCTTTCCTCCATCCAACTCCTTATATTCCTTTAACCAACGCAAAATTTAATATATCAAATTAAAGAAAGGTTAAATGATTATCTATATTTGTTGTGTCCTGAGTCTTTAACTCAACTCATGAAAATATCATTGAGTATTTAATGGATACTGCCGCCAGCTCGTATATCATCGAAAAATTCCTAGAGCTACAATATTTACTATTAACATAAATTAGATTTCAAATCACCATTCAAAATGTTAGCTTCCAAATAACAAATTTTGGCCCACAAACTCTGGCAACGAATTTCCCAAAACAAAACCATTTAAGAACGGTCTGTTTATATAAATATTGTGCAGTTTCCAATTATTTCTTTGCTAAACACAACCATTCCATAGACAGGCATTGGTAATTGTATTTCATTGCAATTATAATAAATTAGATCTTCTATGATGTTATTAATAATTATTATAATTGTTTTGTATTGTTCTGTTTGGATATGTATTTGATTATGATTGTTTGATCTTGGATATTCTTATGTCTCAAGGCCATATTCTTCTTCTATGCTGTTGGTATAGAGTGGATAAGATAAAGTGTTTCATGAGTGGGACAAGTTCGTTCCGGAGAGGGGTGTAGGTAAAATCCCATATTATCAAATGGACCACACTGTGGTCTAAGTGAGTCAAATGCTTATTTTCTGACTGCCATCACATCCTAATGCAACAAAGATTGAAATTCCCATACATTACACTTTTGTCTGTTCCAAATGATAAATACCCTCCCACTGTATAGAGTGAGGGTATAATAAAGGGTATTGAAAGCCACATCGGATAAGTATTTTTGCGCCACTCAGCCAATTAGGAGGTGTAATATAGGAGGTGAAAATTTCCTAAAATATATCTAAGAGTTGTAGATAGTTTGGAAAAATTTATGAAATCGGCTCAGAGGAAAATAAATCCATAACAAGGACAGTATATTCTGTCCTCTAATAATAACAGTTTTTAAGCACATTTTTTGCTTAAAAACTGTGCTTAACAAGTAAGTAAGTTTTAGTCGGTTAAACCGACTTATATTTACCCTCACTATGAGAGAACTTGTGTATGGAAGGACTTCAATTTTACATATTGCCGTATTATGTGTGTGGGAGGTACTGGAAGTTTGTGGCAATTGGACCAAGCTTCCACATTCGTAAATAATTGTAAAAACATGATCTAATATGAAGTCAAAATGGATTTCAGGCACCGGTATAGGAGTTATGAAGGATTTAATTTTACCTAGAGTATGGAAGTTATAAACCGATATAAAACCGATATACTTTAACCAAGGCTTACGCCAATTTGTGCGGGAGGTACTAGAAAGGGTGCGGCAATATCGCCCATATTTCAACTGTATCAAACGTCCATAAAAGTATTGTCAAAGGTCAAATTTCAGAGTATTCCGACCAGCCGTATATACGTTCATTTTATTTTAATTTTAATTTTAGGTAGGTCGTGGTGATTTGTGTGGGAGATACCAAAAGGGGCGTAGCTCTTATAAAAAAATTAGCATATACCAAATATAGCTAATTCCGACTGTCCGTGTGGAAGTTTCATTGATTTTTGTGGGAGGTATCAGAAGGTGCGTGACAATTTCGCCCATCTTCGAACTTAAACTAAGTTTGGGAAAAATATTACCATGTACAAAGTTCGAATTGATTCCATAACTCCTTTCGAGAGTCCACTCCATCACATCCATGTCCACCAAACATCTTAAAATTTTGGGAAACGGATTTGGTCCAAACATACTTGGGGTCTTAAATAACTCATTCAATGCATTACACTTTTTTCTGTCCCAAATGATATATACCTTCCTATTCTGTAGAGTGAGGGTATAAAAAAGAGAGCACCCGAAGGAGTGAAAAAATATGCTAATCATGTGATTCGGAAGTTGTGAAAATGAATTTAACAGGGGGTTGTCATAGGAGGGATGTCCTTTATTTTGAAAAAGTTAATTTGTTTGATATGTCTCACTTTTTTCATTTCTATTTTTAAAAATAGGCAGAACAGCGGATCTTCTGGTTGCTACTACGGCACTCTAACCATCTCAGCTATCCTCTAGTGTGAGTGTTGAATAACTAAAGCAAAGAATTTTCTTGAGGTAGACTTGACAATAGAAAACTTAACGAAATACTTGGTTAAGATGATCTAATATAATAATGTAAATAAATATTAAATTAAATTAGTATTACATTAATTAATACTATTATGATATTATGAAGTACTAATAATTAAAAAACTGGTATATTTGAAGCACATTACTGAAACAATAAATTTATAAAATTGCTAAACAAAATTGTTTAAATTAAACAGTGCAAAACTAAACATTGTTTAATAAAAAATAATAAAAAGAATTTTCCCGATCCATGATTCGAACCCGAGACCTTCTGGGTGCAAAGCAGCACATTACGTCTGTGGCCCAATAGGTTCCCACTCGCTTCTGAAAATACTATTCTTAAAATGTTACGGGATATTAACACATTTTCGACTTTTTTGAAAGTTGTTCAAAGAACTTCCTCAAATACGATAAATATACAAATTGGTATTTTGGAATGCGACTAAATTGCGTTTCCTGTGGAAGTACTTCCACAGTACTTGATGGGTCTGTCATGTTTTCCCTTCATTTTCAAGTGGAGCGATATGAAAAATGTTGTTATGAAAATTTATCTCAATTTGTCTAGCTTTGGCTCTAAAGGGATTTTGTCGTCCAAATATATATACCAGCCCGTTTAGGCCAAAAGGCTGAAAAGAGTTTCATTCATATTTTTGAATAGTCACGGCTGTTAATTTATGCCAATTTCTATGAAAACACCTCATGACCGGTATATGAAATCGGCTCAAAAAGCTATTATTAAAGAATTAATGGGTCTAAAAGACCTATCTCCAGTTATGTAGGGCGTTACCCTGTTGAATACAGTAATGGAGAGTATAATGATAAATATAAATAAATGTTTTCTTTTTTAAACCTGTGAGATAAATGTCTTCAAGTAAATAAAAAGTTTAAGCATCATCAGCGCTACCCATTGGGTATTAAAAGACTGACAACGAGCGATAAGAAAGGGAGAGAGAAAAAAACATTTTTAAGTGACGTACAAAAATTAACGGAACGGATTGAAACGGTTCTCGGTAATATGCAAAATTGTTTATTAACCAGAAGCAGACGTAAGCAAATTCCAATAAAAGAAGAAGAAAAAAAAAACAAGTAATGTTTGCTTTTATTGTTTTTTGTTTCTCTACTTTATAGTAGTGCGCGCGATGTTAATTGGAGGATTCCAAAAGATCAAGAAGAAAAACAATTCATTGAGAAAACAATTAAGAATTTAAACAGCGACAGCGGCAACGGGGCAGCAGCAACACCACAGTACGAGCACCAAAGCAAGGCACAGTAATGATAAATTTAGTTGCTGCGTCAACTCACACAACACTGGCGCATTTACGAACTGCTTGCTTGTTGTTGCTGCTGTTGGTGCTGTTTCGGTTGCTGTCTGTTATTGTTGATGATCGGCATGAGTAAGCGCATAATTTAGTTGGAAAAAGCGAAAACAGAACTATGTTTATGAACTCGCCAAGTATACTTATGTACTTGGAGCTGCCATTGAATGATGATCATTTTTGGAGAAGAGGGAATAAACGGATGCTACTGACTGCGCCTGGCAGGCAGCAGCCTCTCACTCATGTTGATGACACACACAAACAGCGATATTGATGATATGTACGCAAGTGTAGGCATGTACACACCAGGCTAGCTGGCAAGCACTACATACAAACATATGTTTTTGTTGTTTTTCATTTTGGTGCGCTCAACGATGATTGATTAATTAAAGCATTTTTTGTAGCTTGCCCCATAGTGATCTGATGATAAGTTTTTTGCAGCATGACCTTGGTTGGAAAAAAATCTAGTAGTTCAGCTAAAATAATCTATTGAAACTGTGTACATACATGGCCAAAGTGCTCTAGAAATATTCCATTACTATCAGGTTTACTTACCCACAAATGCTTTTAGTTCATAATCCACTCCGCAGGATTTGCCTGTATCGCCGGGCGCTGGCTGCAACGACACCGAAGCTGGACAATATGGAGGAACTTCAAAGTAGAAAGGATATGCGTTGGTACCTAGCTTCTTTATCAGCCTCTCTTGCAGCCTTGTCAGGGGTCTTTCGTTTTGTGTCGGTGGATATATTTGTTCGTTGGCCAGATACAAATCCTTGCGAAACGTCAGACCCAAAACGTCCAAATCCTCTCGTCCATATCTAAATGCAGCCAGTACCTGGCCAAAGACTTTGCGATCCTTCACATATTCGGGATCTATAAAGACCACCCCGTCGATGGGATCAACATGGGTGCTGTGATCGACAAAGTCCCGTTTCCCCAGATACACGGTAATTTTTCCATTGGATGAACTTTTTTTGAAGACTCGTGTTGCCTGTCGCCTTGAATTAGCATCAGCATCGCCACCCGCGGCACCACCTCCACCACAACCACCAGCCTCGTCATTGGCCGATGGGCGTATACCTGTACCATTGTTACCACTACAATTGCCAGTGCTGTTGGCGCTCAGGTTATTCATTGCACACACTAATGTATATTTAGGCTAAAATTCCAAAATGTTACTTGATATTGCTTAGAATTGTTGAGTTGGTAACTTTTGGGGGGCCGGTAATAACCTAAGAATCCAATTTAATACTCAACAATTTTCTTCGTCGTATGTATGTTTTTCCACTGAAATTCATTGATAAATTTGTGCACGTCTGCTTTCGTTTTAATTCCTCGTTTCTGTTGTGTCTTGCATTGTTTTTGGAAATATTTTATTTGTTTCGTTAGAGTTGCGAGTTGCTTATTTCGTTAAATGTTACTAATTAAAATCTTCAGTATGAAAACGAAAACTGCGTATTCGCCTTCTGTTATAAAAAATGACAAACCAAACCAAATGTCATTTCACGATAACTATTTTTTATGTATACTGTGACGTCATCGTTGGAACAATCCGACAACTCTAAACGTTGTTGATGTAAAACAGGTTGCCATACTTGAATCATGAAGAAATACGTTTTATTTCTTATAGCCTTTTCAGACTACATGCGAAATCCAGCTGATATGACATAAGATCCATTTGCAATGCTATTATTGAATTCAATGTATTCATGAGCTAACATTTGTCATTCTAATGCAAGATCCCATACAGATTTGACATTTGTAAATAGACCTTATGCCATTTCTGCTAGATTTCGCATGTAGTGCGACCAGGGTATAACAAATAAAAGGGCTGTTTTTCTTTAAGCCGGGATAACAAAATATTTTTTTTCACATTGTCGCCAACTACTGATTTTATTGGACTTAGCCTCGATAACCATTATTTTGACTTACGCTGGATAATTATCCAGGCTAAGTCAAAAAAATTTAACACAAAATTATTTTTTTTAAATTTGTTGCCACAGACACATTGATATTGCTTTTGGCGACAATTTTAAAAAATAATTTTTTATTTTGAGTGAAATTTTAACATTTTATTTAGATTTTTGTTATCGCAGCTTAGTTATCCAGTCTTAAAAAAAACAGCCATAAAAATTCATTTCTTCATGATTCTAATATGACAACTTTTTTACATCAACAACGTCGATTCACAAATGTCAGATCTCATACAAAACTGACATTTGAAAATCGACCGTATAGCCTTGTCACACTGAGCCAAATCGACCTCAAATCTAGTACTTTTTCCATATAAAATTTAAAATTGATCAGCTGGTCCTTTTTTTAGAATTTTCATGATTCTAATATAACAAATTTTTTATATCAACAACGTCGATTTACAAATGTCAGATCTCATACGAAATCTATTACTCAGACACGCAAAAATAAAAAAAAATGAAAATTTATGGTTATGTGTCTAAACTAAGGATAACAAGAATAAGAATTTAACATTTATTTCAAATTTCAGAAGATAATTAGGGTATACACTCTTGGTAGCATATTATGCAACCCTAGCAGAATTTACTACGATTATCCTACGAAGAATGAACGTCTTTTTCTAATAAAGAAGACGCAATGTGAGGCAAACTTGTTAACTCTAGAGTAAAATACACTCCAAAATGGAATAAAAAATCTTTTTTTTTTGGTCAAAAGCTAAATTAGCCACACAGAACAATCAACTGCTCTGCACTTGCATAATTTGTAAAAGCCACAATAACAGATGCTATGCACACAATGTGTCGAAGATGGGTTTTAGTCTTGCAAATGACGTTTCTTTGTATTTTGTCGTTGTGGTGTTGCAAATCGTAGCGTACTTTGCTAGATCTGCAAGCTTTGCAAGATGTAAAACCGCCATTTGCTACTAAGAGTGAAAACCCTAATTAAAATCGAACAGACTGCCAAAATTTACTTGTGATCCTCTCACGAAATCGTGTGATTTTGTTTATGCGACTTTTCATGACACCTGTCATTTTTTGACAGACCTCGCGACTGGATAACGCCATATAAAGGCTGCTTTACATGTATTGCTTGTGGAAAGGAAAGGCTGTTTTTCTTTTAGCTGCGATAGAAATTTCTATGGAGAATTTTAGACATCGCGGCTAAGTTAAGACTACAATTATCCAGTCTTAATTTCCCAGCTAAGTCGTTTGAGCGTTACTGGACTTTGTTTTTCCCAATCCGAGATATTATGGAGTAGCCAAATTTATTTTTGCTTTTCATTTTATTCTATTTGATTCCACATGAATGCCATACAAATGAGAAGATGGAGTAAACATTGGCAGCCTTATTCATAAAAACTTAAAACAGTCTTATAAGACAACTTTAAGCAAAGTTCACTAAAGTAGTATTCATAAATGAGAATTAGCTCAAAGTAGGTTTTATAAACCTACTTTAATATTCAAAAAGTTTTAGTAGGTTTCACCCTACTATAAACTGACATTTTGGAGGTTCGTTTACAGTTTGTGTAATAAGTACAATATATTTATTTCAATTGTATCCATTGTTAAATCATACAATTCATTTAATAGGACCGATTTTCCGAATTGTTGCCAATTTCGCTATTGTTGAAAATTGCCGAATATATTTTATAAACAATCCGAATAAATTAGTGATGTGTAATAAATAATAACAACTAGGAAATATGTGGAAAGTAATCAATATTCGATTACTTTTCAAACACAACAACACGCAGAAAAAACTTGTGTAAAAATGCCGATTCAACTTTGTAAATCTTTTTTAACATGTGTAAATTACACATGTGCTTCTTTTGTATAAATAACTAAGTTTACTTGGTAGGTGTTCAGTGCTTATGTACCTTAAATTATTCCACCATGTTATTTTTCCCAATTTAGAAATTTGTAGCTTTTACACAAGTTTCTTTGTTAAAATTAATTAGTTAGGTGGATAATGGTGTAAGTATGAATATGTAAGTTGCCAATTTCATGAATATTGTATCAAATACAATCGAAATTACATAAATGAAACATGGCGTTGTATTACTTATGTTCTATCAATTTGCACAGAAATAATCTTTATTTTTAAATACTGATAAATGCAAATTGTTTAAGACAACAAATTGCTTTGAAATACAGTCAAAACATACAAAGTAATTTTACACAAGTTTTATTGTATAACTGGCAGTAGTTTTTTGTACCAAATTACCTAAGTAAATACCCAATTCAACTTTGTAAATCTTTTTTTATATAGAGTTGACAGAAGTCATACAAGTAAATGCTAAATTTCCCTCGTAAATTACATATGTGCTTCTTTTGTATAAATAACTAAGTTTACTTGGTAGGTCTTCAGTGCTTATGTACCTTAAAATATTCCACCATGTTCTTTTCCCCAATTTAGAAATTTGTGGCTTTTATACGAGTTTCTTTGTTAAAATAATTTAGTTAGTGGATAATGGTGTAAGCATGCACCACCGGGCGGAGAACCCAATGTTGTGTGTAGTGCATAAATACAACTGCTGCCGAAACCATTTACGGCACCAGTTGTCGAGACTAAATAATGTTGCTCCAAAAATTCCTAAATTAACTTCATTGACTCTCTTAGTGTTGCTGCCAGATTTTTATTGATGATTCATTTAAGAAAAACCAATGAGTAGCATCGTTGCCACCTTATCAAGTATCTTAATTATAAGCTAGTAAGCCCAATCGAACAGGCCTAATATTCCAGACTTCTGAAATGTAACTAAAATTGATATTAGGCCTGTTCGATTGGGTTTACTAGCTTGCAGTTAAGAGACTTGAGAAGGTGCCAGCATTGTTATCCATTGGTTTTACTTAAATAAATCAGAGATAAAAATCTGGGACCACCTTACTCGGTAACTAAGAGAGTAGTAAGCTACTTTCTTGCTAAGCGAATAAATTCCATACGAATTTAGCTAGTAAGCCCAACCGAACAGGCCTATTAATAAATAAAAATATCAATATTCATTTTGCGAGTGAAAAAATAAATAAATTTTAATTTCGCCATACTTACTTCTTCATCTGTTGTTTCTTCTGTTCTGTTGCTTTTGGTTTTCTTGTAATTCTAATCGTCGAAATTCACTTTGAAAAATTTATAGAAACGTTTGCTCATATACGTATTTTTGCAGTTATCTGGCAACAAAGTGATGAAATTAAAATATACCATTTCACATTTATAAATATACCATTCAACTAACTTCAATTTTTGCAAAAAAAAATAGGTAAATTTATAAATTTCTGAATTGGGAAAAACATGGTGGAATATTTTAATGTACATAAATACTTTTTTCTTCAAAAGAAGCACATGTACGAGTGAAATTTAGCATTTAGTTATATGAATTCTGTCAACTTTATATAAAAAAGATTTACAAAGTTGAATTAGGTATTTTTACACAAGTGTTTTGTTCTGCATGTACGTATAACGCATGTATGTCCAATATGCTTTGGCCTTTATGTTCTGAAAATTTTGTAAACATATTTTTTATCGACAAATTCTGTTTCTACAAAATCATCTTGTCGAAGTTGTACGATAAATCTTGAAGTGTAAACTACCCTTATTTTCGAGTCAAGTAGTACGACAAATCGTCCATCAACTAATAACAACAGCACTAATTTCGAAAGTCATTGCCATTCACTTATGTCGAAACTAGTAGCAGTCAATCTGGCAACGTCTTGGTACTTATAACATCCACTGAAAAAAGCCGCGTCAAAAGATTTTAGTTACATTTTAGCATTTTTCTATTAAAACGTTTGCAACTGTGAAAAGAAAAGTATCTTTGTGTATACCATAGAAAACATAATGGCCGTAAGTAAATTATTTGTTAATTTATTCATTATCAAACAAAATTGTAAAACACATGGCGTTTAGACGATATTTTTAGTGAATTTTTTCTCTCTGTGGTATGAGAGAAAAGTAATTGTAAAAAAATCTACATACATTTCTTTTTTTTCGTTCGCTTATTATTAGCAACCTACCAAAGTATTTGTTGGTAGTCTACCTACAAACACAAAACCAGAAGAACTTCGCCATTTGTTTGAAGATTATGGTGTTGTTGTGGAATGTGATGTCATGAACCGATGTGGTTTTGTGCACATGAAAAATGCCGCAATGGCGGAAAGCGCCATTCAAGCCCTAAATGCCACCGAGTTTAAGGGACAATCAATTGTGGTGGAACATGGTCGGCCAAAGGAGCGGGCAGCTGGTGGTGGCGGCGGCGGCCCCAATCAAGGTGGTCCTGGTGCTGGTGGTCCTGGACGACCACAGCGCGGCGGTGGACGTGGCGGCGGCATGGGAGGAGGTCGCGGTGGTGCCGGTATGTTGTAATGATTTTATGGTTTCTGTTAATATCAGTACTAATATTGTGGCTTTGAGGGAAGCCAACAAGATCACTTAGCATGAGATAAATCATTGATAATCGTTGTTAAAAATTCTATTCCTTTCTCATTGTTCATTTCATTAATGTAAAGTTGGCTTCCCTGGCAACATACAACATTCGAATAAAGCGAAGCAAGCGGCCACATTGCAATTGGCCGGCGTCATTTTGGAATTGCTAAATGACCAAAACGAAAACCAAAATATTGCAGGTGGTGGCTTCCTCATAGGTAGCGGCAGCGGCTCTGGCGGAGGTCCCATGGGCGGTGGTGGAGGTCCAATGGGCGGTGGTGGTGGACGCGGTGGTATGGGCCGTGGAGGTGGCATGGGTGGTCGTGGTGGTGGCAACTTCCAAGGTGGACGAGGCGGAGGCCAACAGAATATGAATGGACCCGGACCTATGCGTAATCAAGGCTTCAAGCCTGATCGTTCAACACCTTACCCGCAACAAAACATGAACATGGGAGGCCCACCACAAGGTGGCCCTGGAGGCAAATTCAATAATCAAAACAGAGGCAACAATATGGGAGGTGGTGGTGGAGGCCCTGGTGGCAATTTTGGCCAAAATCGCGGTGGCAATTTCAACAATGCCCAGCAAGGCAATGGCGACAGTAATGACCATTGGCAAAATGCCGGTGGCCCTAACCGTGGTCAAAACAGAGGAGGTGGCGGCGGCGGTGGAGGTTTCCAAAATCAGAACCAAGATGGTCGCAGAGGCGGAGGTTTCAATGATAATAGTTTCTCCGGTGGATTCAGTGGTAATATGAACAATGCTTCGGGTGGCAATTTTGGCGGACAGCAAGATCGTCGTGGTTTCACCTTGCCCTCAAATCAACCACCTAAATATGGCGGTGGTGGCGGCAATCAAGGAGGCGGTTTTGGCGCTGGTGGTGATGGAGGTTTTGCCAATGACGATGATATCTTCCAGAGAAGAAACAACAATGGACCAAATGCGTAAGTATTTCTTTATTATATCTACATTCTATAGAAATTTCTTTATATCTGTGGTTTTCATTTATGGAAGAAATTCACTATTTGTCCATTATTCGAAATAGTCTCCAAATTTTCAAATTCTTGAATTTTCAATGTTAGAAGGGATGGTGAAGGACAAACATTTTTCTAAGAAAAACAACAAAATTCAATTAATATGAGCAAAAAAATTTAACATACGGGGGCTGTTATACTTATACTGTTCAATTTTCCAAAATGGTCTTGAATTTTTAATGATACAAGTGATGGTGAAGGAATATTTTTCTGGGAAGAAAAACACCATTTAATGAAAATGAGTAACAAAATTGAAGTTGCGATACGACCTGTTATTCTTCAAGCCGGGTTATTAATAAGGAGTTAATATTTTACTCAAAATAAAAAAAAATCGTTAATTACAAATATATATAAATTCCGTTAATTAAATGTTAACAACATTTCAAAAAATATTTTGTTGTTGCCATTTTTGACTTGGACGTTAACCATAAATTCCACTTGTACTGTATTAGCATTCAGGCTAAGTCCAGAAATATTAATAATATTATACGACTGAAATTGAAATATTATTTCTAATCAATTATTCAATCTTTCTTATAGTGGCGGCCCTGCAGGAGGCAATGTTGGTGGAAATTTCACAAGAGGTGGTAATCGCGGAGGTAACCGCGGTGGTGGTGGTTTCAACAACCGTGGAGGTGCGGGAGGAGCCGGTGGTCCACCACAGCAGGGAGGATTCAAACGGAATTTCTCTGGAGGTAATAACATGAACTCTGGTAATGATAATTACCAACAGCAATTCCCACCTATAGGTGGTGGAGGAGGTAATGATGGCCAAAACGATTTTGGCAATAACCGCGGAGGTGGCGGCGGCCGAGGCGGCTTTGGTGGTGGATTCAATCGTGGTGGAGGCGGCGGTATGGGTGGCGGCGGCGGTATGGGTGGCGGCATGGGACGAGGCGGCGGTGCTGGAGGACGAGGTGGATTTGGCGGAGGCGGTGGTGCCGGTGGAAATATGAATCGGTAAGTTTTATTGTATTTTCTATTAATTACTTTGCATATAAATATTAATAATTGGAAAATATCCCAATAAGGCTTCAATCTGTTTAAATGTCCTTTTCTATTTTTTTTTATGATTCCAAAATAATAAATATTTCGGATATACATACATACACATGTGTGTGATATTTTTTTTTTGCGAATAATCGAACAATTTAATCCTTTTTATAGGACGATTTCCGAAAAGACACCTAATGTCGATGCGTTTATTGTTTTACTTCAATCTAATACCGAGTATTAGCTCAAATACGAAACGAAATATATACAAATACAAACCAAGTAATTTTCATTACCTTACATACTCCAATGCCGAAAGTTGTCTTACAAACATATTAGAATTGCGATAAATGATCGAGTATGTACTTGGGAAAATTAAAGCGATATTTTCTACAGTACTAGTACTTGCGATAATCAATACTCCAAATCCATAACTCAAATAAAAAGCGAAAGAGATATATTAATTAAATATATGTATATTGAACGATAAGCGATACACGAGTATTTAAAACTCTCAAGCGACCGTGTCTCACGCATGCTTAAACGCAAATATGCACACGTGTGTGCGCTATTCATTGAACTCCTCAGAAACGTTGCCAGGATTTTCTAATCGTAATGTTATTTTAAGAAGAAAACCAACATACCTACCTATCTACCACCTACCTCTCTCTAGTATAAACAAAACGAACTAATTTAAATAATTTTATATATTCTTTCAAACAGCAATAATGGGCCACGACAAAATATGCCAAATCGTCGCTATTAAAAACGAAAGACATTTTCTTAAGAAAACAAACGAAAAACTTAAAAAAGCGCTAAAACAAATTTGCGAAGTGATGGAGTATAAAAAGCAAAGCAAAGCAAAAACTAAGAATTAACAGAAAAAAACAAGTATTTTCTTAAGAGAAACATAGTACATACACCCCACTAATTATAATCATAAATTAATACTTTTAAAAAAATTTTGCGCGCATTAGATCGATTCATAGATCTGCCGCGTGAAGTGTAACGTGTAGCGTAAGGAAGAAAGAAAGGGAGGAGGGGAGATATTCCCTCCATTTATTAGCGGTACAATAACGCCCTCCGCATAATACATTTAACGAAAATGTAAATCAACAACAACGTCGTCTATCACTTGCAAAAAGTCTACAAGTATTATCCTGAGATTAAATTTTTAAAACTTAAAAAATCATTTACAACAAATTCCCCGCCCCCCACAAATAAGTAACTACTAAACATTTGCTACATTTCCACAACGTCACGTTTTGTCCAATCAGACCAATCCGACCACCAATCACCCCGTTACGTTACGTGGCGTTACACATGAGTAGTTTATTCTTTTAAGTTTAATATCCCCTACCTCCCACCTACCTCCATTTAGTAACCAGCGGCCATCTTTATGTGGTGGCTGCCCTTAAATTATTCATTATTTAGTTAATTTTTTTCTTCTTACTTGATGGAGGAGGAAGAGGAGGAGGCAATAAATACCTAATTTTTTTAAATGACAACAAATGAGATATTGTAAAAATTCATTGACTTCACCACAAATTTATATCAAAAAACAAACCCTATAAGAAAAATAAATGCGTTTTAAAATAATTTTAAAATATACACATTAAAACAAATCTAAAAAGAAAAAATAACAAGAAAACATGAGTTTTTATTTTAATTGGTCCCAAAAATAAAATAGTGCCATATATGCCAAATGACACTAGTAATCCTGAGCAACAAAAGCTTTAATCACTTTCCCTCCCTCCATGCGTTATCAATGGATAGAGTTACAAAATGTTTAACATTTTGAGGAGATTTCAAGTAAGACTTGTGCGTGCGTGCGGACTACACATTTAGCAAAAGACAAAAAACAACGAACTTTTCGTAAGTACAACCATTTTTAAATATTTAAATTAATACATATTAACTAAAGACAAACGAAACTAATATATGCATACATGTATTTCCACGTACTTTGTTGGTGGTTATCGATAAAGTTTCGAAAACTAATGTGTCGTAACCAATGCTCATGATAATTTGCGATAGAAGGAGGCTGGATGAGCGCAAGAATATTAAAAATGCGATAAATTAAAAAGGGTTAATATAGTTGCAACATATTACTTTTTTTAAGTTAAAAAGAGATTAATCAAGGTGATCATAGAAATATTAAGGCTGTTTTTTTTCATTAAGCCGGAATAACAAGCTGCGATAACAAATCGTTAATAAATAAAAAAATCCACATTGTCGCCGACTATTAAAACAAATTTTCACAAGATATTTTGTGTTGACATTTTTGGACTTAGCCTCGATGACTATAAATTTGACTTACAATGGATAATTATCCTGACAAGTCCAACATTTTTAACATAAATTTTTTTTTTATTATTTAAATATTGAAAATTCAAGCTCGAGGCCAATTTTGGTTTTTTTGTTGTGTTCTTTATTTTTAAGGATAAGAATCCAATAAGCGACGGTAGATTTAATACGTGTAGTGTTGATTTTTGATTTGTTACTTTAAACCCTGATGATGTTCTTCAAAGAAGGACGAAATATTGGTTAAAAATAAAGAACACAACAAAAAAACCAAAATTGGCCTCGAGCTTGAATTTTCAATATTTAAATAATAAACTAAAAATATAGGCCGAATATTAAAAAATCACAATTAAGCTTATAAAATTATTTTTTTTTCAAAATTTGTTTTCATACATACACTGACAATTTTAAAGAATATTTTTTTTTATTTTGAGTGAAATTTTAAGTTTTAATTTTGGTTGTCGCAGCTTAAAAAAACAGCCCTATTGACTGAAGGTAATTATGATGTTGCGAATTTCATTTTCAAGTAGAAACAATGGTTTACAAATAACGTGTCTTTTTTGGTGGCAAGAACCACCACCAATCCATAAAAAATAGAAATCAGTAATTGAAAAATATCTATGGATGCATGTATAAGTTATGAATCTCTACAATACAGACGTAAGCGCATTTAAAAAATTGCGTGATGAAAATCCATAAAAATATTTCTGAAAATGTTATACGAAGCCCCTTGGTTCTAAAGATGTGACATGGGATGACAGTTTTACTTTGGTCTAAATTTCTTGGGTTTATATTTAAGAACAGAATGCAAAAAAAAATCCCAAATGAACCTATTAGAATGCTGACAAGAGGAGTATGATCTCCGAAACCCCAGATCTGAATATATTTTTGGAAAGAGGACCTTAAAATAAGAAAAAACTTGGTCTGCATATCATCGATAAATCCCATAGTTATCGGAGGTAAAAGTTTGGAAAAATCGAAAAAAATGTTTTGTGTAGAATGTGGTCAAATTAAAAAACGATAACTATCTTAGATATCGAAAAATTTTTTAAATTAGTTTAATTAAATTATTTTTTTTTTAATTTCTAATTAATTAATTTTTTTAGTTCATTTGAAAAACTAAATAAAAGTAAAAAATTTCGAAAAACCAAATAAAAGTAAGTTATCAAAACCAAAAATATCGTAAAAGACTGACACCTTTATAGAAAACTCAAAAATAGACAGAAGAAGTAAAGCAACATTATATATTTTTGGAAAGAGGACTTTAAAATAAGAAAAAACTTGGTCTACATATCATCGATAAATCCCATAGTTATCGGAGGTAAAAGTTTGGAAAAATCGAAAAAAATATGTTTTGTGTAGAATGTGGTCAAATTAAAAAATGATAACTATCTTAGATATTGAACAATTTTTATTAAATTAGTTTAATTACGTTATTATTTTTTAAATTTTTAATTAATTATTTTTTTTAGTTCATTTGAAAAAACCAAAAAAGTAAAAAATTTTAAGTTATCAAAACCAAAATTATCATTATTATAGAAAACTCAAAAAATAGACAGAAAAAGTAAAGCAACATTTTTCGATAATAGGCGTAGTTATCAATTTTTGTAGAATGATTTCGAGACTAAAGACTATTTTTATAACCTCTATCTACAGAGTAGGAGGGTATATATCATTTGGGACAGAAAAAAGTATAACACATTGAATGAGTGACATAAGACCCTAAGTATGTTTGGACCAAATCCGTTTCACGACTTTTTATGTTTTTTTGAGCCATGTCTGTCCGTCCGTCCGTCAGTATGGCTTGCTGGTGTACACGATAAATCTCGAAAGTAGCTAAGGAATCAATTCAAACTTTGCACATGATAATATTTTTCCCAAACTTAGTTCGAAGATGAGCGAAATTGCCACGCACCTTCTGTTACCTCCCACGCAAATAGCACATATTCCAATGTTAAATTAAAGCCCATATAACTTCCACACGGATAATCGGAATCAGCTATATTTTGGTATTTGGTAATGGTTTTATAACCACTTGAAGTGCACTAAATATCGCGGGTTTTGACACGCCCCTTCCAGTACCTCCCACACAAATCACGCAAAACTACGTAAGATTAAAGCTGTTATAACTTCTATACTGATGATCGGAATATTGTGAAATTTAATATTTAGCAATGTTTTTATAGTGGTTACATTCGCATTGAATATTGGCAGTATTGCCACACCCCTTCTGGTACCTCCCACATAATGTGGCATAAACTTTGGTTGCAATAAAACCGACATAACAGCCATACAGGTAGTCAATATGATTTGCAATATCTAAATCTGAACCGATCTGACCGTTTTTCACCATAGCTGTTTCTAGTTAGATTACAAGGTGTTAAGCCAAATTTGAAGAAAATCGTGTACTATATGTGCTTTATAGAGCGGAAAAAGTCAAATCGGGAGCGACATTTGTATGGGGGCTATATCTAAATCTGAACCGATCTGACCGATTTTCACCATAGCTATTTCCAGTCTAATTATAGGGTACGATGCCAAATTTGAAGCGAATCGAGTGAAATATGAGGTTTCTAGAGCTGAAAAAGTCAAATCGGGAGCGACATTTGTATGGGGGCTACATCTAAATCTGAACCGATTTGCCTCAAATTAAATAGCGTTCGTCCTTGATCCACAAAACTTACTTGTGTCAATTTTTGTTAAGATCGGTTTATAATTGAGACCTGTAATTTGATGACAACAATAGATGGACAGACGGACATTGCTAAATCGACTCAGAAAGTGGTCTAACTCGTTTCCTTTTTGGCGTGGAGTGTATAAAAATATTTACGCTTTAGCCACGCCCCTTCTTGTACCTCCCACACAATTATCTCTATCCTAGGTAATATTAAATCCTTCATAACTTCTATACTAGTGCATGGAATCCACGATGACTTCATATTTGATCATGTTTCTGCAACTGTTTTAAAAATGTGGAAGCTGGGACCATGGGACATGAACCTTCTAGTATTTTCCACACTAATTATCATGCCCTAAGTAAAATTCAAATCCTTATAACTTCCGTATATATGTTCTCTAAGAGTGAGGGTATATATAAGTCGGTTGTGTCGGTCGTTGTGGAAAAGTTCATCCGAGTCAGAGTTGCTAGAGAATTTAACAAGCTACCCACGTTTCGTATCAAGTTCCTCCACCATTTTAAAGCAACGGGTAGTAGTGGAAATGGCGATTTTTTTATTATTTTATTTTTGTTCGAAGATTCATAACACTCCTCCACCACTTTGAAGCAACGGTTAGCAATTGAAATGTCGACCTATCTGGGAAGTTTGAATCGTTAGGTTTTTAATTTAATAATTAAATTTTAAGTTAATTTTTTATTCAAAATAAAAAAAATTCTCACATTGTCGCCAACTATAATATAAATATCTGTATCAAAACAAATTTTCAAAAAAAAAATATTTTGTGTTGACTTTTTTGGACTTAGCCTCGACTTACACTAGATAATTATCCAGACTAAGTCCAAATTTTGTTAACATAAAGTAATTTTTTTGGCGACAATTTTAATAAATAATTATTTATTTTGAGTAAAATTTTAACTTTCTATATGTGTGTTTTTTTTATCGCAGCTTAGTTAACCAGTCTTAAAGAAAAACAGCCTTATTTTAAGTTTTTTCTAACATATAAATGTATCAGAATATATGTACAGTGCGGTCAAAATAATAGCAGCGCACCATAGCTTAGCATTCATTTTCATATATTTATTTGTGTGATCATTTTTTTATTGCTTCTACTGCATTAAATGCTGTATAATGAGGTTACAAAAACAATATAATTGTTTATTTGGTGATATGATTTTAATTGTTTTAGAAATGTCACATTGTTTGAACTATTCGGCATTTTGGACCGGTCAAAATAATAGCAGCATTCAAAAAATCTCAAGAAAAATTAATTTTATCTCATTTTTTCAATTCGATTTGATGTTATAAATAAGATATTATGAAATGTACACTATTTCTGAAATGTTATTGTTTTATTTTTCTTCATAAGTAGGGCGAGGAGAGCATTGTGGAGAACAAAATCGAGTTCATATAAAAAGTTTGAAATCTGAGGGTAAATCATATAGAAGTTCAATTTTTTCTGTATTTTTTCCAGTGTTTCATTAAAATGATCAGAAATTCGATATTATAAGAAGAAAAAACAAAAACACGTCAAAAAATCAGTTTATATCATCTACAACCATTCGCCGAATAGTAACGCCTAGTAAAAAAACCAACTTACGCCCGCCACCGAAATAAAAAACAATGTGTGTCCATCTTTCAGAGTTTAAAATGTTCGTAGAATACTAAGAAAACATAATCTGTAAGCCAGAAGTCCGAGAAAAGTTCCACTTAAAAATAAAAGACATGTCACAAAAAAAACACACCTGCAGTAGCCAACCAAAAAGTGGGTGCACGTTTTATGGTCAATTGAATCAAAAATTGTTTTATATGGTGGGACAGTCCCTCGACAGTTTGTAAGACGTGCACAGAACACGCAATACATCTCCAGGTATAGTACCAAAACTGTCAAATAGGAAGGATCAAGCATAATGGCTTGGGCGTGTTTTTCATATTATGGAGTTAGGTCAATACATTGGCCCAGAACTACTATGGACTCTGTCCAGTACATCAAAATACTGCCTAATATTATGCTTACGTATGCAGAATATGGAATGCCACTTAAATGAGTCTTCTAGCATGTCAATTATACCGAAAACACCCGCCGCCTTGCAAAAAGGTGGTTTGAAGTCAATAATACCGATGTTATGGAATGGTTCGGGCAGACACCACATCTCAATATAATCAAAAATTTGAAGTGTGTTGACTAAAATGAGATCTCACTAGCAATACTGAAAGACAATAACGATATTTGACACGAAATTATAGAGGCATGGTCAAAAATACCGCATTAAAGGTGAAAAATACTAGTTGAATCCAAGAAACGTCGTTATGTAGCAATATTAAGCAATAAAGTCAGTACAACTAAATGTTAAATTCAAGAAAATGTCGTTATTAAAGTAAATATTCAAAAAAGTTTTCAATTAAAGTGAATTGAAACAAAATATTTTTAGTCTTTATTAGCGCTGCTATTTTTTTGACTGGTATCATTTTTGACATAAATGGTTCTAATGGCTTAATCTCAAAATTAGATAAACTTAATTTTTTTATTTATAGCCATATTAAGAATGGCACAGTACCACATTTCAATCACCGTAAAAACTTTTAGGATTTTCGATATTTTTCTTTGTCTACATTTTTTTTATCTCGTCGCTGCTATTTTTTTGACCGCAGCTGTATATAATTTATGTTGTTATTTAAGAATTTATCTGCTGCCTTTTGTAATTTTATTATAATAGGCCGAATGAATCTGAATATCAAAAATAAAAAAATGGAAATTATCGATTAAAAAGGCAGTTATCGATAACTAAAAAGGTATACATTTTTTATTTTTTTTTTATATAATTTTCGATTTTGAGTCCAATGTAACGAAAACAAAATCGATTTTTTCAAACTAATGTCCGATAACTCGATAACTAAGTCAGATATCGATAACATATTTGATCAGAAATTGGAGCCTCGGATGGATATCATACTCTCCCCCAAATATTACTTAAATGCCCATTAAAAACCTGTGATGATGTTCGTAGTTCCCATTATCTTCTTGAACATGTCCTTGCCATAATCACCACTATCGCGTGTAAAATTTCCCCGGGAATGAATTGTTCCCTTAAATTTCCAATCGCGATTTATGGATTTGATTGCCTTATAAAGAGTGATTTTTTTGAGGTTAGGATTTTCATGCATTAGTATTTGACAGATCACGTGGGATTTCAGACATGGTGTCAAAGAGAAAGATGCTCAGTATGCTTTGACATTTCATCATGAATCGTCTTACAAACGAACAACGCTTGCAAATTATTGAATTTTATTATCAAAATGCGTGCTCTGTTAAGAAAGTTCATTGCGCGCTTCCATTTTATGGTCAGTTTAATCGACCCACTGAAGCGGCTATTCGGGCTATTTGACTAAATTTCGCACCAAATTTACATTGTTGGACATTAAACCACCAACACGCTTACGTAGAGTGCGAACTGAAGAAAATATCGCAGCTGTATCGGCCAGTGTTAATGATGACCACCAATTTTCGATTCGTCGCCGTTCGCACCAATTGGGTCTCTGTTACTCAAAAACGTGGAAATGCCAAAATTGGACTAAGCGGATGGACCACCTAAGACGCAGCCGCGGTCAACATTTAAATGAAATTATCTTCAAAAAGTAAATGTCATGGACCAATCTAACGTTTCAAATAAAGAACCGATGAGATTTTGCAAATTTTATGCGTTTTAAAAAAAAAAAAAGTTATCAAGCTCTTAAAAAATCATCCTTTATTTAAAACAACGCAAAGAAGAGAAATCTATTCCTGATTTTTAATCATATTACCATCCTACGCCGATAGGGAAATACAAAATTCCACGTGAGCAAATTCCCCTTTTATTCGCTATAAGGGTGAATAGTTGATGCGATTGTCATTAGTGGGTCTCTACATGCTTACTTCAAATGTAAATCTGTCTATAAAGCGTTTCATGATGCTGTGCGATATATAGAACATAGCTTGTTGAATTAAGACAATTCAATGGCAGTTGCGAATCCATCCAAAGATGGAACCATTTTAATCCCAATTTAAGTCGTGAATTTTGAATCAGTAAAAAAGTCACCATGTAAATTGTGTCTTTCTTACTTTTGTGACTGCGCATACAGTTTGTTTATCGAGACCCCTCGTACAACTGAACTGTTGAAAGTGATTGCGTTTCTTTTAATTGCTGAGAAATGCATTACGATGCGACATTTCATCTTACTAATATATTTTCAATACTTTTATTTACAGGAATCGTTTCTAGGTTTTGAATTCGACGCTTCCTGTCTTTTTGTAGAAAATGATCACACCAGGTGCCTCTTTACGTGTTTGCTTACCAAAATATATAGATATATATATATAGTATTATATTATTATTTAGAAATGACGTACACCGTACAACAGTAGAGTTGGATCATTAGCAAATCCATCCATCTATTAACCCATTTATTTCGTAAAACGCAACGTGAAAGCTCGTTCCGTTTTCTGCACTCTATATAGTTGTTACATTAACAATTTAAATAGAAAATGAGGCGGTCGTTTGCGTTGTGTATTACAAAATATATATACATGCATGTATATAGACGTGTGTACTTAGTTTTTCATTCTCTGGACGAAAACAGGCTTCAGAATACTCAAATGGTATTTTTTATTTTTAAAAAGTGAAACATATTAGTTAATAAAATGGTACAATTAACGTAGATTTAAAGACGTCTAAAAATTAGAAAATTTAAACATTCCTTTTAAAAATCAAAAATATTGCTATATTGTTCTTAATGTAAAAGCATTAGCAGAGAATGATAAACTGAGTACATAGTATTATTGCTTGAACCATGTATCTAGTTTGTGATCTATATAGATTTTCCATACCCAATTAAAACAAATATGTATTTTGTTGTTGTACGGTGTGATAAATGGTTGAATTGAGCGCTGTTTATTTTTTTTTTTGTATAACTGACTCACCTCTATTCTGAATTCCTTATATGAAATTGGAATTTACTATTCATTTTTCAGAAGAGGCTCGTATTCATTACTTTTATAAGACTGTTCCATTTTCAAAGTATTAATAAGTCCTACAATAAGTAATCCTGACTAACAAATTTTATAAGTAGTTTTAAAGAAAATATAGACACTTTTTTTAAATTCTGACAAAATGTGTTTCTTTTTACTATGCATATGGGCATCTACCCAGTGGCCCGGACACGACATTCGCACGCTTTGAACTACGCCAAAAACAAGAAAGAAACTGAAAAAGTCGATCAGCCTTTTTAGTGTTCTAAAGCGCTTAAATATTACAAAATTATAAACAATTTTACATTGAAACGGGCGCTACAAAAAAACAGAAGTACTTTTGAATCTCTTATCGAAATATACAAAGTTCAGCGATTTTTTGAGAACTTTGTTTTTCCATATATACATGTAAATGAAGGTCAGAGGATATATTTTGTTCGTACATTTATGAAATATGAGAATTATCTCTTAGATTTTTTAAGTGGGTACAGCTGAAATACGGACGCGACAAAACGTACGCTACAAATATTTCCACTCGTAGTAAAAAAATTAGTAACTTTCGTTATAACACTTCAACTTTTTATAAATATAAAACTTTAAGTTTCATAATAAACAAAGTTGTCGAAATAAGGAAAAAATGAAGTTTTTTGTAGACCATTTCTGGGGGATGCCCATATGCTATCTGAAAAAAAGTTCTGAAATAACGAAAGCAGTCCGTTACTTTTCTTAATGTGTATTCATGTTTTGAAGAAAGTATTAAAGAAAGTGTGGACGAGGAAGCGGAAAAACGCGTAGGTTGAGTGTTTGTAATCAGGGACCTCTATCGACGCCTCCGAACAATAATGTGCTAGGTTTAAAAAATGAGTTTTTAGGCGCCACGGCGTATTATTATATAGACTATATCAAAACATGGACCTACCTTTCACAGTAGGAAATCCTAGATGAATCTCTTTTATTATTATTGAACAGTAAATTTTCTATTACAAAAGTGTGTACAAAATTGAACAGCAGCTATAGAAGCTAAAACAAAAAACGTTCGGAATTTCAATTTCGAAATGTTTTGCTCTAGACAGTTATGACACTTTCTCGATACAGCACTTTTTTCATTCGGCATCTGGCAACCCTTGTGGAGGCTTGTTTCGTACGCTCTCATCACAAATTCTCTGTATTGAGAACACTTTATAATAGAGATGCCATGTTTTAATACATAAATACCAATACCATCCCAGAAAAAGAGATTGCCCGAAGAAGCGCATAATAGTAAAAATAAAATATGATCATAACCAATGAATTTACCATGGAGTTGTCATAGGAGGGATTGTGAAATAGTTAAAGTAAATTAATAAAAAATGGTTAATTTTTTTAAAAGTAATATATGTACATGCTACGTTCGGATATATTACCAAAAGTAATACTGTTGTAATTATGATTCACATTTCCATGCAAAACAAGTTTCAGTTACTTACAACAGCCTGAAGTAGAATCTGTCTCCAAATTATAATAAAAGGCCTGTTCGATTGGGCTTACTAGCTTATGATTAAGATACTTGATAAGGTGGCAACATTGTTACCCATTGGTTGAAATAACAAGAAAAATCTGGCAGAGTAGTAAGCTACTTTCTTGTTAACCGAGTAAATTATGCTAGTAAGACCAACCGAAGAGGCCTATTGTAATAATAGACGTGCTTGTTCGATTGGGCTTATTAGCTTAATTTTTGTATGTATTTTACTCACTTAACAAGAAAGTAGTTCACTACTCTCTTAGTTACTGAGTAAGGTGGTGCCAGATTTTTACATCTGATTTATTTAAATAAAACAAATGGATACAAATGTTATAACCTTATCAAGTATCTTAATTTGAAACTAGTAAGCCCAATCAATCCTAAACTAAAATTTTAGCATGTTCTCAACAGTAATTCCCTTTCAGTTGATATATTATTATTCCGAACAGGTCCTTGAGCATGTTCTCAACAGTGATTCCCTTTCAGTTGATATATTATTATTCCGAACAGGTCCTTTAGTGAATGTTTGTGATATTTAGTTTGGCGTAGTAGAGCTATACTCGCTTTTGAACAGTTTAAAAAATTATAATACCTTAAAATTTGTATATATTTTAAAACAGCAAAAGTGGCTGTTACTCCATTCGTAGACCCCATGGTCTATTTTGCTTTGAATTTTTATATATTCGTAATATTTTTTAAATATTTATTAATTACAAGAACAATGCAGTAAAATTCGCAAAAATACATGTGTAAAAATAAATCCTATACGGGAATATGGAATATTTATTTCTTTATTTATTATGAATTACAATACAAAGTAAATTTATTCTAATTTTGGGCAAAGGGATTGAGCCGGGGTGGCAAAGACCATTGTAGCTAGTTATTGCAGCGGCAGACCAGAGCCTCTGGTGGAAATCGAACCACCAACTCGACTACTGGGGCGCTCAAAATTTTGGAATATAAAACTAAATAATCAATCGAAAGAAGGTGTCAATTTTGATGTAGGCGATGGTTGTGCATCTATTATATAATTTATTTATTAAAAAAAATATAAATTATATATAATTTAAATTATTTTTCTTCATATTTTCCATGTTTACTCCATCTTCTTATTTGTAGGACATTCACTTGAAATGATAGAATATTGCTTTTTCCTACTATAATTGTTACAGGGGCATCAAAAACAGCTTAAATAGAAAACAAGTAAGGATAGGCTAAAGTCGGACGGGGCCGACTATATAATACCCCCTGCATATATACATCGCTTTGATTACTAAACCCAGGTATTTCATGGGAGCAATTTTATGTAGTTCATATAAATTATACAGTTACTATCAATTCATCTTTAGTCAAATTTTATGAATTTAATTTAATGGCAAGCAGATATTCCGAGTAAAGTAAATATAACATGATATGGAAGAATTGATCAAGATCCATAAGTTTTTTTAGTTCGATTTTTAGATGTTGTGCCAATTTTAAAGAAAATCGGGTACAATATGTGGTTTCTAAAGCGGAAAAAGTGAAATCGGGAGCGACATTTGTATGGGGGCTATATCTAAATCTGAACCGATATTACCCACTTTCAGCATAGGTGTTTCTAGTTCGATTATAAAATGTTGTGCCAATTTTAAAGAAAATCGGGTACAATATGTGGTTTCTGAAGCGCAAAAAGTGAAATCGGGAGCGACATTTGTATGGGGGCTATATCTAAATCTGAACCGATCTTACCCACTTTCAGCATAGGTGTTTCTAGTTCGATTATAAAATGTTGTGCCAATTTTAAAGAAAATCGGGTACAATATGTGGTTTCTGAAGCGGAAAAAGTGAAATCGGGAGCGACATTTGTATGGGGACTATATCCAAATCTGAACCGATCTTACCCACTTTCAGCATAGGTGTTTCTAGTTCGATTATAAAATGTTGCGCCAATTTTAAAGAAAATCGGGTACAATATGTGGTTTCTGAAGCGGAAAAAGTGAAATCGGGAGCGACATTTGTATGGGGACTATATCCAAATCTGAACCGATCTTACCCAATTTCAGCATAGGTGTTTCTAGTTCGATTATAAAATGTTGTGCCAAATTTAAAGAAAATCGGGTACAATATGTGGTTTGTAGAGCGGAAAAAATCAAATCGGGAGCGACATTTGTATGGGGGCTATATCTAAATCTGAACCGATTTCCTCCAAACAACAATTCCTCCGGACAACAATTGCGACCTGTAGAGTGCGAACAGGCTTAGATGGACAGCAGACGGACAGACGGACGGACAGACAGACATCGTTAAATCGACTCAGCTGGTGATTCTAAGCCGATCGGTATACTTAAAGGTGGGTCTAGCTCGATTATTTCTTGGTGTTACAAACATTTGGAGCGAAACTAACTTATAATACCCTAGACCACGAAGTGGTGTAGGGTATAACAAAAATAAATTAGGCTACACCAAAATGTCTCGGATTGGGCAAAATAAAGTCCAATAACGCTGACACGACTTAAATTAACACTGGATAATTATCCAGTCTTAACTTAGCGCCGATGGCTAAAATTCTCCATACAAATTTCTATCGCAGCTAAAAGAAAAACAGCCCTACTACTTTCCTTGAGTCGACGTGAGTTCCCTTAATGTATTACTCTGTTGGGCAACTCTACTTAGTAAACAATTATTCTCTCTTCTTTTCTCTCCATGGTTGAATGTTGCCATATGTGACTAGTTATCGTTATTTTGCCGACTTGTCGACCCTCCACCCTTGACAACCAGAAATTCTGGTTGCCAAATTCTAGTCGGACATAAATGTCATCAATAACAAATGTATACATCATTTAGGACAGACACACTCCCATACAAATTTAACACTTGAAATTGAAAGAAGTTTCTACAGTCTGAAAAAGCTGTTACAAAAGTCTAACCGTTGTTCGATGTTTGTGTTTCACATTTGATTTTTCGCAACATGGTCTGGCAACACTGCTACTTTTGTTTTGTTATTTTTTTGTTTACCACAGCAAGAGCACAACATCTTGAGACAATTTATAAATTCGCGAATTGTGTGGTGGCAGACGGACGTACGACGGTTTGCTGCGGTACATTTCTGGTGGTGTTTCGTTGTTTCGTTCCTCGTCTTTTATTTCGTTAAAAAGCAAAAAAAAAAAGAAATAAGTGGCACAGCACAAGACTTCTTTCGGAAATGAAGTAACAGAAAACTAGAAAGTCACAAATTAGAATATAAATATAAATAAGATTGGAGAAAATCATCCGAAAATAATTCATACGAAATCCAAGTATTAAGAAGGGAATAATTATGCAAAATCAAGTTGATTTAACAATAACCTCAACAGTGCTAAAATGTCAAAGTTTTCGGTGTCGACGAATCGGTTTCTTGTTGTTAATTTTAGCCATATTTAATGCCAATTCGGTTGGGGTTAGCGCGGCAGCAGACGACACCATCGACGCTGCCGCCAGGAGCACCACCTCGGACCAGACCGACGTAGCACAACAAGCAACAGCTGCTACACATTTGAAAGGCAAATTAGTTTTTGCTCATGTGGTAAGTTGTCGGTCGCTCGAACGACGGGAGTGGGAGCAGGGAATTTTTTTCCTTTCGGTCAAACAAGATGTGCGCTGTAATGGTTCAACAAGATGTCACTTGCAATTTTTCCATATTCTTTCATTTAAGATTTATCGTCATGGTGACCGTACTCCTATTGACCCCTATCCCACAGATCCGTGGAGAAACCCGGACTCGTGGCCCACTGGCTGGGGACAATTGACAAATGTAAGTTTTTGTTTGTATTCTAAAATTTCAACAAGTTTTTGGGTTTTTTGTTATTGTTGTTCACTGCAATTGCAATCCGTATTTGGAGTGAAAATCACCCGAAATTTTATTTTAAAGCACACAAACTCGTTTGGTGATGGTTTGTACATATGTATGTATATACATACATACATGTGTGTACGTGTGGCGTTGTGTTTGATTAAAGAGACGGGCAGACGTGTGTTTTTGCATCGACCTTCAAAGTCAAGAAATGTGATTTCTACACGATCGTAACTTCGAATCATATCTTCTCTTTCCAAACAAAGACGGTCTATTTTTTCATTATAAGCAGTTGTTGCTTTTGCGATGGGTTTAAAAGACCAATGCTTCAATAAATCTTGCTTCGGCCGAACGAGCGGTATATAGAAATTTGTTAGTTTTGTGTGTGTGCGACCCCTGAACTAAACACGGAGGTGCAGCAGCTAAATTCAATAAAAAATAGGTGTATTTTTATTTAAAGCAAAATTAAAAATCTCATCTATACAAAGGAATCGTAGAGAACAATAATTGTTACATGCACTTCTAAAAAAAAAACAAAAATGAAAAAGTTATTTTTTGAAAATATTTTTTGTCTACTATCTATCTTTACTTAAACATATAGTCACTTCTCTAGAAAGTTCTACCATGCTCGAAAAATGGTATTGTTACTGACTTGTATTAGTAAACGAAAAATGTAATTAAATTAAAGATCCCGAAACGTAGCTTAGTTACAATGATGATCTTACGGACTGCAAAGTTGCATTCATGTTTTATTCACTTTTTTATTTTTAACACTGGTTTTTCTTAAAAGTTTTCTTCATGGAACAGTTATGCAAGTGCTCTCTTATGGCAAAAGGATTGTCACAACAATAACCCACGCCAATAATATGAAAGAATAGATAGTAAAGATCAGTCGAACATTTCCAATCTTTATTCACAAATTAACGCCCACAATATTAAATGTAGCAATATCGATTTTATTTGCTGAGTATTGATTTTTGGCCAATCATTTCATAGCTTTCTACATTGGGAAGATAATTTAAGACTACGAAATTTCCACATTCCAAATATATTAAATTGTTATCACTATTTTCGTGTGTTCTATAAAAAATTAAACAATTCTTCAAAATTTTTGGAAACATTGTAAAATTTCTCGGTTATTCTACAGGGTGACTGATGGATGCTGCATTAAAAAATTGAAATAACTGTTTTTAATTCATATAAATTACTAGCTATTTGTACCCTGCGATGCACGGGCTCATTCTTCCTTATTCCTCTACTTCGTATGATTTTGAAGATAAAATGAGTACTAATTGATAATTTTAAAATATAGTTTGTGTGGGCCGGAACCACACTCCCTTTGTCCCATTGTGACCTATTATATCCACGAACAATCACCTGTCCAGAAGGTAGCTACAGTAAAATACTCAAGGGAATCGGCCTACCGGTTTGGTTTGATTTTAATATATGGGCATTTCCACAGAAAGGTGCACCAAGATCAACAAATTAAAAGTTCTAGTAGTTTTATCATATTTTCATAGGGCAACAATCAAATTTAACTAATGTACAAACATTTTACATTTATTCATATCTCGAGATATTCAAATGCAAAGAGTTGAAAACGGCGATGAGAAAGTTGAAATAAGATCAGCTAAAATTATAAAACAATAAATTAAAAAAAAATTGTTGTTATTATGTGAGAATAAATACATTGAATACTTCTGTTGATTAAAAAAATATTTATTTCCTGTAACTTCGTAAAAAGTACAACAGAAACCACATAAATCACTTCGACAGGGCTTAAAGTTAAATAACAAAAAATGCATTACTAATTTTTGGATAAAATCAAAACCATTTTAAAGAGGTATCAGTGCACAACATTCTAAAATTAAAATAGGTTTCACTGGAATCGGCGTTTGGTCACGTGCCTTGGTTTTTTAATTATCTAGAAAACGAAAAAATAGCCAAAATGGACATTATCACCATTATCTTCAGCCACCCTGTATCAATGTATAAATTTTCGATATTTTTTATTTCGATAACTACACCTTTTCAGTTTACAATGAGAAAATGTAATTTATAATCAGAATATGTAAACTCATAATAAGAGCGTAATGAGAAATATAAATTCATATTGATAAATATAAATCCATAATAGGTAGAAATTCATAAGGTAGATAAATTCATAATGAGAAATATAAATTCAAAATTAGAAAATCCTAATTGATAATGATAAAATATAAATTTATATTCAGAAAATATGTTTTCATAATGAGAGAATATATTTCATATTCAGAAAACAGTAAAAATTATATTTGTATGTATGTACGTTCTTCTATGGGTATTGCGCGGTAGTATGGATATTATCGCAAGCGGATAAAACAGTTCGGAAGATGCGTTCGCGAAGAGAATATCGGCAACTCATGAAGCTGATGTATCAATAGTTGGTGCAGGACCTCGAGAGCATTGTAGATGAGGCAAAGATAACTATAACTGGCGGAGCAAGCAAATTTCACTGAGTTGAGAGATGTGGGAGAATAATCATTTTTAAAATAAATACCTTACCATTATGTTTCTCTTGTTATCAATTCATGTTATTATTCATAACATGTTCATATATGAATCTGAAATAAAGTATTTTATTAATGTTTTCATTATAAACTTATATTTTCTAAATATGAACATATATTTTCTCATTAAGATTTTCTGATTATGATCTTGTATTTCTTATTATGAATTGGTATTTATTTATTATGAATTACTTGGTCTCAATATAAATTTACAATTCTCATTATGAATTAGCATGTTCCTATTATAAATTTACATTACTCATTATGAATATAGAACATATAGTTCCTAATATGAATTTACATATCTCAATATAATTTTGTATGTTCTGTATGTCCGCTGTGGCTAAGAGTTACATGGTCCGTTCGGTCACTTAAATTTTTGATTACTTTTTTCAATAAATCTGGCCTTGTGGCGGCAATGGTGGCTTGAATATAGGCTTCCAATACTTCTGCTGATGAGGGTGTGTTAAGAATGTGGAGAAGGGGGCAACGTTAATCACCTCTTTACATAGTTTCAGACGTAAACTTTCATACACGTATATTTTTCGACAACTCTAGCAGCATCCGTTGGCCGAACTTTGTTATTTTGATTCGATTGTGGTTTGATTATGGTGTATAGTGCAATTATATGTATGTGTTTGTGTGAATACAAATCTAAAATTACATCGAAATTTATACAAGTACTCATATATACATTAGAGTGGCTTCAAAATAAAAGTAGTGGATGTTCCCGACTAAAATTAAAGATTGGTTTGCTTTATGTGTTCTGCCAAAATATTTCGTTCTTATCATTGTCCGTTCGTGAGCTGGACGCGTTCAAAATAACCTCTATAAATCAGGTTTTTCATGAGTAAAATTCACGGTGAGAATGGTATTTACAAAAAACCCGCTAGAAATTAAAATCTGTGCCGAGCCTTATCAACCAATATAAAACTTGCATTTTAACCAAGATTAGAAGGTAGAATTTTAACATTTTTGTGCAATTTTTGTTGCATTTTTTTTTATAAAAACCGCAATAACTTCCATGTTTTTAGTTCGATTTGTGTTTTTGTTGGATCGTTTAGCTATTGATCACCAATTGCAATTTTTACAACTTCCTAACCCACTAAGGGCCGACAATTTTCTTAATGTTGGTTCTCAGTGGGTTAAATGTTATGTAAAGACTGAAATATGGGGTTATTTGCATCGTAAACACATTCTAGTCTTACAGAAAGCTAATTTAAAATAAAAACATCTGAAATTTAGGTCTTCCAATGCATATATTGAGAGGAACACTTCACATAAGATGTTACAATACAACCGTGCGATATTGTTTTCCTCCCAAGAACGAGATTATATAGAAGTGAAACTATAGGTCAATAATACGAAAACTCATACTCAGTTTTTTATTTCGTGGTCGTTTTTTTTTCTCAATACCATTCTTATCGTGAATTTTATTCAAGAAAAACTTGATTTATGGATGTTATTTTGAACGCGTCTAGCTCACGAACGGACTATGATAAAAGCGAAATATTTCGGGAGAATACATAAAACAAACCATTCTTTCATTTTAGTCGGGAACATCAACATTTTTTCCTTCCTCACAAAAGAAGCCACACTAATATACATATATGCAGATTTGTACTAATGATTGTTCTAGTAAACACATACTAACAGAATGTGAACTACTTTGGTCACAATATCCATGCCATTCTGAGGCAATTTTTCTCTAAATATATACATACATACATCTTTTCTCAAAATCGAGTCTGAGTAGAACTGTTCCTCAAATGATCTCGCCCGACTGTAGTTTAATTTAATTAATTCGCTATTCGCTGTGCATGTTTATTCTCAAAACTGTTTCTGTTTTGTTGTTTGCAAATATTATCTAAACTAACTAATTCATATAGTTTAAACCGTCATTATTTAAAGGAGAGGTGTTTTGCTAGCCCTCCCCCATCCCCCACTTTTCAACACATTGAAATAATTGCCATGGGACTCATAAAGTATATCGCCAACTGAAATACAAACGGCCGTAACGTGAAACATCATAATTTTATAGGAGAAGTAAAGTAATGTTTTTGGATTTAGAGGTCTATAATTTTCTAAGATTATGCAGTAGTACAGTCATATGCAAATATATAAAAAATATAAACATGTAAATGTAATTGTTGGGATCAAAATATCGTTACTTTACGATAAAGCGGGGGTCCTAACATTTTGTGATAATGCCCATTTCACCATGCCCGGTTAGTGAATAGTAATAAACTGACAACTATAACTGTGGGTTATTTCTAATTTTGGGTTATCCAGACCTGGTGAAAATCAAATGTAGTTTTGTATTGATTATACCTAAACTCGATATAGGATTTTTTGTTGTTAGGTCTTTTTGCATTTCAGACTACGATATGTAAGTTTATTCTGTCTGCACCGTCATAAAATTGTAAGAAATTAAAAAAAACATAATCAAATATTATTATTTTGTATTTTGTAACCCGGTAGATTTAAAGTCTTTATTATTTCCATGCAGATGAACGGAAGGCTGTGTCGTAGGATGGCTGAAATATGTTCTATTTCCTTCATTAGTCAGCTAGAAAAAATGTTGCTTTTAAACAAATATGTTATATACATATGATTTTAACAAAAAACCTTGTTTACCTAAAAGCTTATACATATCTCTAAATATTACTAAATGTCACTTTAGCATCGTGTTTAGCGAGTTTCGAGTCTCAAAAATAAAACAAATATGTTTAATACATTCTTTTTTCAATAGCTTAACCTAATATTATTATTTAAACATGTGTATGTATGTACATCTAGTATCGTTTATCTTGTGTGGATGTGTGGATTCGCCGGGTCTGTTAAATGTAAATAAAAATAATGAAAACAACTTTTTGTGTTTTTTGGCATTATTTGCCTTACTCACTTTTCTGCCACGTGCCCAGCCAGACACACAATTGTGTGTGGTGTGGTGTTATTATCTTGTAGAGACAACAACGTGCGTTGTGTTTCTTCAAAACCATTAACCAAGTGATCGATGGTGGTAACTATACCCCAAAGTTCACAAAAAATCACACACGCACTCCATCCATCATAAATATTCTGCATGTGTGGCAGAAAGGAGAGCAATATCCAAAATCCATAAAAGCTGGCCCGGCCCGGCATATTAATACAAGTTGATTTAAATAATTTTACTTTTTGCCTTTGTGTGACTTTGTTCGCTAATGTTGCTTTTGTAAAGTCTGTTTTTAGCGCTGGTCTATTTGTTGTTAACATGCACGTTAACTACACACACATACATATGTGTAGAGATGGCACGGAGTGTTGCAAAAGTAACTGTCTATTTAATGGTGTTTTTCTTTATGGGAAAAATGGTACTCTTCCAGTGGGAAATACTTTAAAGGCTTGTTCTTCCAAAAAAATAACGATAGAAAATATGACTTAGCGGGAAGGGTAAGGAAAATGTTGCACTTATATGCCCAAATAAATCTAAAATTCCATAATCTCCCCAAAAAATGTTTTTTTTTGTTTCATATTCACTCATTTTTTTCTAATTATTGTCTGATACTAACAAAACTTGACACAAACGATTTTTGCACGTCGAAGACGGACGCTATTTAGTTTGAAGCAAATCGGCTCAGATTTATATATAGCCCTCATACAAATGTTGCTCTTGAAGGCACTTAATTTAAGCGGTTTTAATAAATCTTTTCGCAACACCTTATAAATAAGATAGAAACATCTGTGGTGAAATTGGTTCATATCGGCTCAGATTTATATATAGCTCCCATACAAACGTCACTCTCGATTTGACTCTTTTTGCTCTAGAAGCCACATAATTTAAGCGATTTTGATCAAATTTGGCACAACACTTCATATTTCAATTATAAATATCTGTGGTTCAGATTTAGATATAGCTCTCATAAAAATTTCGTTCCCGATTTGAGGTTAACTGCTGTAGAAACCACATACTTTAATCGATTTTCTTCTTTTTAGAGTAGTCCGTGTGTTTAACAAACTACCTGTTGGTAGTTTTCGGCGATTTTCAATTTATGAAATATCGCCCAATAGACCCAAATTTTTCCCTTTTTTACTAACTTTGAAGTTATACTCTGTGAACCATTTATTATTATTTACTCCATTTATTTCTGAGAGGAAGGAACATAGGGACAAAACATAGGGACATAAACAAAATATAAAAAAATAAAATTAAACAAAATATATTCTTTTTTACTGTGTGTTAAAGGATTTTTTGATATTAAAAATTTAAATAAAATAGATATTAGCTTCATCGTTAGAATTAAAAAATAAAATATGTTTTTGCTCGATTTTTCCTATTTTTATCATTTGGGACAGAAAAAAAGTGTAACGCATTGAAGGCGTCACTTAAGACCCCAAGTATGTTTGGACCAAATCCGTTTCACAACATTTTAAGATGTTTGAGCCATGTTCGTCCGTCCGTCCGTCTGGCTGGCTGATGTACATGATGACTCTCGAAAGGAGTTAAGGAATCAATTCAAACTTTTCACATGGTAATATTTTTCTCAAACTTAGTTTAAGTACGAAGATGGATGATATTGCCACGTCCCTTCTGGTACCTCCCACACAAATGGTCCATATTTCTATGTTAAATAAAAACCAATGTAACTTCCACTGGGATAGTCGGAATTAGCTATATTTTGGTATATAATAACGTTTTTATAAGCACTTTGAGCGTGCAATATATGGCTGGTTTTGCCACATCCCTTCTGGTACCTTCAACACAAATCTCCCCAACATACCATAAATTAAAGCTGTTATAACTTATATACGTATGGTCGGAATACTCTGAAATTTGACCTTTGACTATGGACGTTTGATAATATGGGCGATATTGCCACACCCTTTCTGGTACCTCCCACACAAAGTGGCATAAACTTTGGTTACAATAAAACGGATATAACGTCCATACGGGTCGTCAAAATCAGTTGCAATTTGATATTTGAAAATGATTTTATAATCGCATTAAACCTAAAAATTATGTATGCTTTAGCCACACCGCTTCTAGTACCTCCCACACAATTGTATCTACCCTAGGTAAAAATTAATCCTTTATAACTTTTATAATTAGTAGGTCAGTGCATTAATGAGGTGAACGTAGACATATGTCAAATATTGAGACAAACCTAGCCTCAATATAACCAAAAACGTACCACAGACCTTCTAAGCCAGAGTAGAAGAAATGTATCAAGAGTGATATCAGTGCTGACGGGTTAATGGCCAATTGGAATCCATGCGCATTTCAACGATCACTGCCGTAGCTGCGATAACGAGGAAGGGGAAGAAGAGACAGTAGATCACTTATCATGCGACTGCCCAGCACTAGTTAATCCACGGCACGACATTGACGATATATCGTAAATTAATTAATAACAGAACTAATCAAATATCTCAATCTTTCAAGCTGGATATAACAGACCTTCCCGAGTGGGGTGGCTCATTCAGAATGGTTTCTAAAGCCACTACTTGACGCCTCCGTGGGATCGACCACATAAACAAGCCAACCAATCACAGTGTTATTTACATTCAGTTGTCGGTGGAGCCCTCTTTTAGAGATCCCCCACTAATTTAACTAGTCTCGTTTCCGTTGGTGTCTATCATACGTAAATTGATTTAATGATTTATTCATATTGTGTACATCATTATAAGTCTCAATCAATCATCTTACAAATTATCTTAAAATATTTGTAATGATTCAGGTAGAATATTGTCCTGACCACTTGCATTAATTTTCGTCGTGTTTTTGTTTTTGAAATGTAAAAAATCTTCCCAGATAAAAATATTAGTGCATTTGGCAGCACTATATGTTTTTGTAAACTTTAACAACAGTTACTTTTGCCCCACTCTGTAACACATTTTATAAAAACAAACGAGTTTTAATTGAACACCAACCACAACAGACCAACACTAACAATATTTGAACAGATGACTGATAAAAAATCTTTGACAAAGTGACTGAAGTCATCGTCTAAGGTTTGTTTCATTGGTTTTTCTTTTTCCGTGTTAGCTTTTATTTTCGCAGATATTAAATATAACCCATTTTGCGTTAAGGGGACGAGGGTGAGTTTCAATTCTTTTATATGAGATACCAGCAACATTTCTTTCACGATGTTATCAGTCATTGTTTGGGACTGTTGCTGTTTATTTAGCAACTATTTGATAAGATATCGATTTCAAAATATACTTTTTACTTTTTATTAAATTTATTACGTCGTTTTACTTATGTATACCCCTGCTCCATCATCTGGCACATATTGACTTTGTCATAAAATTTGTAAAAGCGAAATGTCCAGGGAACATCTAATATTAATATTCTATTTCAATTTCCTTGAAAATTGAAATTATTAATTATTCGAAATTTTTTGCAAAGCCTTTATCCCCATTAACACAAGTGATGGTTTTGTTCTAAAATAAACACAAATTGAAGAAAGAAACGTCAAACATTTGTTCGAACTGATAGTACCCGCTGTGGTTGCCGGCTTCAAAACAAAAACGTTCTTTGTTTCATTCATCACGTGAATTTAATCATTTCAAAATGAGTTTATTAACATAGTTGTGGCCTATCATTAAATTCCCTGAACCCCTGAACACTTGTCATTCATTTTTAATCTCAGCAATTGTCTCAGTTTCCAAATGCATTCTGTCATTAGCTAGCACTGCACTGCGATATCAGCTCAGCGCGTGACTGCGTAACTAATTGTAAATAAATAAATAAATGTCCGGGGAGGGATGTTTTTGCTTAATTTCTAAAAATAGATCATCGTCTCTTCCTCTGTGTGTGTGTGTCTTCAAGCTGTGAAAATACTGTACTAACTCGCTAAACAAAAGACGATGATTATTTCTTCCTGTGCAGTGCCACACATTCATGTGCCCATAAATGCTGCTCGGCCAGGGGGATTCAACTTGATAATAAATCAGCGCTGCAGAAGTTATTTATTCAATATTTCTTGATATAAATAAATACACAGAAGTACGACGCAGCGAAAGTAATACTTTGCCAATAATTACTTTAGAAATCATCACTGCATTGCCATTCACATTGATAACAAACAAGTAGTAGTTTTTTGATATATGTACATGTACACTAAACTGGGTCGATGTGGTCGATGGAAGTTGCCCTAAAAAGGAGTTAATTTATCAATTCCCATGTTGAGAAGGGTGGATCAATATTTGCAGCTTCACACGTAGACCCTTCGGACCTATTACGATTCCCTTCGTATACAGATCTATTCTGAATTCAAACCACGGCTTTTTCCGTTGTTATATGTTTATATCCTCCACTGGGGGTTTATGTATTTCTTCATTTCTCTGTTAGATCTAAAAGGAAGCGAGATAGAATCTTTGTTTGGTATACCGATCAACTTTGATTCACTTTTTGAATAGATTTAGTCATGTCCGTCCGTCCGTCCATCTATTCTTGTAATCAAAGTATAGGTTGCAATTATTGTCCGAACATAACAAAAATTGGGTCACGGAAGGACGCTATTTAATTCGGCAGAGATTTAGATATCGACCCCAATGTCGATTTGACTTTTTCCGTTCTAGAAACCACATAATTTAACCGATTTTGTTCAAATTGGGCACAGTTCCTTATAATTCAACTACAAACATCTATGGTTAAATCGGTTCAGATTTAGATATAGCCCCCATACAAAATTCGCTCCCGATTTGACTTTTTCTGCTCTAGAGACCACATATTTTAACCAGTTTCGAACAAATATGTCACAACGCCTTTTATTTCAACTAGAAACATCTAGGTTGAAAGTGAGTCATATCGGTTCAGATTTATATATAGCTCCCATAAAAATTTCGCTCTCGATTTGACTTTTTCCGCTCTAGAGATTACATATTTTCACCGATTTTCTTCAAAATGGGCACAACATCTTATATTTCAATTGGAAGCACCTGTAGTGAAAGTGGGTCAAATCGGCCCAAACTTATATATAGCCACCATACAAATTTCCCAATTTGACTTTCCGCTCTAGAATCTGTAGATTTTCTTCAAATTTGGCACAACAACTTACATTTAACTAGAAACAGAGAAAATGGGCCAAATCAGTTTAGATTTATATATAGATTCCATACAAATGTCGCTACCGGTTTGTATTTTTCTGCTCTAGAAAACACATATTTAACAGATATATTTCACCCGGAAACATATATTGTGAAAGTGGGTCTCATCGGTCCATGCTTAAGGACACATGTCAAAATTCTCACCGGATTGAATTGTAATGGTCTAGAAAGTGGAGAATCGACCACGGTCGATTATAGGCTTTCCTTATTTGTTTTAAATTTGAGTTATGACTACAAAACATGTAGATTTTTAAACAAATCCCTTTATTTACACGATCCAAGAATAATTTGATTTAAGAAGATAATTTTCGAAGTCAAAGTCCAATTTTAAAAACAGTGCTTTAAACCCACGGTGGCAGTCAGAACAGGACTGATAATGATTGTTTCGCCCCTGAATAAAATCTACAATTCAAAGCACTTAGGGTTTGCATTTTCCCGTACTTTTTATTTCCCGGGAAACGGGAATTACTTTTTCAATTTTCCGGGATCCCGGGACAGCACGGGAAATCGTCAACATACTGTTTAACATGAATTATTAGCTTATTTTTTCCAATGAAACATTCATATTTTATTAAAGTAAAATAAATATATATTTCACAACGAACCTGTTAATTCGAACATCTTTTCAAGTTTTAAAATTAATTAAAAATCAGATATTTCTTATTTTATTGGAAAATGTGGACGCGGCGGAGAACGATCGTTCACATTAATAGTGATTAGAGCATTAAATTAAATGATTGTTCTTTGTCCTGTCGCTTTGAAAGCTTTAAATTCTTTATTTTTGGCGTTCGGCGTACACGCCCAAAATCTATTTTTCCGGATTTTATTTTTTTTAATAGGGAGCTTGACCGGAAAAAACCCGAAAAGGTGGATTTTGAGTCTACATCCGAACGCAGTTTAAAAATATTTTGTCATCAAACTGCAAATTTAAATTTTAATACAACATTATTAATTTTATTGTGGAAATGATGGAAAAAATATGTAAAATTTTCTACTGAATTCCCCCGGGATTCCCGTACGAATTTCCCGGGATACGGGAAATGAAAAATGTTCCCGCGGGAAAAATCCCGGGATATGCAAACCCTAAAAGCACTGCTTTTTAGTTTTGTGACTAGATCTTGGTGGACAGCCATCCGTTCTAATTCTAACGCAAATAACATGATAATAGTGGCCAAATCTGGGCAGATTATTATCGTAGGGTAGGGTAGGGTGTTGAAATTACATTGCACCTCCACTCAAAAGCTCGTTGGACATTTTGCGATTCCCTTCAATTTGATTTATCCTGTTATTCCCAGGCACCAAGCATAGTCTGTCTGCGTAATGTTTCATTAGTATTCCTAAGTTTGAAATTCATCTGCCTTTTAGTATTTAAGACCGCATAAATATCAATATATATCGTAACATTGCCGCCTATTTCTATGGTGTTCCTCGTTAATTCCGTGGCCTTGTAAATCACATTAATCTTTGGAATTTTGGAATTAATTCTGTAATTTTTGACGAAATGCGTAGAGTGGAGTTGTTTCCACATGATTTGAAAAGTTTTGGATACCTACTAGGTATTGGGGCTACTTGGTGACCCTCCAAAGTTGGTCACCTCGAAATAAATTTTGAAATAACTGCTAAAAGTACAATTATGTACCGATTACAAAGATATTTTGCGCAGTGATAGTGCTCATAAGAACCTAAATAAAAAAGCCAGAATGGAAGAAACGTATCAAGAGTGAAACTACAATTCCAACCACCACAACGAAGGGGAAGAAGAGACGGTCGATCACTTCTTATACGACTGCACAGTTCTAATAAACCCACGGCACAGTACCTTTTGGAAGCACTTACTAAAGGACATTGGCGAGATATTGGAAATCGACATAAGAGATCTAATCAAATATCTCAATCTGTTAGGCTGGATATAACAGACCTTTCCGAGTGATGTGGTCGAATCAAAACTGTGCCATAAAGCACTACATGACGCTCCCGTGAGTGTGTACCTCAATTACTTTAAAGATATCTGACTTACAAGAAAAAATAATATTATTGGCTAGTTTGGTTTCGTATTTTTAACGTTGTGATTTCATTATTTGTTCGATTCTTTATTAAATTTTAAATGGAATAGTCCAAGGACTGGTACATATATTACTTCAGTCAGAAGTTATACACTTTCTAAAAGGGTCCCATTTTTAACGTTTTCTTTTTCAAAAACGCGACAACATTATTTCGCCTGTAATTTTTTCTTTGTTCCTACAGGTGCAAATATCTGTTATTTATCGTAAAGAAGGTCCACGCGAAAATTGTCGTTTAAAAATAATGTTTAGTATGTTTTTTAGCCTCATATCTTGACTTCATACTCAAGAAGTTTTACCACATACCTGCAGGAAATAAGGAAATGGCGATCATTTTAGTAAAAAAAATCTCAATTTTTGGAACATACCCACTCTGGGAATTTGGTTATTCTGTCGGGCAAAAATGTAAAAACTTATAATACATTCTTTTTTCTTAATAATTTCGTTATGATATCTCAATTTTTATAGATTCCAAGCAATGTACAATATGAATTGGTTTTCTAAAAAAATACTTTTTTATGAAATTTTTATTTTTGCGTGTATTGAATACTTTGCTTTTTGCCTGCTACATATTATTGAAGCCCTTCTTTTGCCTTTTCCTAAATGGTATAATTTTTTTGTAAAAAGTGTATTTTTCTACTTTTTACTTATAATAAGATTTTTCCCAGTGAAAACGCCACATACCATGAGAAACACATATTTATGAAAGCTATATTCACCCTTATCGTGAATTAAAAAGAAATTCATTCACGGGGAATTTTATATTTCCCTGTAGGCGTTAGTTTGTAATATGAATAGATTTCACTTCTTTGCACTGGGGTAGAAATAATAATAATCAAATCGAAGTTAAAAAGCAGAAGAAACTTGAAAAATACCATAAATCGCGAATGCAATTTTAATTTTAATGTCTAAATCGATCTATCAAATTTTTGAACCATATAGTTAGAGTTCAAAAAAGAGTGATATGTGTCAAATTTCATTAAGATTGGATAAATTAATCGATTTAAATAAGATTTCCTTCTATTTCAACAGACTTTGTTTTAGATAGTTCTTATCTACCTACATTAAGATATATAAATACATACAATAAATATACACCTTGGAAAGATGACTTCATGTAGATAGGCGCAAAATAATCAGCAAATAGATAACTACAATAATTCATAATTCAATAATTCAGGCAAATCATTAGAATATGACTAATTCTCATAAAAAATAATGTAATGTGACAATTAATTCTCGAACCCTAAAGTACCGATTTCAAAAGTAAAAACTTAATTTATCTACGGACGCAGCTGCTAAAATTGTTTTTTGCCTTCTGATCCTCAATCGAAATTATTTTTCTAAAAAAATCAAATTTTTAGGACATATCTAAGTCGATCGGTATCATAAACGAAGGACCCATCTCGCTTCATTTCGAGTGTTACAGACTAATGCGCAAAGTCGGGAGGAACTTAAACTTCTAATCTAGCCTTCCACCATTAAGCAGTCTACATTTGTAAGGTTATCTTCTCGAAATTAAAATACATTTCTAGAACTTATGTAAAACCTTTTCTCTGTCTTACATTTCAGAGAGATTATTCTTTACGAAATACTCGCCTATAACATCTTCAAATGGTTTTATTTGTTGTTAATAAAAAAGTCCCCATTGCCAATGAACTCGTTATATATTTAAGAAATAATTACTTTTTGGAAACACTTGATTAAATTTTCGTTTTGTATTTTTTTCTTCTTCTTCTTTTTATGGGTTGTTGAACCCAACAAATGTACGACGTGAAAGGTTCATCAAGTCATTACTATGGTGGGGAAGGGAGGTGCTATGTATGAAAGTCAAAGTCAATTTAATTTAATACAAAGTAAACAATAAATATTAAATTACGTTTTCCGCAATGAAAGAACTAATGACTAATCATACACAGAACATAGAACATACATATCCTATATACTACACAATGGTCTTGAAAGCGATTCTAAAACGAAGGTATACGATATGTGTCATATTCATTTTATTATGCCACACTATGCGTTTAATATAATAATACCAAGAAAATTTGCATTCAAATCGTCGTCGGGGTTTAGCTGCCTTTGTCCAAATAAATGACGTAAACAGCAGCAGCAGTGAGATTGATTCATTTCTCGCTGCATTGCCAGTCATTATTTAATAATGTCTTTCATATCAGTTGTTTTCTATTTATGTTATACATTCTAATTGTAATTTCAGGTCGGCAAACAACAGCACTATCACTTGGGTCAATGGCTGCGTCAGCGATATTCCAGTTTGCTGAGTAAGATCTATAACAAAGATGAGATCTACGTACGCTCGACTGATGTTGATCGCACTTTGATGAGTGCTTTGTCGAATTTGGCCGGCCTCTATGAGCCGACAGCTAAAGATGTTTGGGATCCGGCCATACATTGGCAGCCCATACCGGTGCACACAGTGCCAGAAAAAATGGATTCGGTAAGAAATAAAGAATTAGTACTTACTATGGAATACCAAATCACTAAAATTATAGTCTACAGTTGGAGCTAACCAACAGTTATAGCCGTCATTTTGTGTGGAGTTTGACATCTACAGCTGTTGGTTATCTCTATCCAGAATAGTTGTTTTTTGTTTGAAAATAAAAATTAAAATTCTTTTCCACCTCTCTTCCAGGTTCTGGCCGGCAAAGCCGCTTGTCCCGCCTACGAGTATGCCTATTCCGCCCTGCTCGATTCCGTGGAGTTCCAAAAACTAAACGATCGTTATGCTTACCTCTACAATTACCTGACAAAGTACACGGGTCGCACTGTTGATTCATTGGATGATGTGCAGCGCCTCAACAACACCTTTTTAATTGAGGAAATTTACAATAAAACCCTACCCGAATGGATCAAGAAAGTCTATCCCAGTGAGGACATGACTCACGTGGCCCATTTCACATTTGCCATTGCCACGTATACACGCCAGCTGGCCCGTTTGAAAATGGGCCCCTTAATCAAAGAGATGCTACAACGATTTGTTGACAAATCAAAGGGTAAATTGAACCCGGATCGTTCGGTGTGGGTTTATTCGGCTCACGATACAACGGTGGCGAGTGTTTTGAATACTTTGAAATTATTTGATGTGAGTGTGGTGGGGTGGTCTAAGAAAAGTGTGAAAAATTAATATTTTATATTGTCATTACAGATTCATAGTCCTCCCTATACGGCTTGTATTTTATTGGAACTGCGTCTGGATGATAAAAATGAGCCGTTTGTCTCCATTCTTTATAAAAATACCACAGAGGAACCGCAGCCTATGTTCATACCCGATTGTGGCACATCATGTCCTCTGAATAAATTGTTTAATATATACAGCGACATATTGCCCCAAGACTGGGATAGCGAGTGTAAACTCTCGACTCTAATGATGACCTATGAAGAGGCAAATATTGGTACGGCTATGGGTGAGTTTTGGTTGTGGGTTTTGTTTCAGCGAATTGATAAGTGTTATGGGCTCAATTGTTGTTCAGAAGTGTTCTCGTTTGCCACGGAGACATTATTGGAATCAGTTGTCAGTGGTTAAAATGGATTTATTGTAGTTTTTGTGGCACCCTGGCATAAACTAATTTTGATCAGGTCGTAAGCCCACTTTAAATAAATAGTTGTGGAAGAGGTTCATATTGTCTCTTTAAATACAGTTCAGTTTAAATCCACGATTCGAAGTAAAATAACATAATTTTGAGTATTTGACATTGATGAAGCTTCCTGATTTTGTCCACTTGCAACAATCCAAATTTGGTTAAAATCGGTTCAGATTCAGACTCTATAAAAATATAAAATTTCGCCTAAATTACCTATAAAAATATAAAATTTCGCCTAAATTACCTATAAAAATATGAAATGAAATCGACAAAGTTTCTTATAAAAATATGACATTTCGACAAAGTTTCCTATAAAAATATGACATTTCGACAAAATTTCCTATAAAAATATGACATTTCGACAAAATTTCCTATAAAAATATGAAATTTCGACAAAATTTCCTATAAAAATATGAAATTTCGACAAAATTTCCTATAAAAATATGAAATTTCGACAAAATTTCCTATAAAAATATGAAATTTCGACAAAATTTCCTATAAAAATATGAAATTTCGACAAAATTTCCTATAAAAATATGAAATTTCGACAAAATTTCCTATAAAAATATGAAATTTCGACAAAATTTCCTATAAAAATATGAAATTTCGACAAAATTTCCTATAAAAATATGAAATTTCGACAAAATTTCCTATAAAAATATGAAATTTCGACAAAATTTCCTATAAAAATATGAAATTTCGACAAAATTTCCTATAAAAATATGAAATTTCGACAAAATTTCCTATAAAAATATGAAATTTCGACAAAATTTCCTATAAAAATATGAAATTTCGTCAAAATTTCCTATAAAAATATTAAATTTCGACAAAATTTCTTATAAAAATATGAAATTTCGACAAAATTTCCTATAAAAATATGAAATATCGTCGAAATTTCCTATATAAAAATATAAAATTTCGACAAAATTTCCTATATAAAAATATCAAATATCGTCGAAATTTCCTATATAAAAATTATCAAATATCGTCGAAATTTCCTATATAAATATATAAAATATCGTCGAAATTTCCTATATATATATATAAAATATCGTCGAAATTTCCTATATATATATATAAAATATCGTCGAAATTTCCTATATATATATATAAAATATCGTCGAAATTTTCTATAAAAATATATGAAATTTCGACAAAATTTCCTATAAAAATATATGAAATTTCGACAAAATTTCCTATAAAAATATATGAAATTTCGACAAAATTTCCTATAAAAATATATGAAATTTCGACAAAATTTCCTATAAAAATATATGAAATTTCGACAAAATTTCCTATAAAAATATATGAAATTTCGACAAAATTTCCTATAAAAATATATGAAATTTCGACAAAATTTCCTATAAAAATATATGAAATTTCGACAAAATTTCCTATAAAAATATATGAAATTTCGACAAAATTTCCTATAAAAATATATGAAATTTCGACAAAATTTCCTATAAAAATATATGAAATTTCGACAAAATTTCCTATAAAAATATATGAAATTTCGACAAAATTTCCTATAAAAATATATGAAATTTCGACAAAATTTCCTATAAAAATATATGAAATTTCGACAAAATTTCCTATAAAAATATATGAAATTTCGACAAAATTTCCTATAAAAATATATGAAATTTCGACAAAATTTCCTATAAAAATATGAAATTTCGACAAAGTTTCCTATAAAATTTCCTTTATAAAAATATGAAATTTCGACAAAATTTCATATATAAAATATCAAATATCGTCGAAATTTCCTATATAAAAATATCAAATATCGTCGAAATTTCCTATATAAAAATATCAAATATCGTCGAAATTTCCTATATAAATATATAAAATATAAAATTTCCTATAAAATATCGTCGAAATTTCCTATATAAAAATATAAAATATCGTCGAAATTTCCTATAAAAATATACAAAAATTCCGACGAAATTTCATATAAAAATATAAAATTTCGACGAAGTTTCCTATAAATTATACAAAAGTTTCGACCAAATTTCCTTTAAAAAATATAAAGTTTCGACAAATTTTCCTTTAAAAATATAAAGATTCAACGAAATTTCCTATAAAAATATATAAATTCAATGTTGTCTAACTTAACATTTTCTTCAATCTCTTTCCTTTTCAGGCATTCTAGTCGCCATCATCACCATAATGCTCTTCCTGTCCTATGTGGTCATGGTTTACTACAGACGACGCAGTTACAAAAACTATTTCTCCTACTCACAGGTGGCTTAAATTTTTTCCTCTTTCAAAATTATTAATTTATTTCGAAAATCACTGAATAACAAATTCTTATCTTTTCAAACATTTTCGTTCAATTCTGGAAAACTAAAACTAGCCACATAAATTGGATGCCTAAAATCACTGAAAGTCTAACAAGAAAACAAAAACAAATCTCAAGCACAGCTAAACAACATCCTCTGCATTTCCTCATTTGATACTTTATCTCATGTCTTTTTTATTTTCCTCTGTTGTTTGTTTTCTCAATAGACCGCATAGATATAGTTTAGTTATTGCATTCTGTTATAAATAATTGTTGCATTTATTAAACACACACACTCAAAAACACTTAAGAAAGAAAACGAAAAACATTTATTTAAAAGTCTGCTTAAAAATCAAATAACTTCAAATAATTTTAAGAGTATCGTTTAAAGAAACAAAAGAAAAACGCAACATTGCATTGAGAAGGCGCAAGGAAATCAAGTCATTTACATTGTGATTCACATTTTCAATATATTAGAAGTAATGAAAAAACAAAACAAAATTTTAAATCTATACAATTATTATTGAGGAAGAGAGTGGAGACGACTTCTTTATTATTACAATTATTATTAAAAGTCAACAACATGCAAATGTTTATTGTTAATGTTGTTGTGTCATAGTCTCTTATTATTATTATTATCATTATCTCTAATTATATTTAAATTGAATAGTACTGTCCTTTAGGAAATATGCATTTGTTTGTTACATCATCACTTTGTTCTAGATGAAGTCAATGTGCGTGTGTTATTTTAAATCTCTCCTATAAATGTGTATAATAATTAATTATTGAAACGTAAATTGATATTATAGTATTTTTCCTCGAGGGAAACATATTTCATTACATTTAGAAAGAAATTTCATTTAATGCGTTTTTTGTTGTTCTTGTTTTGGTTTCTTCTTTAATAAGACTGTTAATTTTTTTAAATGTCATTTTTAATCGTACCTACATCATATACATATACATATAGTTATTAACAAATTTTTAAAAAATCAAAAAAAAACTTAAAAACAGGAAATAAATCCAAATACATATATAAATATTGAAAAATTTTAATTATCAAAAATATATATTTAATTAAAAAAGAGAAACTATTAACAATACAATTGTTTTAATTGGAATTTGGTAATTGGAGCAGTGCAAAGCACTCGAACGAATTGGAACAATGAATTGGAAGTTAGAATGTTCGAAATAACAACATCTTCTATCTTAACAGCGCACCAAAGAACTCTCATTTCAATGACTCTTATTGTATTTATACAACTTCATTTTTTCATTCTTCACTTTTGCGCATTGGGAATCATCGATTAACCCTTATCAATCATGACGAATGTTTTTATAAATTGGCCAACAGTATATCGTGCATTACAAAAAGGTTTACCTCAAATGTAACCTTTTGAGGATCAATAATTAAAAAATATTTACGGTCCTTAATGAGTTAAGAAATTCTAAAAATCACAATTTGCAATCAGTGCCTTTTCAGCGAGCCCCTTATAACACAATTTGGACCAAAAATGTCGAAGTTACTGAGGATTTTATAAAAAATACATCGAAAACGTATAAACGAGATAAAAGATTAACTTTAGTCGGGAATATTCATAAGATTGTTGCAGCCAGCTTAAAGTATGTTGTTTTAATTGTTTTTATTTCTATTATGTATTTAGTAAGGTGATGTTGATTTTTTAATATAACCTATTGAAAATCCAGTACAACATTTTCATAGCACATATTTAGAATGAGTGTATTGTGGGGAAAAATATAAATGTACAATGAACCTCTCAACAGCGGACAGTCACGGTCACACAAAATGTGTCCACTTATGGGTGGTAAAATAAAAAAATATATTTTATGTCCGTGTCCATATAAGAAAGTCTCCGCTTAATAGAGGTTCATTATCATGAAAATTTTAAATAAATAAAATAAAACATAATTTTTTAAAAAGTGTTCACTTAAGAGAGTTGTTCGCTTGAAGGAGTGTTCGCGCGTGAGAGGTTTCACTGTTTTTTGCTTTTAAAAATCGAAACAATATTAAATATAATTTATGGGTCGATTGCATGGTGTATTTATATCAGGTGAAGTCATGGCACAATAATAGAGGTAGAACTAAACAACAAGTAAATTTCAGATATAACCCTGTGTATTTTAGCATTTTGATTGTCAATTCACATTCATATAATCATGGCCGTGCGTAGGATTGTGACCTGGGGGGATGGTTTTCAACTAATCTTACAAAAAGTAAAGGTTTAAAAGTACATTTCAGACAAATTATTTAATAAGTATTTACAAATTCTTAATTTTATAGCTATAAAAGACTAGAAAGATTGTAAAAATATTTATTCGAAACCTCTCTGGGGGGGTGGAACCCACAACACCCCCCCTCTTCACATGAACCTGTAACTATAAATTTGACAATCAAAATATTGAAATGAAAAAAAAAAAATTAATCAGCTGTTCGAGCGACACTACCTCTGTTATTGTACCATGGGTGAAGTCAGGAGCACAGCTGGCTGAATTTTTTTCATTCGATTGTAATCGAAACTCAAATCCGATATATTTAGCTTTGACAGTATTCAAAAAATTGCCTCTATTTTGTCGTTACCGAATTTGTTTTTGCTCTATTTGGTCGAATGTGTGTTAAACTTTTTTTTGTTGTTAATTTTTACTGATTTCTTGAAGTGTGGCGTACGTTGCCCATTTTTATTTTTTATCAACTTTTTGCTTTTCCATCTCAATATTTCGTTCGATTTCAATTAGTCGTTCCACATCCAATGCTTCTACAACGTTGAAAAAAAATTACAGCCAAATGATCCAATGGCGATAAAAAACACTTCTTGCGATGGTCCCGCACCTGTTTTTTTTAATTTTGTGGTATTTCCATTTTTAATTTTGCTTTAAAATAAATGTAATCTGTACCATTCATCTGGATTCGTTGGTCCTTACTTCGTTTATTGATCAAATTTCCCAGTAGCCGAAACTAATTACAATTACATACTGTGATAATTTAACATATCATTAGTTGTACGAAAGAATCAATTCGTGGACCAGAAGAATAAACATATCAAAATAGAAGGTTTAAATTTGAATATAGCTCTTATACATGTAAATCTCTCAATTATTTTTTTAATTCAAAAACATCTACGGCGTACAGTGAATGAATGAATGAATGGATTTGAAAAAAATTAAATAATTAAACAGTTGTGTTCAAAAATGGATCAGAAAAGAAAAATATTTATCGTGTTTCCAAATTTGTATTTGTAGACTGATTGCATGCTTGAAACATGCTTATGTATGTAGACTATTTCTCATAGCTTGGAAGATTAGCGATTCATTTTTTCACGACTTTTTCCAGTTTTTTACACTACAGGGAAACGAATTTTGTGTCGAAGATTTGTTTTGTAAATCTAATAGACAATAGATGCAGTTTATTTTTTCAGCGATAACGGAATAAGTGGCACTGTAATACACATCATTCTAGATTTTTCTGAAAGGTCAAATAAAGTAGATCAGGATTATTCGAACTTCCAAATGGCTACAGTGGCGGTCACAGCATGCGCTAAACTTTGACATTTTTGAAAGAAAAAATCAATTTGCAGAAAAAACACAAATATCTATATGCTTTGTAAATATGTATACATATATCTCTATATCTATTGTAAATATGCACATTTGTAACATAACATGTTTTAATAACCAAGTGTGCATAATATGGCCACCTCCTATCCAATTAATAATAATTCGTAAAAAATCCCATTTTTTGTTTTGTTCTTGGGAATTGTGGACATATTTTTAGGAATATGAAATTTGTATTATAGTATATGATCCCTTCAAGTGCAAAGTTTCAATGGAATCAGCGGATAACAAAATAAGTTGTTACTATCTTAATATTAGCCTGGATTGGGCTTACTAGCCTAATTAAAATTAACTCATTTGCGACAGAAAAAAGTGTAACGCATTGAAGTAGTGACTTAACACCATCAGTATGTTTGGACCAAATCTGTTTCACGACGTTTTAAGCTGTTTGAGCCATGTCCGTCTGGCTTGCGTCACGATAACTCTCGAAATGAGGAATTAATTCAAATTTTGCATATGCTAATATTTTTCCAAAACTTAGTTTAAGTTCGGAGATGGGCGAAATTGCCACGTCCCTTCTGATACCTCCCATACAAATAGCCCATGTGTTTATGTTAACTAAAAACAAGTAAGGAAAGGCTAAAGTCGGGCGGGCCGACTCTATGATACACACCACTTTCAATCCGAATACAATTTATTTCGGTGAAAAAGTTGAAACAGCAAGGATTTTTGTATCCTGTAAATGTATGTGTTTGACAAAAAATGTTAAATCGAAAAGGACATTTGTATGGAGGTATATTGATATCTGGAACGAAATAGGTGAAATATAATATGTAGAGTTTGGCCAAAATCGGTTAAACATTTGGGAGCAACATTTGTATTTGCGCTATATCTAAATCTGAACCGATCTTAGCCACTTTCACCATTGGTTTTTACTTGGATTATAAGATGTTGTGCCAAATTTAAAGAAAATCGAGTACAATACGTGGTTTCTAAAGCGGCAAAAGTCAAATCGGGAGCCACATTTGTTTGGGGACTATATCTAAATCTGAACCACTTTCTGCATAGGTGTTTCTTGTTGGATTATAAGTTGTTTTTTCAAATTTAAGGAAAATCGGGTACAATATGTCGTTTCTAGAGCGGAAAATGTCAAATCGGGAGTGACATTTGTATGGGGGCTATATCTAAATGTGAACCGATCATACCCAATTTTTGCATATGTGTTTCTAGTTGGATTATAAGATGTTGTGTCGGGTACAATATGTGGTTTCTAGAGCGGAAAATGTCAAATCGGGAGCGACATTTATATGGAGGCTATATCTAAATCTGAACCGATCTTACCCACTTTCTGCATAGGTGTTTCTAGTTGGATTATAAGATGTTGTGCCAAATTTAAAGAAAATCGGGTACAATATGTCGTTTCTACAGCGGAAAATATCAAATCGGGTGCGACATTTGTATGGAGGCTATATGCAAATCTGAACCGATCATATCCACTTTCTGCATAGGTGTTTCTAGTTGGATTATAAGCTGTTGTGTCAAATTTAAAGAAAATCGGGTACAATATGTGGTTTTTAGAGCGGAAAATGTCAAATCTGGAGCGACATTTGTATGGGGGTTATATCTAAATCTGAACCGATTTGCCTCAAATTAAAAAGCGTTCATCCATGATGCACAAAACTTACTTGACTCAGAAAGTGATTCTAAGTCGATCGGTATACTTAACAATGGGTCTATCTCGCTTCCTTTTGGGCGTTACAAACAAATGCACAAAGACATAATACTCTCGTGGAGTGTATAAAAACCAATGTAACTTCCACACGGATATTCGGAACCAGCTATTTTTATACACTCCACGAGAGTATTATGTCTTTGTGCATTTGTTTGTAACACCCAAAAGGAAGCTAGATAGTCCCATTGTTAATTATACCGATCGACATTTGTTTGTAACACCCAAAAGGAAGCTAGATAGACCCATTGTTAATTATATCGATCGACTTAGAATCACTTTTTGAATCGATTTAGCAATGTCCGTCTGTCTGTCTGTCCGTCCAATTGTAGACAGAACCAAATGAAACTTTGCACAACGAAGACTTTCGGGACAAGGACGAACGCTATTCAATTTTAAGAAAATCGGTTCAGATTTAGATATAGCCTCCATACGAATTTCACTCCCGATTTGATTCTTTTCACTCTAGATACCACATATTTTAACAGATTTTTTTTTCAAAATTGGCAGAAAAAAATTTGGTGAAAATGTGTTAGATCGGTTCAGATTTATTTATAGCTCCTATACGAATTTCGCTCCCGATTTCACACATATTGTATCAGATTGACTTCAGATTTGGCAAAACATCTTATATTTAAACTGGGAACATCTATGGCGAAAATAGGTCAGATCGGTTCAGATTTATATATAGCTCCTATACAAATTTCACTCCCGATTTGACTTTTTCCGCTCTAGAAACCACGCACAATATACAGTAATCTCTAGCATTCAACGATGCCAGAACTTCGTTTGAGAGTCATTCATTTATTCTTTATTCCTATAGTTTTTTTTCTATTAAATATAGATGCAAAATGGTCTTGAGCCAGGACAATATCCCAGTTCAAATCAAATATTGATTACAGACCAAAAAAATACAAACGAAAAAACTAAAACAAATGAGCGTTGGCACGGCAGAAGTATTGCTGGGTAACTATACCTGCATATACACATACTTACATATGCAACTCAATGAGATGCTTGTAAGATGGCATGTGTACTTTATTACTTGGTGCGATTTTTTAAACGCAAATTAGGCAAGTGAGTTGAGATTCTCGTTCGTTTGTGAGAATCATCTCCTTATAGAGGCCGGGTTTGATGTTGAAAAGTCGCTGCGAAGCCACCTGAATGAAACCTTTAGACAGGGTGGAAATCATGATAGTGGTAGTCTGCAGCCAAGTAATAAATGTTACCATGCCATTTGTAAATAAATTTGCATTCTATTAAATATAGATGCAAAATGGTCTTGAGCCAGGACAATATCCCAGTTCAAATCAAATATTGATTACAGACCAAAAAAATACAAACGAAAAAACTAAAACAAATGAGCGTTGGCACGGCAGAAGTATTGCTGGGTAACTATACCTGCATATACACATACTTACATATGCAACTCAATGAGATGCTTGTAAGATGGCATGTGTACTTTATTACTTGGTGCGATTTTTTTAAACGCAAATTAGGCAAGTGAGTTGAGATTCTCGTTCGTTTGTGAGAATCATCTCCTTATAGAGGCCGGGTTTGATGTTGAAAAGTCGCTGCGAAGCCACCTGAATGAAACCTTTAGACAGGGTGGAAATCATGATAGTGGTAGTCTGCAGCCAAGTAATAAATGTTACCATGCCATTTGTAAATAAATTTGCATTCTATTAAATATAGATGCAAAATGGTCTTGAGCCAGGACAATATCCCAGTTCAAATAAAATAATCTAAAGGGATCAAATCATAGTACAGAGACGGCCAATTGACATCACAATGTCGGCTGATTATTCGATTTACAAAAACAGTGCATAAAATATCGATGGTTGCGTTGCGTTGGCTGTGTGACATGTGGCCCCGTCTTAATGAAACCAAATGTCGTCCATGCCATTCTCTTGACTTTTTGGAAACAACAATTCGTTGAACATGGCACGGTAACGCTACCGTTGACGGTAACGGCACCCCTTGCTCATTTTCGAAGAAAATTGTCCAATGATGCCGCCAACCCAAAATCTACACCAAACAGTGACTCGTTGTGGATGCATTGGCTTCTCAATAGTCACGTTCTCTGAACCCCATATGAGACAATTTTGCTTATTGACATAGCCACAGAGATGAAAATTATTTTCTCAAATTTCATTTTCTAGTTGAACTATAAGATGTTTTGCAAATTTTGAAGAAAATCTGTTGAAATATGTGGTATCTAGAGTGAAAAGGGTCAAATCGGTAGTGAAATTCGTATGGGGACTGTATCTAAATCTGAACCGATTTTCTTCAGATTAAATAGCGTTCGTCCTTGTCCCGAAAAACTTCGTTGTGCAAAGTTTCGTTTAGCTACAATTGCGACCTGTATCGTGATTACAACAATAGATGGACAGACGGACATTGCTAAATCGATTCAGAAAGTGATTCTAAGCCGATCGGTATAATTAAAAATGGGTCTATCTCCCTTCCTTTTGGGTGTTACAAACAAATGCACAAAGCCATAATACTCTCGTGGAGTGAATAAAAATGAATATTATTCTACCATTCAAAGTCAAAGTAATCGGTAATTAAAATTTAAAATGTTACATGGCCCACCCTATATATGAAAACCCTCACAGGCTTAGCTTTTCCGCACACAAGCTTTGCAATGAAGAAAAGACTGTCGTATGTATTAATTGTATTTTTATTTGTAATTTTTATTAAATATTCATTGTACTTATTGATTATTTGCACATAAATCCATTTCAATTTATCAATCTCTCTCTCTTTTTACATTACATCCTTCTATTTGTTGTGGTTGTTGTGGAAATATCATATAACTTAGAATAATAGCTTAAGCGTTAAAATATTGTTTCATCACTAAACTAAAAACAATTAATATTATTTATAACAAAATTGTTTTGATACTAATAATATATAATATATACTAATATATGATTTAAGTCATTGTAATAAATCCTCTCGATCTGCGAGATAAAGTTAACAAATTTAGAAAATCATTTATAAAAATTTGGAAAGCTTTAAAGTTTTCAAAACTTTCTTATTATTTATGTATTATTATTATGATACTGCCATGATTTTCGTCATTTGTTAACATAACTCTCTTAATTGAAACTAATTTCTATATATATTTTTTAAAATATTCTCAATTTCTTAAATATTGACTTTATGAATGAAAAGAAAAAAACCCGGGTGCTTAATAGTTCTATTATGTGCTATGGATCCGTGTTTTAATTTACTAAAGCTTAGGTTATATACAAAACGACTGTGTCCTCTAAATTTCTAGAAAAAAAATAAAACAATTTGGAAAATACGAATTCGATGTTCATCTTCGATTCAACTTTTCATTTAAGAAAATGCCAAAAAGCGTAAATGTTACGCCTACTGACTGACTGAGTGAGCGAGTGAGTTATCGGAGTGTTAAATGAATACAACCGCATTGAGCGCCATCTGTCGGGTGATAACTTTGCATGCATGTGATAAAAAGCTTAAAGCTTTCGGTGAACTACTTAACTACACTATGTAAGATAAATTAGCTTGGAGATTAAAAATTAACTATTGTTTAGCTCTAACTGTAAGTGAAAAGGGGGGTTAGCCTAACAAAAACTTTTTATATATTTTAGTTTAACAATTCGCAGTTATAAGTTAAGTCTTAAGCTCTTTTGTAAATCTGCTTTAAACTTCAGCCTTAACCAAGCTTTCGTTGTTTGTTTGTTCACAAAGCTTTCGCTTAAAGCACTACCACAAGAGCTTTTCATACATTTTACATTATATTCGAAATCTATCTACTACTACGTTACGTTAAGCTTTAAGCTTATCTATAAGCTTTGTCATCTGAATAAATAATGTAGGGTTGATTATTCGAAAGATTCGATGGGGCCTGTTGATGCTGCGGCGTGGACCCCCCGAAATAGGACATTCTCGATGAATACGTCTGCTGTTGTAATTGTTGCTGCAGCTGGTGTTGCTGCTGCTGTTGTTGTTGCTGCTGCTGTTGTTGCTGCTGACGTTGTGACAGACTTTGTGTGGACTGATGTATGGAGGCGGTCTTATGCGGGAGCGTGGCATAGTTCTGGGCGGCATATGGAGGTACTGCGTACAAAGCTGTTGCCGCTGGACCGCCCTTGTAACTCAGCGGTACACTGCCCGGTCCCATGGGCATGGGTGGTATACCTATCATGGCGGGGCTATTGTGATAGTCGGCATTGCTCATGCGCAAACGCACAATGCAAATGATGATGATCAGTATGGCTATGAAGGCCACTACGCCGCCGACTATGCCTATGATGAGGGTGTCATCGTTCGTCATGATGGGCGCCTTCATAAGGGGCGCTTTGGTTTTTATTTTCATGGGCGGCGCCTGCGTGGGCTCCATGCTCCAGATTATCATGGGCGGCTCTTCGGTGGTGGTGATGGCGGGACGTGTCACCAGGCGCGATGAAGATTTCAGCATGTGCGTCGATGAGGTTCTCGCCGTAGTAGTGGTCATTTTACGTGGATCACAAGTCAACTCATCATCGCCGACTTCGATGAGCTTTTTGCCCGCCAAGTAGTCGGGCGAGTGGCAGGCCACATCGGTCATGTGGGAGTTGGGCAGCCACCTCCTCAAAGCTCGGGCATTGCAGTCGCAGTGTATGGGATTGGAGGACAAGCCCTTCAGCTGCAAACTGGAGCGACGATCTTCTAAGGCATTCAGGAACTGTGGCAGCAATACTCCCACCTTGGAACCCTCGATGTCCAACGTGAGATGGGATGACCGGGGCACCGGGAACAACAGGGCCGGTGGCAAGGCCGACAAGGAGGTATTTTGCAGTTTGATCGTTAGATCGCCTCCCTTCAGACCGGCCAAGGTGCCCGAGGAGAGCGATTTCAAGCGATCACCTCGTATGCCTATCGAACGCAGACGTGGATGTTTGGCCGGCTGGATTTGCTCGGTACCGATGGCGGTATCTTTCACCTCGACATCCAACATTTCCAGTCCAGGCAGTAATTCCAAAATGCCCTGCAAATCCAAATAACCCACCGAGGGCAGATTATACGCCTCCAAGATGGATATGTTGGGTATGTCCTTAAAGGCATTCTTTTCGATGCGCGTACATTTAGCCAGATCGTTTAGCTTGAGCGAGCGCAGCACATGCAGTTTTCCAAAATCTCCCTGAGACACTATCTCAAAACTATTGTTGGACAGATCGAGGTTTTGTAAGACCAGCAATTTTGGCCAGGCCGATGAGAGGTCGGTGAGATTCTCCAATTGATTACTGGACAAATCCAACGTTTCCAAGAGAGTGGTGCGTTCGAACACCGACGGCTCTATGGACTGCATTTTATTGTGCGACAAGTTCAAATACTGCAGGAAGGGGGTCTCCAGAGGATCCAGCTGTTCAATGCCAGTGCCGGCCAGATTGAGTTCCCGCACAGTCTTCGGTTCATTGAGTATATGCCTGACGGCTTCCTTCGACAGGGGGTTGAATGACAAGTCCAGGTTCTTGATGTTCACCATAATGCTATCGTCACTGGGTATGACCCTAATCTTGTTGTGACTCAAATCCACCGAGGACACAAAGAAGTACTGCCTTTGCAAAGCCTTGAGCGGAGCATATTCGAAGACATTGCCCGCCAAGTTTATGCTCTCCAGCAGCTGCAGCTTGGAGCGCTCGAATATGCCATCGGATAGTTCATTCAACTTGTTGCTCTCCAAATTCAGATATTCCAATCTGATCAAGCCCTCAAAGGTGCGCTCGCCAATGCGATCCAGGCTGTTGTGTGAGAAGTCCAAGACCTGCAGCTGCGTGGAATTGTGGAAGGCCATTTCACTCAACATATCCAGTTGATTGTGGGCCACCTTCAGCACACGCAGGCGGGGCAAACGGGCAAAGTCCAGCTCTTCGATGGTCTTCAGTTGGTTCTGTGACAGATCCACATGCTCGAGATACTGCAGGCTGGATATCAATTCGGCCGGGAAGAAACTAAACTTGTTATTGGCCGCCAATATCACCCGCAAGCGGGGATGTATGCGGAACGAGGAGGGGAACAGATAGCTCAAATGATTATTGGATATATCCAACTCCTCCAAGCTGGTGCCGGTATTGAAGAACTCTCCCTTGAAGGCGGACAGCTGGTTGCCGCGCAAATTCAGCTTGCTCAAATGCATGACATTCACAAAGGCGCCCGGTCTTATGGAGGTGATCTGGTTGTTGGACAAGTCGATGGAGCTTATATTCCACAAGTCCATGAAGGAGCCATCGTTGATCTCCTGTATGCTGTTGTCATTCAAATAGATGTGTTTCAGGTCCTGCAGCGTGGCAAACAGATCGCCGGACAGTTGTTTCATGGCGCAGAAGCTCAGATCGACAATTTGCAAACGCGCCAAGGGACGTATTAGGGCCGCCGGTATGGGCGACAAATGATGATTGCCACTCAGATTCAAATACTGCAAATTCTCCAGGCCTTCCAAGATATTCTTCGGTATCTCGGCCAAATTGTTATAGCTCAGATCCAGGCTACGTAGTTCGGTCAATGCCAAAGGCGTGCTACCCAAACCCGTCAGGCGATTTTGGCCCAGCTTCAATTCATGCAGGGACGTCTCGAGGCCCTGAAAGATTTCCGCCGTAATAACAGCCAAAGAGTTGCCCGACAGATCAAGTGAACGCAGATTGCTAAACATTTGGAAGCTTCCGGTGGGCAATTCGCGTATGACATTGCGCGACAAGGTGAGCGTGGTGATGTCGGAAGCCTGTATGGATCCTAGAATTTCCGAGGATAAGGCAGCCACACGATTGAAGTCTAAATGTAGGACATTGAGGTTGGACAAGCGGCCCAAGGCATTGCCTGGCACCAGGAGGATGTTGTTGTCACGAATGATTAAGGTTTGCAAGCTGTCCAAACCCTCCAAGGCATCATCTTCGATCTGGAAGGAGGTGGAGAAGAGAAATTTGTAATGATCGAGTATGAAAAATTTAAAGTTGATAAAGAGAGTATGAATTTTGGAGTATTCAGCCCATATTACACTAGCTTTTATGGGACAAATATAGAAAATCTGCAGAAGTGTGAGAAGCATGAACATTAGGGGTGGGATAGTGCACGACTTTTCAATTTCGATATGCCAGAACCCCTAATTTTGTGAGGTTCGGAAAGAAAATTCATAAGCAATAAAAAGGGGTTGGGCGAATGCTAGTGGGCGCTCATCGAGGTCAAAGGTAAAGGAAAAGGAGTCAAAATACACAAAAAGCCCAAAAACTGCCCCGGAGTCACCCCTAGCCATGTTAAATGCAAGAACGACCAACATTTTTTTCCAACACATATACCCCCTACACCAACTCTTTAAGGGGGCTCCCATACAAAAACTATTTTTATAAAATTTGATTCCTCCGCTCTAACTGCCCTCTAGGGGGGCCTCTAGTGGAGTCAAATGTATGAACAACCCCCAATAATTTTTCAGCCCCAATATTTTCTGAGAACAAACCTACCCTCTATCTTCAACCCTTAAGATGGCCCCATACATTTTTTTTATTTTTTAACACAGCAAGGCTTAAATCCTGCCCGGAGTCGCCCCTAGCCGGGTTAAATGTAAGACAGACCCCATTAATTTTCCCTCCCCAACATTTTGCCAAACATACCTAACCCCTATACCACTCCTTAAGTGGACAAATTTCGAAAAAATCACTAAAAAGCCAGTGTCATATGTGCTTGATGCCTATGGTTTACAAATTCAAGTATCACTTCATTCTATAAATCCCCGCAAAAGTATCTACAAAAAGGTAGCTAAAAACCAGTGTCATTTGAGCTTGATGACTATGGAAATCTAAAGAAAATCGTTAAAAAGCTAGTGTCATGTGGGCTTTAGAATGTAAGACAGACTCCATTAATTTCCCCTCCCCAACATTTTCCCAAACATACCTAACCACTATACCACTCCTTAAGTGGACAAATTTCGAAAAAATCACTAAAAAGCCAGTGTCATATGTGCTTGATGCCTATGGTTTACAAATTCAAGTATCAATTCATTCTATAAATCCCCGCAAAAGTATCTAGAAAAAGGTAGCTAAAAACCAGTGTCATTTGAGCTTGATGACTATGGAAATCTAAAGAAAATCGTTAAAAAGCTAGTGTCATGTAGGCTTTAGAATGATATGTTCTCGAATGATTTTCTCAGAACAAACCTAGCCTCCATCTTCAACTCTTAAGATCGCCCCCATATTTTTTTATAATTTTTATATGAAAGCAAGGCCCAAAACTAGCCCGGAGTCGCCCTAGCCGGGGTAAATTTAACATCGACCCCCCCTTAGTTTTCCCTCCTGAACATTTTTTCCGAACACAATTACCACCTACCCTCCCATACAAAAACTATTTTTATAAAATTTGATTCCTCCGCTCTAACTGCCCTCTAGGGGGCCTCTAGTGGAGTCAAATGTATGAACAACCCCCAATAATTTTTCAGCCCCAATATTTTCTGAGAACAAACCTACCCTCTATCTTCAACCCTTAAGATGGCCCCATACATTTTTTTTATTTTTTAACACAGCAAGGCTTAAATCCTGCCCGGAGTCGCCCCTAGCCGGGTTAAATGTAAGACAGACTCCATTAATTTCCCCTCCCCAACATTTTCCCAAACATACCTAACCTCCTTAAGTGGATAAATTTAGAAAAAATCACTAAAAATCCAGTGTCATATGTGCTTGATGCCTATGGTTTACAAATTCAGGTATCAATTCATTCTATAAATCCTCGAAAAAGTATCTAGAAAAAAGTAGCTAAAATCCAGTGTCATTTGAGCTTGATGACTATGGAAATCTAAAGTGGGCTTTAGAATGATCTGTTCTCGTTGAACGTGTGTCAGTTCATTTTATCAATCCAAGAATGATAATTTAGAAAAAAAAACCCAGTGTCACGTGGGCTTTAGTATCATCCATAATTTGTATATTTATTCACTTCAAACATCTGTCATTCCATTCCATCAATCCAAGAAAAAGTCACCAAAAAGCGATTGTCATATGGACTTTAGTATGTTCCACAAATTCCATATAAGCAAAATACTAGTCAGTGTCATATGGGCTTTAGTATCACCCATAATTTCGAACATGTCATTTCATTCTAACAATCCGAGGAAAAGTCATCCAAAAAGGCCAGTGTCATATGGTCTTTAGTATGTTCAACAAAGGCTATCCAAGAAAAAGGCTCTAAGAAGCCAGTACCATATGGGCTTGATGACTATGAATCACAAATTATATATCTGTTAACTTCGAAAATGTAACATTTCATATTATCAATCCACCCAAAAAAGCCATTGTCATATGAACTTTAGTATGTTCCACAAATTCTATTCAAGAAAAAGACCATACGTGCTTGATGACTATGAAGCACAAAATATATATCTGTTCGTTGGAACATGTGACATTTCATTCTATCAATCCAAGAAAAAGTTATCAAAAAGCCAGTGTCGTATGGTCTTTAGTATGTTCAACAAATTCTATCCAAGAAAAATACTCTAGGAAGGCAGTACCATGTGGTCTTGATGACTATGATCCACAAATTATATTTCTGTTAACTTCGAAAATGTAACATTTCATTCTATCAATCCAAGAAAAATTCACCCAAAAAAGTCAGTGTCATATGAACTTTAGTATGTTCCACAAATTCTATCCAAGAAAAAGACTCTATGAAGCCAGTATCATAGTTTGTTTCTCAATTTCGACCCAAAAAAAAAGACTCTAGGTAGCCAGAGTTATAGTTTTAATTCGACGGACAGTTCAAAGGTCAATCCATTCCCAATCCAATGCAAATTTCCCAAATACAACTCACCGTTCGCAATGAGTTCAAGCTCAAATCCAAATATTTCAGGGCACTCAACTCCCGGAATGTGCCCGGCGCTAAGGTGGTAATACTATTACGGCTAAGATCCAAAGTTTCCAACGAGGTCATCATTTGAGTGTGGGAACTATCGAAACGCTAAAGAAACAAAGAAGACTTTCAAATGTGAAATATAAATAAAATTAAATTCCCCACACACCTGCAACATATTCGACGACAAATTGAGTGACTTCAAGTGTTGTATTTCGGCCAAAGCCACAGTGGGGAATTTCTGTATGAAATTTTCGGATAAATCAATTTTTTGCAGGCTCGGCAACTCCTGGAAGACATCGCTGTTCAAGTGTACGATACGATTGCCCGACAGTTTTATTTCGCGAATCTTGCGTAGACCGCGGAAGGTGCCACCAACAATCGATCTGATTTCATTATAACGCAAATCGATAATCTCCAGTTCGGGTTGGGCAATGAAGGAACCGGGGTTTAGGAAAGCTGCAAAAAGAGAAAAACACATAATTAGAGATAGATAGGATATGATATAGAATTATAGACAATCTCCCATTTCCGTTGCATACTTATGTGATTATGTCTTAGAGACAAATGCCTCAAGGACGTCGGGCCATTTAGCGACTGTGAGGGTACTGTTGTCAAGCTATTGCGATCCATAAAGAATTCCTGAAAATTGAGAAAAAATCATTATAAAAAATAAATATTCAATTAATTCCAATAAAATCATATTAATATTGTTCTTTTTTTTTGTACTTCTTTCATTTCAGTCTTCGGCTGAGAACTGTAAGGACAAAGCAGCTGCCGTTGAAGGCGAACTTATTGCCAAGCGTAGATCTTCCGATGAGGGCCCTCATTTGCGTAAGAAGAAATAAAGAGGTTGTGTGCCACATTTTCGGTGTTGCTTGGATCGTTAAACGAAGCCAGGCAAATCAGGGAATATTCGAGTATTGCAAATACTAATTTAAATTTAGAAAATCTTTTATCTATTGATTGCTTTAACATAATAGTATCGCTTATTTTATTAGTGACAATTTCAAATAAATAATTGATATAAATCGAATTTTATTTACTATGTCGTAGCAGGGTTAATACCTACAAAGACAAAGTCTGCTAAGTAAGATGGATTTAAGAAGTGTTCAAGTTTTTCCACTAAAAAGAAGCTCAGTTAAGGTAGTTTATTTTTTATTTTTTAACAAAAACCGACCCTAGACTCATTCCTCCTCTTTTCGCCGCTGCCTTCTTTCCGATAAATGTTTTTTCTGTCAACCATTAAAAAATCTCCTCAAAAGAATATGCATGAAATACCCTTCGAATTGCTCTGTGCTTACTTCCTGTTACCAAAGATAAATAATAAACTTGAGTGGTAAACTAAATGACTATTTTACTATACGCAGGAAAAAATACGTTTGGTGCAAATAAACTTATTTTATTGCATAGCCTAAACGTTTACTGTAATAGTTGCAACATTTTCCTCAAGTGCCAACGTTTATCGTAAGTGTTGTTTTTATTGCTGTGAAGGGATCATATTTTTTTCGGAAATCGTCAGAAATATTTTTAAGGGAAAAGTAGAAAACGTTTACTCAATTATTTGTCGAACAATACATAGTAATCAATCGGTACGATTTTTGATTTCGATAGCTTGGATTGTTTCCAAAGTTTGTGTATGTATTCTTTGCATAAAAATGTAATATACCTCGTTTTTATACCCTCCACCTCCAGGATGGGGGTGTTTGTAACACGTTGAAATATCGACCTGAGACCCTATAAAGTATATATATTATTGACCCCCACAAGGACTGAAAATACCCCTATTATTCCGAGCACTTTAGCATGTTCTTCAATATTTCTGCTTATATTTGCTGGGATTTGGTATGCGCATTCCTCTGATAGCATAAACGTTCGCCATAAAGTGATTCTTATTTGTAGGGGGTAAAATGGGATAAAATTAGTACGTATCGAACGAAAACAGCTAGAAACACGAAATTCGGTGTTTACATTCCTCTAATTAAGTAGACACGTAAAATAAAATATGATTTTTACATGTATACTTTTTAGGGATTAAATTTGTAGAAAAGGGATAAAAGTTGTACCATGGTACATTCCTCAGATTACGTAGACATGCAAACTAAAGAGTTTCTTTCAAATTCGTACTTTAAGGTGTTAAATGGGAACATAGGGATATAAATAGTACCATGGGAACATAGGGATAAAAATTGAGTAATGATTTCTACTTTTTAGTTACTTGATATTTGGTAAGTTCAATCTTTTCAAAGCGCCAACGCGCACCATAAAGTGATCTATGCATTTAGCGGGTGAAATTGGGAAAAAGGGATAAAAATGGTACCTATCAAACGACAAAAGCTAAAGACACGAAAGTCGGTATGTACATTCCTCTAACTGAGTAGATACATAATATAAAAATATATTTTTTTTTCAAATTCGTACTTTTAAGGGTTAAAATGGACATAGAGGGATACAAATAGTACCAACCTAGAATAATGAAATTCGGTGTAAACATAAAAAGATTTTACCAAATTCCTGTTTTCAAGGAATACAATGGGAATAGAGGGATAAAAATGGTACCAACTAAACGACTACAGCTAGAATGACGAAATTCGGTGTGTACATCCCTCTAAAATAAAGAGATTTAAGAAATTCACACTTTTAAGGGGTTAAAATGGGAAAAAGGATAGAAATGGATCATGAAATTCGGTGCACACATTACCCTGATTGCATAGACGCGCAAAATAGAGAGATTTTTCAAAATGATTTTTTTTTCAAATTCGTACTTTTAAGCGGTAAAATGGACATAGAGGGATAAAAATAGTAGCAATCAAACGGCTGCACCTAGAATAAAGAAATTCGATGTGTACATTCCTCTGACTACGTAGACACGAAAAATAAAAAGGATTTTACAAATTCGTGCTTTCCAGGGATACAATGAGAATAGAGGGATACAAATGGTACCAACCAATCGCCTACAGCTGCAACGATGAAATTCGGTGTGTACATCCCTCTAATTGCGTCGACACATGTAATAGAGGGATTTTTGGCTAAAATAGAGGGAATTGGCTAAAATGGGAAAAAGGGATACAAATAGTACCAACGAAATGGCTGCACCTAGAATAATGAAATTCGGTGCACAGATTCCTCTGACTGCATAGACGCGCAAAATAGAAAGATTTTTCAAAATGATTTTTTCCAAATTCGTTCTTTTAAGTGGTAAAATGGACATAGAAGGATAAAAAAGAAGCAACCAAACGGCTGCACCTAGAATAATGAAATTCGGTGTATACATTCCTCCGACTACGTAGACACGAAAAATAAAAAGGTTATTCCAAATTCGTATTTCCAAGCAATACAATGGAAACAGAGGGATACAAATGGTACCAGCTAAACGTCTACAGCTAGAATGAATTTCGGTGTGCACATCCCTCTAATGGCATAGACACTAGAGTCATGGAATTCGGTGTATACATTCATCTGACTGCATAAACTCGCAAAATTAAAATGATTGTTCCAAATTCGTTCTTTTTTTACTTTTACGTCAGAAATGGGTAGAATCATTAAGATAGGTTATCTTGCACTGTGTACGTGAGAGATGATGGATTTTCAAAATTCATACTTTTGTCATAAAAAAAGGAGCCATGCGGATGCTGCTAAAAATGTTCCCACTATCCCCCAATATTTAGGATATTTAAGCTGTTTGGAGATTGCTGCCTTATATTTACTTTTGCGTGGTTTAAAATAATAAAATTTTTATATTTATTTATATATATTTTTTTTCAATATTTTTATTTTTTTTAGTGTGGCTATATTAAAAAAATAAAATTTTCCTGTAATGTTACAGCACTTCTACGAAAGTCGACAGCGTCAGTGGAATGCAACATATAGTGGACAGCTAGTGCTCATATAATTAGATTTCACCGGATGTTGAACGTTCGTTCAACTATTTTAACCTAAAATATCAATTGAAAAATGAAACTGACCTTAAATAACATCTGCTATTTTTCATTTCATCATGCAAGGCATATAACCAAAATTTCCAAAAACCATTTTTATTACATTGCCAATAAAAAATTGCGCATCAATTAAGTTTGCAGTTAACAAAAGGTGTAACTGCAACTACTTAAAACCAAGCACTCCAAGTAGACATACTACGACGTATGCGTATGTAAGTATGTAAGACCATCGTTCGATTCAATAGTTGCTCGTTGATAAATCAATGAACTCAAAATCAATATAATCAGCAACAACATACATATGTCTACATACATACATATTATTATTCATACTGACAAACACGCAATAATTTCGCAGACACGAATCGAATTTGCAAAAAAGAAAAGAAAATGCTACTAAAACAAATACTACTAGTGTACGAGCATATTTTATGATTTAATGGTCGACAGACATACTGATTAGTGTAATTTTAACGCATAAACGGGTAGGCGATAGTGCTGACAAGTGTTTGAGTATTCGTAACCGTGTGTTTTTATCCTCAGCTTTTCCGATGATTTTTGCTACGAGACTAACTATTTACGTTGTGAGCCAAATAATAAAAAACAGTGTTTTGAATTAAAATAAATTTTGTTAACCCTCAGGAAGTAAACCTTATACAAATGTTGTTACCCTGCTCCTGGTGGCGCCAGAAGGAACTGTTGCCATATGGCAACGCCAGGTAGTACCCCTACTTTCAAAATGTATAAAAATTATTTATTAAATTTTTTTATTAACATTTTTAAAAAATGTTGAAGACGCACAGGACATAATAAATAAAATACCCAGCAAATCCTCATTATTATTTATCTATTATGAAATAATGACTCCATTATAATGAAAATTTGAAAAATTAGTTGTTTGTTAGTTATATTTCATAATATATTCGCAACTATCCTCAGATTTTAGAATTGTGTTTTCTACCAATATAAATTTTTGTTGTGAGTCAGACAAGTAGTAGTAGTTGGTAACTATATAGATATACACTAGAAAGTCTACTCTGCAGCTAAAATGTTCTAATCTGACGATTTATCTAATTGACAATATTTGGGCGACGCACAGTGGTTCAGAATTAAATTCCAACTGCCAAAATTCAATAACTTTTGTTCTAGCAAACATTTTTGAGATCTACAAAAAACTTAAATTATTTTGAGATTATTATTATGAGATATCAACAAAGAAAATCGGGCTATCAGATGTATTTTAGAAATTGGCCAAAAGTTTACTACTTATCGTAGTTTTCGATTTAAAAGAAAATTAAAATTTTTCTTCTTATGTTTTGTTTTCACATATTTTTACGTATTTTTTCATAAAGCGCAGACAAAATTTTAATTTTTTTGTATTACAGGTTTTCATCTTTTGAAAATTGAAGAAAGGGTCAAAGTTGGATTCCATAAGTCCATATGTCTGCTTGTATTTACTTGATATTTGGAATGAACATTCCCCTTATAGCATAAAAACGCACCATAAAGTGATTCTTATTCGTAGGGGACGAAATGGGCAAAAAAGGGATAAAAATGGTACATATTAAACGATAACAGCTAGAAACACGAAATTTGGTGTATACATTCCTCTGTCTGCATAGACACGCGGAATAAAAAGATTTTTCCAAATTCGTACTTTTTACTTTTACGGCAAAAATGGTTAAATCATGAAGTTAGGTTATTTTGCACTACGTACGTGAGATAATGGATTTTCAAAAAAATTTACTTTTGTAATTAAAATAGTATCCAAATACAATCAACTGTAGCACCCACTAAGCTTTTTTTTAATATAAATATTTGTAAGAATATTTACTTTTTGAATTAACTTGAAGTATTATTTCGATATGTAAACGTATTGGTAGCCTTGCCTTATAAGCGTGGTTTGAAGTAATTAAAATATTATATTTATTTAGAAAATTATTTTCTCAATATTTGTATTTGTTTTGGTTTGCCTATATAAAAAAATATTTTCCTGTAATATTACTGCACTTCTACGAAACTCGACAGCCTCTGTGGAATGCAATCCATCCATGGTGGAGGGTATATAAAGTTCGGCCCGGCCGAACTTAACGCCCTTTATAATTGTTTTTTAATTTACTTTGTCCTTTAAATGAATCATCATATATCGATACACTCTTTAGGAGATATAGTTGAGATTGAAACGTCGATTTTTTTTTAAATCTGTCTTCAATTTTCGAAATTATGGAACAGTTTTCAACTTATCGCTAATATTCATTATTTTAGGCTATCGTTTCGACATATTTATATGAAGGTGTACTTTATTTACCGAGCGCTTGCAACATGCGTTCTGTAAAAATTCCAAAATGTCTACAAGACAAATAAATATCTCTCCTAGTATGATATATCACTAATAAGTGTGATATCATACTATAGAGAGGTAAAGCAATTGAAAAAAGACTATAAGTGGGGAGATCCACAGTAAAGGTGAAATTCCACTCTTAGAGACAAACGATTAAAATATTCCACTTATAGAGGTAAATCCTGAAAAAATCAATCCAATGTGAAGCGTGCAGGGACCATAGAAAATGTCTCTTACTCTCTCAGCTACCGAGTAAGGTGATGCCAGATTTTTATCTCTGACTTGAACAAACGCGTGTCGCCATTTAAACCTCGGGACATTCCTAGGTTAACATTCCAATTATAAAATGTGATTTTACTCGCTAAATCATAGCGAGTTGGACTAAAGTCACTTACTTGATCGATTGTGGCACTGCTATTGTAATTTTTGGACATTTTGGCGTTTTTGTATTATTGTGAACTTATTTTTTTTGTAATAAGAGTAAAAATATTGAAATATTAATGCTTTTTATTTTTTAATTAGAAAAATATGTAAACAATAATTATTTACAATTATGCTAAAATACTCCCAGTCACTGTTGCCAGTTGGATTTATTTTAACGCGGTAGTGTTGTCAATTAATCCCTGTTCAAACTAAAGGGTGATTATCTTTTTGGCAGCACTGGTTTAAACAGCTGACGCACGTTTCGTGTTTTGTTTCACTGTCAAACATCTTCAGTTTGGTCTATAATTTAATGAATCGTCTTACAAACGAACAACGCTTGCAAATTATTGAATTTTATTATCAAAATGCGTGCTCTGTTAAGAAAGTTCATCGCGAGCTTCTTCTGTTCAGCGACGAAGCTCATTTTTGGCTCAATGGGTACGTAAATAGGCAGAATTGTCGATTTTGGAGTGAATATCAGCCAGAAGCATTACAAGAGCTACCAATGCATCCAGAAAAAGTCACAGTTTGGTGCGGTTTATGGACTGGTGGCATCATTGGACCGTACTTCTTCAAAGATGATACGAATCGTAACGTAACTGTGAATGGTGGGCGCTACCGTGAGATGATATTCAACTTTTTTTTCCCCCAAAATGCAAGAGCTTGACTTGCATGACATGTGGTTTCAACAAGACGGTGCCACATGCCACACAGCAAAAAAACTGAAAAACTTTCCTTAGCTTTTAAAAAATCACCCTTTACTATCGTGGTTTAAAATAATAAAATTTTTATATTTATTTATATATATTTTTTTTCAATATTTTTATTTTTTTTAGTGTGGCTATATTAAAAAAATAAAATTTTCCTGTAATGTTACAGCACTTCTACGAAAGTCGACAGCGTCAGTGGAATGCAACATATAGTGGACAGCTAGTGCTCATATAATTAGATTTCACCGGATGTTGAACGTTCGTTCAACTATTTTAACCTAAAATATCAATTGAAAAATGAAACTGACCTTAAATAACATCTGCTATTTTTCATTTCATCATGCAAGGCATATAACCAAAATTTCCAAAAACCATTTTTATTACATTGCCAATAAAAAATTGCGCATCAATTAAGTTTGCAGTTAACAAAAGGTGTAACTGCAACTACTTAAAACCAAGCACTCCAAGTAGACATACTACGACGTATGCGTATGTAAGTATGTAAGACCATCGTTCGATTCAATAGTTGCTCGTTGATAAATCAATGAACTCAAAATCAATATAATCAGCAACAACATACATATGTCTACATACATACATATTATTATTCATACTGACAAACACGCAATAATTTCGCAGACACGAATCGAATTTGCAAAAAAGAAAAGAAAATGCTACTAAAACAAATACTACTAGTGTACGAGCATATTTTATGATTTAATGGTCGACAGACATACTGATTAGTGTAATTTTAACGCATAAACGGGTAGGCGATAGTGCTGACAAGTGTTTGAGTATTCGTAACCGTGTGTTTTTATCCTCAGCTTTTCCGATGATTTTTGCTACGAGACTAACTATTTACGTTGTGAGCCAAATAATAAAAAACAGTGTTTTGAATTAAAATAAATTTTGTTAACCCTCAGGAAGTAAACCTTATACAAATGTTGTTACCCTGCTCCTGGTGGCGCCAGAAGGAACTGTTGCCATATGGCAACGCCAGGTAGTACCCCTACTTTCAAAATGTATAAAAATTATTTATTAAATTTTTTTATTAACATTTTTAAAAAATGTTGAAGACGCACAGGACATAATAAATAAAATACCCAGCAAATCCTCATTATTATTTATCTATTATGAAATAATGACTCCATTATAATGAAAATTTGAAAAATTAGTTGTTTGTTAGTTATATTTCATAATATATTCGCAACTATCCTCAGATTTTAGAATTGTGTTTTCTACCAATATAAATTTTTGTTGTGAGTCAGACAAGTAGTAGTAGTTGGTAACTATATAGATATACACTAGAAAGTCTACTCTGCAGCTAAAATGTTCTAATCTGACGATTTATCTAATTGACAATATTTGGGCGACGCACAGTGGTTCAGAATTAAATTCCAACTGCCAAAATTCAATAACTTTTGTTCTAGCAAACATTTTTGAGATCTACAAAAAACTTAAATTATTTTGAGATTATTATTATGAGATATCAACAAAGAAAATCGGGCTATCAGATGTATTTTAGAAATTGGCCAAAAGTTTACTACTTATCGTAGTTTTCGATTTAAAAGAAAATTAAAATTTTTCTTCTTATGTTTTGTTTTCACATATTTTTACGTATTTTTTCATAAAGCGCAGACAAAATTTTAATTTTTTTGTATTACAGGTTTTCATCTTTTGAAAATTGAAGAAAGGGTCAAAGTTGGATTCCATAAGTCCATATGTCTGCTTGTATTTACTTGATATTTGGAATGAACATTCCCCTTATAGCATAAAAACGCACCATAAAGTGATTCTTATTCGTAGGGGACGAAATGGGCAAAAAAGGGATAAAAATGGTACATATTAAACGATAACAGCTAGAAACACGAAATTTGGTGTATACATTCCTCTGTCTGCATAGACACGCGGAATAAAAAGATTTTTCCAAATTCGTACTTTTTACTTTTACGGCAAAAATGGTTAAATCATGAAGTTAGGTTATTTTGCACTACGTACGTGAGATAATGGATTTTCAAAAAAATTTACTTTTGTAATTAAAATAGTATCCAAATACAATCAACTGTAGCACCCACTAAGCTTTTTTTTAATATAAATATTTGTAAGAATATTTACTTTTTGAATTAACTTGAAGTATTATTTCGATATGTAAACGTATTGGTAGCCTTGCCTTATAAGCGTGGTTTGAAGTAATTAAAATATTATATTTATTTAGAAAATTATTTTCTCAATATTTGTATTTGTTTTGGTTTGCCTATATAAAAAAATATTTTCCTGTAATATTACTGCACTTCTACGAAACTCGACAGCCTCTGTGGAATGCAATCCATCCATGGTGGAGGGTATATAAAGTTCGGCCCGGCCGAACTTAACGCCCTTTATAATTGTTTTTTAATTTACTTTGTCCTTTAAATGAATCATCATATATCGATACACTCTTTAGGAGATATAGTTGAGATTGAAACGTCGATTTTTTTTTAAATCTGTCTTCAATTTTCGAAATTATGGAACAGTTTTCAACTTATCGCTAATATTCATTATTTTAGGCTATCGTTTCGACATATTTATATGAAGGTGTACTTTATTTACCGAGCGCTTGCAACATGCGTTCTGTAAAAATTCCAAAATGTCTACAAGACAAATAAATATCTCTCCTAGTATGATATATCACTAATAAGTGTGATATCATACTATAGAGAGGTAAAGCAATTGAAAAAAGACTATAAGTGGGGAGATCCACAGTAAAGGTGAAATTCCACTCTTAGAGACAAACGATTAAAATATTCCACTTATAGAGGTAAATCCTGAAAAAATCAATCCAATGTGAAGCGTGCAGGGACCATAGAAAATGTCTCTTACTCTCTCAGCTACCGAGTAAGGTGATGCCAGATTTTTATCTCTGACTTGAACAAACGCGTGTCGCCATTTAAACCTCGGGACATTCCTAGGTTAACATTCCAATTATAAAATGTGATTTTACTCGCTAAATCATAGCGAGTTGGACTAAAGTCACTTACTTGATCGATTGTGGCACTGCTATTGTAATTTTTGGACATTTTGGCGTTTTTGTATTATTGTGAACTTATTTTTTTTGTAATAAGAGTAAAAATATTGAAATATTAATGCTTTTTATTTTTTAATTAGAAAAATATGTAAACAATAATTATTTACAATTATGCTAAAATACTCCCAGTCACTGTTGCCAGTTGGATTTATTTTAACGCGGTAGTGTTGTCAATTAATCCCTGTTCAAACTAAAGGGTGATTATCTTTTTGGCAGCACTGGTTTAAACAGCTGACGCACGTTTCGTGTTTTGTTTCACTGTCAAACATCTTCAGTTTGGTCTATAATTTAATGAATCGTCTTACAAACGAACAACGCTTGCAAATTATTGAATTTTATTATCAAAATGCGTGCTCTGTTAAGAAAGTTCATCGCGAGCTTCTTCTGTTCAGCGACGAAGCTCATTTTTGGCTCAATGGGTACGTAAATAGGCAGAATTGTCGATTTTGGAGTGAATATCAGCCAGAAGCATTACAAGAGCTACCAATGCATCCAGAAAAAGTCACAGTTTGGTGCGGTTTATGGACTGGTGGCATCATTGGACCGTACTTCTTCAAAGATGATACGAATCGTAACGTAACTGTGAATGGTGGGCGCTACCGTGAGATGATATTCAACTTTTTTTTCCCCCAAAATGCAAGAGCTTGACTTGCATGACATGTGGTTTCAACAAGACGGTGCCACATGCCACACAGCAAAAAAACTGAAAAACTTTCCTTAGCTTTTAAAAAATCACCCTTTACTATCGTTTTTTTCAGAACTTGTTAGATTAAAAAGTAAACATGTGTTAATTTCGGCTGGATCGAATCTTATATACCCTCCAGCACGGAGTGCATTCCGCTGTATTACCGGCAGATTAGAGGCTATCAACTTTACATAGCAGTGCGGTAGCATATTAGGACATTTGTGATATTCTTTATGCACATTATGATATTTGTTTACTATTTCAAACTATAAGTCACACTTATCCGCACTGTTTTAAGGCAATCGTGATGCTTTATTATTACAATATTAATAGTCCTCTACTATATATAAATATAATACTTCAAGTGTGATCTATTTTCGCAGTCAGTGCTCCGAATTGGTACCATTTTTATCCCTTTTTATCCGCTTAAACGTAAACATTTCGAAAAATTCCTTTATGTTTCGCATCTACTCAGCCAGATGAATGCATACAAAGAGTTTCATGATTTCAACTTCAGGTTGGTACCATTTGTATCCCTCTTTTCCAATTGTATCCCTGAAATGTACAAATTTCGAAAAATCCCTCTATTTTACGTGGGATGAACACACCGAATTTTATGTTTTATTGGTGCCATATTTATCCCTTTTTGTCCCATTTCAGCCACTACATCTTTTATTAACTTTTTGGCGCTTTCACGCTACGAAAGGTAAGTACGCAACAAATTTTCAGTAAAGTTGAAATTTTCAAAAAAACGTTTAATTCTAAATATTAGGGGATACTTTCAGTCCTTGTTAGGGAAAATTTATTTCCTCTGGGCAGATTTAGCACACTTTCAATACCAACCGATTTGCAACCATAAGACACATTTATGTATAAGTTGAACCTCTCAGCTCATTTCGTTCGGCAGCTAACGTGCTTTCAACAGACAGACGAAGATGACTAGACCGTCTTAGAATTTTACCACGACCCAGAATATATATAAATTATGGGTTATCCGAAGAGTATTTGAAGGTGTTATAAACGGAATGACAAAGTGGTGGAGTGCAAAGGAGGTGGGTAAAGGAGGATCTGAACCATATGGTTTAGAGGTCTAATTGTCTGCCAGCTCTTAGATTTTATGGAGTACAATATTTGAGCAAATTGTAGCAAAATTCGGGGTGGATGACGAAAATCCATTTGTCGATTTAACATGGACGCACTCATATTTCCATTGTGATGGGGAATGGCTTAATCTTAAGATTGATTTTAAAAAATGCTCTAACAAAAACAATTGTTTAGGTTCCAGACAAAAAGTAAAGTAGATTGACTGTAATTGTCCACTGTTTTGATTTGAAAATCCCCATTAAAACTATCAATGCCGAGTACCAACCTCAAAAAGTGCTGAGTAATATGAAGTAATCGAATCCAACGGAGCACTAGTACACGTCGTACACCCAGACTACAGATCTTGGCAACATGAATGTTAACATGGCAGCCCGACTTGGCATGTGTGGATATGCGGAGCGGAGCGCTGCGGTCGGGTGCAGTGGTTGTGAGCGCCAAGCCAAAGATGGTCAGTACTGCGTATGTGCGATGTGAAAAGTGGCTAAAGGGGTATGGTTTTGGCCATTAGTGTCTATTCGAACAGACGTTTTACGCTGTGAAAAGGAAAGACCAGCAGTAACACAGACCGAGTGAGTGCATAGATGTAATTACAACAACAACAACAGCGATACCAGGAGCAGCAGCACCAGTCAGCAGCAAATGTGTTATAATAAACAAATTGAAAAGAAATGAAACAACGACGCTGGCTAAGAGAACTGGTCAACAACATGCAACGGCGGCAAAAGTAATGTTACCTCTGTGGAACTAACTGCATTTTTTTGGTTCGCTATTGGCGTGAATTGATACGATACGCTTATGATCGTTCGTACGTTCAGTTAGACGTACGGTCCGGTCCGTACGCCCGTTTGTCTGATGGTTTGGAGCGTTAAGTGGGTTGGACATAAAGTAAAAGACCTTTAAGTGGCGAAACAGAAACCTGAATGAAATATTTATTAATATTTATTATGAGTTTGTGATAGGGAACGGTGGGACAAAAGAGCGATCGCAATTAAACGACGCCAGCAAAAGGTCATCTAACGATCATGGTCTGCTAATGACGTAGAGTATAAAGATTGCTGAGCAAAGAAATGAGACTCTTTTCATATATTCCAGCATTCACGGCACCATTAGTGGTCGTGGATGTTTAAAATAATAACTAGTAAATCAAAAAAAAAAAATTTTTTCAAATCCATGCTTTATGCAAGCAGAATTCTATTGGGCCTAGAAATTCTTTTTTAGTTATCTTTTGTAGAAGGAAAAATTACTGCAAAAATTCAGTTTTTTATCTGCCATAGAACGGCATATATTCGAAAATGGGTTTTAACTTCGTATGGGAGGTGCCACGCCCACTTTTGCATTACCGCCCATTTTAGGTGCAACTACGCACATTGATGCTAGATGCACTTACACAAAATTTGAGCACTATACGTGTCATAGAACTGACACTATTCGATAATATGTTTTAACTTCGTATGGGAGGTGGTACGCCCACTATTCCAATACCGCCCATTTTTGGCAGAACTACGCACATTGATGGTAGATGCACTTACACAAAATTTCAGCACTCTAGGTGTCATAGAACTGACAATATTCAATAATAGGTTTTAACTTCGTATGGGAGGTGCCACGCCCACTTTTCCAACACCGCCCATTTTTGGCACAACTATGCACATTGATGGTAGATGCACTTACACAAAATTACAGCACTCTAGGTGTCATAGAACTGACTATATTCAATAATAGGTTTTAACTTCGTATGGGAGGTGCCACGCCCACTTTTCCAATACCGCCCCTTTCTGGCACAACTATGCGAATTGATGCTAGATGCACTTACACAAAATTTCAACACTCTAGGTGTCATAGAACTGACAATATTCAATAATAGGTTTTAACTTCGTATGGGAGGTGCCACGCCCACTTTTCCAATACCGCCCCTTTTTGGCACAACTATGCGAATTGATGCTAGATGCACTTACACAAAATTTCAGCACTCTAGGTGTCATAGAACTGACAATATTCAATAATAGGTTTTAACTTCGTATGGGAGATGCCACGCCCACTTTTCCAATACCGCCCATTTTTGGCACAACTATGCGAATTGATGCTAGATGCACTTACACAAAATTTCAGCACTCTAGGTGTCATAGAACTGACAATATTCAATAATAGGTTTTAACTTCGTATGGGAGATGCCACGCCCACTTTTCCAATACCGCCCCTTTTTGGCACAACTATGCGAATTGATGCTAGATGCACTTACACACAATTTCAGCACTCTAGGTGTCATAGAACTGACAATATTCAATAATAGGTTTTAACTTCGTATGGGAGATGCCACGCCCACTTTTCCAATACCGCCCATTTTTGGCACAACTATGCGAATTGATGCTAGATGCACTTACACAAAATTTCAGCATTCTAGGTGTCATAGAACTGACAATATTCAATAATAGGTTTTAACTTCGTATGGGAGGTGCCACGCCCACTTTTCCAATACCGCCCCTTTTTGGCACAACTATGCGAATTGATGCTAGATGCACTTACACAAAATTTCAGCACTCTAGGTGTCATAGAACTGACAATATTCAATAATAGGTTTTAACTTCGTATGGGAGGTGCCACGCCCCTTTGTCCAATTGGTCAAATTTTTCCATTTCCTTGTATTGTCATCGAAAATGATTAAGTGTGCAAAATTTGAGCAAAATTGGTTGAGAAAAAAGCTTTCAAAAATTGATTTCAAATTTTGTGGCACACAAACATATATAGAAAGTAACCTTATATAAAGCATGGAAAAATATATCTATTTTTTCTAATAAAACAAACTCAAAATGTAAAGAGATGTCTTAATATAATTTTCAGTTTTGTTCTCAGTTCATTAGAATTTTCTCAAATTTCAAATACAAAAATTATCCTTTCTTTTCTTGACAAAGTTCTGAGTACCCTCGTAACTTTCTAATTAAATTTTATTCTTCTGTTCAATTGGAAATTCTTTTAAAATTAAAAATTTTTTAATACAAAAAATGTCTTTACTTCAATTCGGATACATTTCAATCGGAAAACCTTTAAAATTTAAAAATTGTCTCATAATAAATTCTTTATTTTTATATACTCCAACTCCAGGATGGGGGTATGCTAAGTTTGCCATTATGTTTGCATAACCTTCAAATATCGACCTAAGGCCCTATAAAGTATATTCTTGATCGTCATAAAATTCTAAGACGATCTAGTCATGTCCGCCCGCCCGTCTGTTGAACGCATGTTACAATTTAAACGCAAGGAGCTAGGACATCCAAATTTTCCATAATTGCGTTCTATAGTCATAGATCAATTGGTATTGCAACTTAGTGAAATCGATCCAAAGAGACATTGAAATTTTCTATAATTGCGTCCTAGTGAAATCGGTCCCAAGGGAAAAAAATTCCCTCACAAGGACTGAAAATACCCGCAATAACACCTAATATTTTAGAGCGTTTAAGCCTGTCTTTTCAATATGTCTGCTTATATATTACTTGATATTGGATGTGTGCATTCCCCTTATAACAAAAACGTGCACTATAAAGTGATTCGTATTCGTAGGGGTGAAATGGGGCAAAAAGGGATAAAAATGGTACCTATCAAATGACAACAGCTACGAAGCGAAATCCGGAATGTACATTCCTCTAATTGAGTAAATACAGAATATAAAAGTATTTTTTCTAAATTTGTACTTTTAGGGGGTAAAATAGGAGGAGAGGTATAAAAATGGTAACAACCAAACGGATGCACCTAGAATAATAAAAATTCGGTGTATACATTCCTCTGATTGCGTAGACACAAAAACTAAAGGGAATTCGTAGGTGAGTAAAATTGAAAAAGGGGATAAAAATTGTACCTACCAAATGGTCGCAGCTAGAGCCATTCCTCTGACTGGGTAGACACGAACAATATTTTTTTCAAATTCATACTTGCAACGGATACAATGGGAACAGAGGGATAAAAATGGTGCCATATAAACGGCTACCGCTAAAATGATGAATTTTTGTGTGTCCATCCCTCTAATTGCGTAGACACGAAAAATAAAAAGTTTTTTCCAAATTCGCACTTTCAAAGGATAAATTGGGAAGAGAGGGATAAAAATGGTACCATCTAAACGGCTACAGCTAATCTGATGAAATTTGGTGTGTACATCCCTCCAATTGCATAGACACGCAAAATAGTGAGATTTTCTAAAGTTGTACTTTAAGGTGATATAATGGGAAAAGGGGATAAAAATGGTACCAACCAAAAAGCCACAGCTAGAATCATGGAATTCGGTGTATACATTCCTCACACTACATAGAGTCGCAAAATAAAAAAAAAAACAAAATGGTTTTTTCCAAATTCATACTTGTAAGGGGTAAAATGAACATAGAGGGATAAAAATTGTACCAAACTAATGACAGCATCTAGTGTCATGAAATTCGGAGTATAAATTCACCTGACAGCGTAGACAAGGAAAATAAAATGGTTTTTCAAAATTCGTACTTTCAAGGGATACAATGAGAACAGAGGGATTAATATGGTACCATATAAAATGTACTTTCAAGGGATATAATGGGAACAGAGGGATTACCAACTAAACGACAACAACTAGAATGATGAAATTCGGTGTGTACATCCCTATTATTGCTTAGACACGTAAAATAAAGAGATTTTAGAAAGTCGTACTCTTAAGGGGGTAAGCTAGGAAAAAGGGGATAAAAATGGTAACAACCAAATGGCCGCAGCTAGAATCATAGAATTCGGTGTATACATTCCTCTGACTGCATAGACTTGTAAAATAAAAAATATTTTCAAATTCGTACTTTTTACTTGTACGGCAAACATTGGGAGAATCATGAAGTTAGGTTATCTTGCACTGTGTACGTGAGAGATAATGGATTTTCAAAATGTATACTTTTGGAATTAAAATAGGATGGAAATACAACTAACAACACTGCTGTAGCTGAAAATGCACCCACTATCCCCTAATATATAGGGGTTTTGAGCTTTTTTGAAGATTGTTGCTTTATATATACTTTTTGAACTGGCATGAAGTATTATTTCGATATATATAGTGGCTTAAAATAATAAAATTTTTTATTTATTTATAAAATATTTTTTTCATTATTTTAATTTGTTCTGGTTTGGCTATATTTAAAAAAATAAAATTTTCCTACAATGTTACTGTATTTCTAGGAAAATCGACAGCCTGAATGCAGTCCATGGTGGATGATTTATATAGTTCAGCCCGGCAGAACTTAACACCGTGTTTCCTTGTTTTTTTTTTTTTTCTTTCAAATAAACAAACTCAAATTATAAAGAGTTTCCTTACACAGAAGTTACCGAAAAACCCTCGTCATTTTATAATTTCATTTTCTTTTCATTTCATTTTCTTTTCATAGGAAAAACCTTTTAAACTTCGAAAATTTCTAATAAAAAAAATCTATTTTTTCTTTACGCAGTTCTGAATGATCCTCGCACAGTGATTCAGAATCAAAATCCATCAGCCAGAATTCAATAACTTTTCTTCTAGTAAACATTTTTGAGTTCTGTAAAAAAATTGAAATTAGACAAGGACCCAATGTTTATTTAGGGATATGCAATCAAGAATTATATTTAAATAAAAAACGGGGAACCCTTCTATATTTCTTAGTATGTATTTTATTCTTCAAAGGCTTTCAAATAATATTTCTTTTAATATTTTTTACAAACAAACTTCATTTGGCGCAAACACAGTTTTGGCGCTATAATTACCTTTATTATATTAAACCACAATTTCTAATAAAACAAATCGAGTTCAAGATATTTTAAAATGTGAGAAACAGTCCGACAAAGTGGAAAAAAGAAATTACGTTTTTTCAGTTTTCAAAATCTGTAATACCAAAAATATTATTTTTTTTTGCGAAATATGGACAAATAATAAAATAAATAATGGTAAAAGATATAAATTTTACTTTCCTTTAAAATCGAAAATTACGAAAAGTAGTTTGGGCTTTTTTCTAATTTTCTTGTCTAATTTCAATTTTTTACAAAATTTATTGAATTTTCGTCAATGGATTTTGATTCTGAACTACGGTGTCTCGTAAAATTTCTAATTTAATTTTCTTGTTCATTTCAATAGGAAAATATTTAAAATTTGAAAATTTTCTAACCAATGTTGTATCAACCCACCTACCAACTATACTTAAATCTCATTTTAACACATCGCTACTGACCTTTAAATCACCACAACCCTTCAGTAGACCTTCTTCTATAGATTTGATTTTGTTCGCTGACAAATCCAATAATTTCAAATTCTTCAATGGATGAAATTCCGGTGTTGAGAATATTGGATTGAGACTGTCGCCCAGTAGATTGTTGGCCAAACGGAGGCTGGTCAGCGTCCCTTTTAGACCATCGAATGCTTTTTCCGGCAGACGTCTAACTAGATTATTCGATAGATCCAACTCTTCAATGGGTAAATTCAAGGTGCCAAAGTGCTGTAACGAGAGAGAGAGAGAGAGAAAGGTGAAGATAGTAAATTATTTGTTAATTAAAATATATTGTTTAACTACAGAATGTTTTTAGGTGAATCTTTTATTATTATCACATTAACGATTTCCCCAGAGAAGATATTTTTTATATATGTGTTAACAACACTAAATGAGTTTCTTTCGAAACCTTTTTTATTAGCACCTAAAATAGAATGTCTTAATGAGTTCATTCATTCAAGTTGCAAGACTTTCAACTGGTGTGAAATTATTAACTTTTATATTAAATCATGAACATTTTCAAAAAGAACTTTTAAAGAGCTGCATTCCGGTAAACAATATGAATATCTAAAGACATGAAAGGAAAACAATTGCCGGAAACATAAAAGAGATAATGAGATGAATAAAGCAACGAATGTTGTTATTATGGCCAATATATAAGTGGAATAAGTAGAAAAGTGGTAGCCGGTTAAACCAAATATATATCTATATATCTTATTGTCTAAAATCTATAATTATTTGGCAATGAATGAAGCAGAAGGAGCGTGACTATCGTTAGTCTATTCATGATGAAATGACAAATCAAACCGAGCACAATTGATTACACCGTACGACAATTTTTAAAAATGGTCGTTACACTTGAACCGGATGATATACGTATGAAACTACAGGCAAAATTAAGCTACTCGGCGTTTTTAGGTTTTAATTTCCTCATGTTTAATACTTTTATTATAATATATATACTTTTATTTATATATATAAAAATGAATCTGTGTTTGTAAGCTTGTTTGTTCTTTATAGCAGGCTAAACTACTGGACCGATCTTCTTGAAATTTTCACAGTATGTTCATGCTGAACCTAGGCTATATAAATTTTTGATATTTTCAGTGGGCGGGGCACCTTCCACACAAATTGATGATTTATTCGTTTTTTTTATAAATTAGCTTATTCGGAGGACTGTTGCAGCGAGAGTCTTGAATTTTTGTGAAAGTTCACGAATTTTTAGTCTGCACAATTGTACCAAAAATGGGCGGCATTTGAAAAGTGGGCGTGGCACCTCTCATACGTAGTTAAAACCTATTATTCAATATTGTCTGTGACACCTAGAGTGCTGAGCTTTTTTGTGAGTGCATCTAGCATAAACCTGCGTAGTTGTGCCAAAAATGGGCTTTATTGGCAAAGTGGGCGTGGTACCTCCCATACGAAGTTAAAACCTATTATCGAATATTGGCAGTTCTATGACACCTAGAGTGCTGAATTTTTGTGTGAGGAAAGTGGCCGTGACACTTCCCATGTGAAATTAAACACGGTTTTAGAGTTTGTTCGGCACCGAGATGGGCGGAAAGTGGTCGTGACCCTTCTCATACGAAGCACCAAAGTGCTGAAATGTTGTGTTAGTAGATCCAGTGGAAAGTGGCCGCGACACTTCTCATATGAAATTAAAACCGGTGTTAGAGTTTGTTCGACACCGAGATGGGCGGCGAAGCGACCGTTACCCTTCTCATACGAAATTAAAACCTGTTTTTGAGTATATTCGACACCGAGATTCCTATATTGTTGTGTCAGTTAATTTTGTTATAAACTGCTTAGACAAATGGGCTGGATTTGAAAGATTTTTTTTTTGAATTTTGTAAAATTAAATGTTTTCTTTGGATTTTCTTAGCAAAATAGTAAATAGTAAAGAAAGTTTACAAAAAAAAAAGAAATATTCATTCGCCAGTTTTTGTGTTGTTTGATTAGTGAACAATTGATTGATTTTCTATATGTTTTGAAAGTAGTACATTCGAATTCCAGCGAGGCGATTGTTTTGGTAATGAAAAGTAGAGTGGCTTCTTTTGTGAGAAAGGAAAAAATGTTGTTGATGTTCCCGACTAAAATGAAAGATTGGTTTGTTTTATGTGTTCTCCCAAAATATTTCGCTTTTATCATTGTCCGCTCGTGAGCTGGACGCGTTCAAAATAACCTCTATAAATCAGGGTTTTCTTGAATAAAATGAGAATTGTATTGAGCAAAAACCGCTAGAAATTAAAATCCGACCCGAGTCTTATCAAACCATATAAAAAACATGCAATATGACCCAGTATAAAGGACAGAATTATACTATTTTAATATGATTTTTGATGCATTTTTTATAAAAACCGCAATATCTTGAACATTTTTAGTTCGATTTATGGTTTTAGGGGCTCGTTGGAGAGGTGTTGATAAGCAATTGCAATTTAAAGGATTTTCGAACCCGTTAAGGGCCGCACATTTTTTCTTACTGTTAATACTCAGTGGGTTAAATGTGAAGTAAAAACTGAAATATGGGGTTATTTGCATAGTAAACACATTCTAGTCTTATATAAAGCTAATTTTTCGAAAGAAATTCAATCATTTCAAATTTCCCCCCTTAAAAATTAAAACATGAATAATCTACATAAACTTTTTAAAGGGGAAAAATTGAAATGGTTGTAAATGCTAAATTAACATAGATAGACGCATGAAATTAAAAATATATTTAGCAGATGTTCTTCTCTTTCATTTGATATCCATATCGCCATTGTATGACACGCAAAAGTACGAAACTAAATTATTGAAACGTTTACATCCTTTGGAAATTAAAAGTTCTGTAAAAAAGAGAAACGACCACGAAATAAAAAACTGAGTATGAGTTTTCCTATTAGTGACCTATAGTTTCACTTCTATATAATCTCGTTCATGGGAGGGAGTCCATGTCGCACGGTTCTTTTGTAACATGTGAAGTTTTCCTCCCAATTTATCCATTGAAAGACCAAAATCTCATTTTTTTTTCAAAAATTAGCTTTTTGTAAGAATAGAATGTGATTTCGATGCAAATAACCCCATTTTCAGTTTTTACATCACTTAACGCACTGAGAACCAACAGTATGAAAAAAATTGTCGGTCCTTAATTGGTTAGGAAGTTATAAAAATTGCAATTGGTGATCAATACCTTTTAAACGATCCAACTAAAACACAAATCGAACGAAAAATATGGAAGTTATTGCGGTTTTTATAAAAAATGCATGAAAAAATGGACAAAAATGTTAAAATGCATGTTTTTGATATGGTTTCATAAGGCTCGGACCAGATTTTAATTTCTAGCAGGTTTTTTCTAAATATCATTCTCACCGTGAATTTTATTCTAGAAAAACATGATTTCTAGAGGTTATTTTGAACCCGTCCAGCTCACGAACGGACTATGATAAAAGCGAAATATTTTGGGAGAACACACAAAACAAAACAATCTTTCATTTTAGTCGGGAACATCTACTACTTTTATTTTGAAGCCACTCTAATGAAAAGGTGGAGAATAACACTCAAATAAAATCAATTTGATTTTTGACATTTCTTCTTTTATTCGCCGTAAACAATATTCAATATTCTCCATGGAACATATCCACTTCTTTAATATCTCAGGGTACCTTGATTATAATTGGTACATATATTACCGATCACAAGAAAAAACAATAAGAAACCTGATTGAAACAGATTTTAATTTTAACGTTTGTTTTTCTGCCTGGCGAAGCGGTCGGGGCTCGAGCTAGTTCTTAATAAAGTACAGGTCGGGCTCATTGTCCGATCCTAAACAAATTGACAAAAAAGTACGTTTTATGGTTCAGAAACGAACGCTATTTAATTTGGAGTAAATCGGTGCAGATTTAGATATAGCCTCCATACAAATGTTTCTCCCGACTTGACTTTTTATATCCTCTACTAGGGCATTATGTCTTTGTGCATTTGTTTGCAACACCCAAAAGGAAACGACATAGATATAGAAAGGCTTAGAATCACTTTTTGAGTCAATTTAGCAATGTCCATCTGTCTGTCCGTTTATCTATTCTTGTAATCAAACATCAGGTCGCAATTATTGTTTTATTTTTATTATTTTATTATTGTTTTAATTGCTATTTAATTTGAAGCATATCGCTCTAGGAACCTCATATTTTACTCGATTTACTTCAAATTTGCCACATTTGTTCAACCAGAAACATCTATAGTAAATGTGGCACAACGCCTATCCCTAACTCAAAATGTTCCCATCTGTTGATTCGAAAGTTGTGAGAAATCGCATAATCACCAATAAGTTGAGTACTTTCATGTAATTTGAAAGGCCAAAGTTAATTCTGAGAATAATCGCCATTTTCTTTAATTCTCAAATGACAAAACGTTCTGTATAAGGATGTGGCTAAAAATGTCCAGTGACTTCGAAACAACCTCCAAAAAATAAAACAAATCATTTTTGAAAAGTGTTTCAATTGCGAACACTTAGTTTCTGCAACTATTCGCCAAAGTAACGCCGTAAGCCATTAAAAATTATAGCTTTACAATCGCGAATCCAATTAATTTAATAACACCCTATAATAACCAAATACGAAATAAATTATATTCGTATACTACCACGATTTGAAGACATAGAGACATGAGGCATGCATGCGAACAACTGTTCAAATGTTCGAATAAATTCAAGGTTATTTGAATAGAAACGCCAGCTTGGGTAGATAAACAACAGCAACCGAAAACATGTTCATGCTGACAATCCGACAATTACAATATGCATTACAAATTTAATTTAATTATAAGCCGACAAGAAAACGCTAAGATCATTAAAGAAATTTCAAAACTTGAGTTGATATTGTTGAAGATAAAAATGAAAGAAAAATAAACATAAAGCATTTTTCCCTTGGCATTGTCACACAGATTGAGAGTTTCACAGAAAATAAAAGTGAAAAAAAAAAAACAAATAATTATATTTTTTTGTGAATTGTCGGTAGACACGATTAAACAGCAACAAGAGCAACAGCACATTGTAATAAACTTTTACTTTAAGCTTAGTCATTCAGCAGTTTCGTTTTGTTCATATGATCGCGAGCGATCTGTGTAAATACCCTGATATCTATGCAAGCTCTTAAAATAAACAAACCAAGTACGAGTGCGAGTACTTTAAAGTAAAAGATTTTGTAGTTTGTTTGTTTGCTTTCTTCAAGATGCAGAAGCATAGAAGAGAAAACAAACCGAAAAAAATTATGAATGAAAGTAAACAGAAACACTTTCACTCGGTCCACAGACATGAAAGTGAAAAGAGAAAAAATACTCGCCAGTGCTATTCAAATAGCCGAGAATATTAACACTTCAAAAGTACTACATACCTATGTAACTGGCTGGCTGTCGAACAAAAATACATACATACATACACAGCAGACGTAATGGTCAATCTTAAATCATTTCGATAATCGCCCGGGTAATTAGCAGTTCTTTGCGGCCTGCGGCATGAAGAGAAACACTTAACTTTCTTTGTGATGGTGCGCCAGCAAACGAAAGACTTAAGACACAAACTTTGTTTAGCAATGAAAACGAATGAGAAGAATTGCAGGGTTCCACATTTAGGCTGATTTGCCACATATCTCTTGTAATAGCAAAAGTAATTTAGATAAAATTATGCTTAGTTATAACTAAACAAGTAAAAACGGCATTAAGTTCTGCCGGGCCGAACTTTTTGTACCCTCCACCATGGATTGCATTCCACAGAAAGCCATACCAAAACAAATACAAATATTAAAAAAATAATTTTATAAATAAACATAATATTTTTATTATTTCAAACCACGCTTACAAGGCAAGGCTACCAATACCATTACACTATATACATATATCAAAATAATACTTCAAGTCAATAAAACAATTAATATTCTTATGTATATTTTCAAAAAAGCTTAAATACCATAAATATTGGTAGATAGTGGGTGCTACAGTTGGGTGTATTTCCATCTTATTTTACTTCCAAAGGTGCAAATTTTGAACATCCCTTATCTCACGTACATAGTGCAAAATAATCTAACTTCATGATTCAACCCATTTTTGTCTTAAAAGTAAAACTTGGTACGTTTGAAAATTTTTTTATTGAAAGTACGAATTTGGAAAAAACCCCTTTTATTTTTCGTGTCTACGCAGTCAGAGGAATGTACACACCAAATTTCATGAATCTAGCTGCGGTCATTTAGTTGGTACTATTTTTATCCCTTTTTTCCATTTTAACCTCAAAAAGTACGTATTTCGAAAAATCCGTTTATTTTATGTGTCTACGCAATCAATGTATACGCAAGGAATATATACTCCGAATTTCATTATTCTAGGTGCAGCCGTTCGATTGGTACCATTTTTATCCCTCTTTTCCCATTTTATCCGTTAAAAGTACGAATTTGGAAAAATACTTTTATATTATGTATCTACTCAATTAGAGGACTGTACACACCGAATTTCGTGTTTCTAGCTGCTGTCGTTTCATATGCACCATTTTTATCCCTTTTTGTCCCATTTCTCCCCCTACGAATAAGAATCACTTTACGGTGCACATTTTTGTTATAGGGGGAATGCGCATACTCAATATCAAGTTAGTACAAACAGACATACTGAAGAAACATGCTTAAATACGCTGAAATATTAGGTGTTATTATGAGTATTTTTAGTTCTTGTGATGGAAAAAATCCCCCAACCGATGTACGACTATAAGTCGCATTTATGGAAAATTTGGACGTCCGTTTAGATGCTAGCGTGCTTTCAACAGACGGACGGACTTGGCTAGATCGTCTTAGAATTTTATGACGATCAAGAATATATATACTTTATAGGGTCTTAGGTCGATATTTCAAGGTGTTACAAACGGAATGACAAAGTTAGTATACCCCCATTCTGGAGGTGGAGGGTATAGAAATGTGGTGACCGATACGTGTGGTTTGGAATTAAAGGCAGTGTCAATAATTTATTTTTATCTTTTCCGAAAGCGCTTGACTATTGAGCATATTACCTTCGTAAGGTTTATCACTCAGCTGATATTTCCAATGAAAAGTTTAAATTTTTCGAACATAGTCATAATAACAACGTTTTGCACTTTTAAGGAGCTTTGTGTTGTCTGCCGATTGTGTGTCAGCAAAAAAGTGGAATTAACTCGTGAAGATTTTTGTGTGACGATTTATTATGAATTATAAACGACAACAGCTAGAAACACGAAATTCGGTGTGTACATTCCTCTAATTCCTCTGATTACATAGATAAGTAAAATACACGGATTTTTGAAATTCGTACTTTTTGGGGTTAAAATGAAAAAAAGGGGATAAAAATGGTACCAATTTAATGACCGCAGCTAGAGTCATGAAATTCGGAGTATATATTCCTCTGAGTGTGTAGACACGGAAAATAAAGTGATTTTTGCAATTCGAACTTTTTGGGGTTAAAATGAAAAAAGGGGATAAAAATAGTACCAATCAAATGACCGCAGCTAGAGTCATGAAATTCGGAGTATACATTCCTTGCGTATACATTGATTGCGTAGGCACGGAAAATAGACGAATTTTTCGAAATAATCAATTTCAAGGTATACAATGGTACAGAGGGATAAAAATAGTACCAACTAAAGGACTACAGCTATAATGATGAAATTCTAATTGCGTAGAAACGTCAAGGGGGTAAAAATGGTACCAACCAAATGGGCGCAGCTGGAATCATGGAATTCGGTGTATACATTCCTCTGACTGCATAGACACGCAAAATAAAAAGTTTTTTTTTTCAAATTCGTACTTCTTCTTTTACGGCAAAAATTGGTTGAATCATGAAGTTAGGTTATTTTGCACTATGTTCGTCTGATAATGGATTTTCAAAATTTGTACTTTTGGAATTAAAATAGAGTAGAAATACAACCAACTGTAGCACCCACTATCTACCAATATCTATGGCTTTGAAAATATTTTTGAAAATATAAATATAAGAATATTTATTTTTTTGAATTGACGTATTGGTAGCATTGCCTTATAAGCGTGGTTTGAAACAATTAAAATATTATATTTATTTATAAAATTATTTTTTCAATATTTGTATTTGTTTTGGTTTGGCTATATTAAAAAAATTATATTTTCCTGTAATATTACTGCACTTCTACGAAAACCGACAACCTCTGTGGAATGCAATCCATGGTGGAGGTTAAATAAAGTTCGGCCCGGCCGAACTTAACGCCGTTTTTACTCGTTTTAACTGTGTCCAGCATTAAACGTTTACTAATGGACGATAGCTGAATGCTTTTGCATAAAAATAACAAAATCGAAAAATGTACAATATTACGAAGAGTAACATATAACATCTATTTTACTTGAATTCAGGACGACATTCTCTTCCGAGGAAAACGAATTGATAAATTTTTCCTCTGCTTTATTGGCCATATCAGAGAATGTGCCTTTTAAAATTATTCGTTAAACTTATGGCTCGGCGTAATAACTTGTTTGAAATGATAGATGGTGGATGTTCACCACACTTCAACGGCGGACAACAAAATCAAGTTTGGCTTCGTAGACTGCTGTTGCACGTGCGTTCTCTATTAATTATCAATTGATTTGTACCTGACAAGAATACCAACTGCTTTAATAGAGAACAACTAAGAAAGGTTGCGCCGAATCTTATACATCCTCCTCGACAAGAAGTATACATATTATAGAGAGGGAAAGATAATTATGCTTACTCTCATTCTAATGAATGGGTAATTATTGTGAGTCTGTATCCAGATAGAATATTTTCTGACACATTTAAAATAACATTCAAATTTTGGGCGTGGATAGAGAAATCTTTGTTAAAGAAGTACATAGTTCCCTTTTACACTAATTTGTACGAAATAATAATATGAGCGTAAATTTGTATGGTCTTTTTAAAGTACAGACATATGAAATGACGAGCTTTCACATCGATAAATGGACATCTCCAGATCGATATTAAATTCATGCATGATGAATAGTATATCCATTTTGTTTTGAAACGTATAACACATCATGTTACAAACTTCATGACAAAATGAATATACTCTCCATCATGCAGGTGGGTATAATAAGAATCATAAACAACTCCAGCCTTTAACATGTTTACATCATTAACAATTTCGTTGAGTACAGACAGAACTTCTAATGTATTCTTTGAATATAAGGTATGTTGTTTAAGTATTTAAATTTTCCTAATATATACTAGTGTGCAGCTGTGGTGTGGTAAGTAGTGTGTGCGTTTAGCAACCATATAATACAGGTTCAATACCTGGTAAGACCACCGGTGGTATCATTTCATTACTCAGCAAAAAATAGGAAGTACTTCCGTAGAATGTACATTTTAATCGCATTCCAAAATATTAGGCAGATAATCCGTACGTTTTTCGATTTTTTGTTTTTACGTCATTTTGCATTTCAGGTGACGATATATTAGGTTTGTGGTTTTCCACCATATATTGCTACTCCATTTTCAAAAGTTTGGTAAGGGGGAGATTTTGCGCTAATTTTGTGATTCATGTCTTAATATGGAGCAAGTGCACTTGCATATTATCAAATAACAATTTAAATTTAAAAATATATATTTTCGTAAAACCTCCACTATGGGATGGGGTTATACTATGTTTGTCCGTTTCCGTTTGTAACGCCTCGAAATATCACCAACTACTACTACTACTAAAGTACATATATCCATAAAATTCTAAGACGATCCAACAATGTCATTTTGTTGAAAGCACGCTATCATCCAAAGGAAATGAGGTAGGACGTTCAAATTTACCAAGAAAACGTAATAGCTTTAGGAAGGGTGGGATTACAAATGAGCGAAATATTATTTATAGTATTTAAGCATGTATTTACTGAATACGTACTACATTTAGTGTGGACGCGTGCCATAAAAAGATTCATACTTTCAGCAGGATAAATGGGGCAAAAAGGGATACAAATAGTACCAATCAAACAACTACATCTAGTAACATGATGATGGTACATCTGTTTTATTACGTAAAATGAGGGAATTTTGTGAAATTCGTACTATTGAGTGGAAAATGGGATAAAAATGGTACCAATCGAACGACTGCAGCTAGAATCGTGAAATTTGGTGTATATGTCGCTTAGATACGACAAATATTTTTGTACTTTTAGATTAAAAAAACAAGTAAGGAAATGCATAGGTGTTTTTAGTTCAATTATAAGATGTTGTGCCAATTTTAAAGAAAATCGGGAACAATATGCGGTTTCTAGAGCGGAAAAAGTCAAATCGGGAGCGAAATTTGTATGGGTGCTATATCTAAATATGAACCGATTTCCCCAAATTCAATACCGATCGTCCTTGGCCAAAAAAGTAACTTCTGCCAAATTTCATGATAAGCGGACAGCAATTGCGACCTGTAGAGTGCGAACAAGCTTAGATGGGCAGCAGACGGACGCAGGTGCAGACAGACATCCGTAAATCGATTCAGATAGTGATTCTAAGCCGATCCGTATATTTAAAGGTGGGTCTAGCTCGATTATTTCTTGGTGTTACAAACATTTGGCGGAAAACTAACTTATAAATCCCTAGTCCACGAAGTGGTGTGAGGAAAAGCCAAGGTTCACAAAATTTGGTGTGTTTATTCCTCTAACTGTGTAGACGCGCAAAACAAAGACTTTTTCGAAATTTGTATTTTTTGGGACAAACGTGGTATAAAAATGGTACCAACAAAACGACTGCAGGTGGCATAATAAAATTCGAAGAATAAATAAATCATTCGATATTCACATTTATAAGGTAAACTTGAGGAAAAGGGGATAAAAATGGTACCAGACAAAATATACGTACTTCTAAGGTCGAAATGCGGAAAAGGGTGATTAAAATGGTACCTATCAAATGGCTGTAGCTAGAATATTTTAATTCGGTGAATACAGACTGTGTAGATTCATCTAGCTGCAAAATAAAGAGATATTTCGATATTCGTACTTCTAAGGTCGAATTCGGGGAAAGAGGGATAGAAATGGTACCAAACAATCGGCTGCCGCTAGATTCATAAAATTCGGTCGAAGGCAGGCACCGCAGGATATTTTTATTCATATTTTTATACACTCCATGAGAGTATTATGTCTTTGTGCATTTGTTTGTAACACCCAAAAGGAAGGGAGATAGTCCCATTGTTAATTATACCGATCGGCTTAGAATCACTTTCTGAGTCGATTTAGCAATGTCCGTCTGTCTGTCCATCTATTGTTGTAATCACGATACAGGTCGCAATTGTAGCCAGAACCAAACGAAACTTTGCACAACGAAGTTTTTCGGGACAAGGACGAACGCTATTTAATTTGAAGAAAAGCGGTTCAGATTTAGATATAGCCCCATACGAATTTCACTCCCGATTTGACCCTTTTCACTATAGATACCACATATTTCAACAGATTTTCTTCAAAATTGGCAAAACATCTAGTTCAACTAGAAACACCTGTGGTAAAAATGTGTTAGATCGGTTCAGATTTATATATAGCTCCCATACAAATTTCGCTCCCAATTTGAATTTTTCCGCTCTAAAATCCACATATTTTAACAGATTTTCTTCAAAATTGGCAAAACATCCTATATTTAAACTAGGAACACCTATGGTGAGAATGGGTCACATCGGTTCCGATTTACATATAGCTCCATAAACCCCCATAAATATAATGTAATGCCCAAACCAAAAAATATTTTGGGGGGTAATTTCATTTGGGCGTTATTTCATTATGAAATAATTACCAAATAGAAAATGAAAAAAACTCCCGAAAAAAATAAATTATCTCCAATTTAATTTTTTGGGGCCAAAGTAGTGAATCTTTAACGCAAACTGTAAGAAATGTACATACATGGAAAATGTTCGAGAAGGGATCGGCCTTCGTTTCAGCCTTCATGAAGCTCATTTTCATCTCGATGGCTATGTCAATAAGCAAAATTGCCGCATATGGGGTTCAGAGAACCTACACGTGACTATTGAGAAGCAAAATTGTCTCATATGGGGTTCAGAGAACCTACACGTGACTATTGAGAAGCCAATGCATCCACAATGAGTATCTGTTTGGTGTGGATTTAGGGCTGGAGCCATGTACTGAAAAATTGGGTTGATCGGATGAGGTACTGTCGAGCCAGTCGTGGTAGTCATATGAATGATATTATGTTCCACTATTAAAGTTCAACATTTCCATTAAAAACACGAATTCTAATTTAAAGTTTTAAATGGCCCACCGTATAGTTCGTGTTTTACAGTGGTCTACAGTTGTTACTCTTAGGGTTTTTTCTGAAGAAATAGCTTCGTTAATGATGTAATAACTTTGGAACGTAGAGTTTGGAACGATTTTGATCCTATTCGATCAAAATCTGAAGAGATGAATGTTCAAGTTTTTTGGTAGTTTTTAATGAAATACCCCAGTTCGAATCATGATATTCGGTGTAAACGCACCGCTGACCGAGTGGAGTTTTGGGATTTATGCCAACCGACCAAAAACAAATGGACGCTTTGGATGACATGGTTATCCAAAGTATTCATGACATCCACAGTCATACAAAAGTGGATCTATCGAATTGAGTCGTGTCTTCCATTTTCAAGACATAATACGCAATAAATTTATTTTATATAATTTTAATGTTAAGCCAGGCTTAACGTTAATTATTTAAAAAAAATCTCTTCTCATATAAAAAATAAATTAATTCCCTATTTTCCATTATTTCTAAAATTTTATAAGAGATTATATTAAATTTTAAACGTAAAGTAAGGGTCATTAAATTAAACTTTTTCATTGTTAACTACTTAAGCATCAGTTTGTCAGCCCATTTCCGATCCATGTTTTTTTATGTGTATGAAAAAGCAATGTTAGGCAATATAAGAGACTCTCACCTGTGTTGGTAGAACTTGCTGGCCACTAAAACGCTGGGAATACGATACGATGGGAGCACCGTATGGCAACTGTGGAGCTTCACCATGAAATACCGCACGATCACAATCCATGGCCACCGCGCCAAGTTGTCCCGTTGAGCCAAAGGCAACAACATTGCATCTATTTAAGAAGAAGATGAAAAACAAAAAAGAAGATGAAAAAAAAACGGTTAGAAAAAACCGATAAAAATTCTTAGTCATTGGCGTAGAACAAAAACAAAACAGAAAACAAAAAAATATGAAAAAAACTTCAATCTATTGAAAATCAATCTGCCATAGGCGGAAATTGTTTCTTTTGGTTGTTGTCGGTCGTCGCTGTCGCTGTCGTTGTGGTCGTTTTCATTCATTCAAGTTTTTTTGTTTTTGTGGTTGTTGTCGTATTCCGATTCTTTAGAATTTTTATTGCTTCTATTAGCATAGTTAGCCTGTTAGTCTGTTACTCGGTTAGTTTCGAGATGCTGTGCAACGCTGTCACACTGACAGTTAGCTGCGTTAGTTAGTTTTGACTTGGTCTTGGCCGTTCAGTCTGCCATGGGTTGGTGGTCGATTGTTGTAAAATATAAATAAATAAATATACACACCTGCAGGGTAAACGCAATGCTGGACTCAGTTCGGGACATGGCCGCCAGGCTTTGATCTGTGACAAATAGAGTAACAACAGCAAGAATATGCTTAAGTGTCGTATTCGCTGGATGTGCTGTCGCTGGTTGTGGTGGAACATCTGTGGGAGAGAACAACAACAACAAGAACAAAGAAGGCAATCAGTAACCATTACTCAAATTATAATTTTAGATTTGTTTCTTAGACTGCATTTTATAAAGATACGAAATAAAGAAAAAGGTAATACATTTAAAACTAGTTGAGAAAATATGTTTAAAATATGAACCATAAATCAAATGTGTATATTTGTGGAATCTTGTTATGGAGAAAAATCTAGATCTATAATTTAGCTTAAACAAGATAACTTAATTAGCCACTATGTCACTGTGTGAGGTAAGAATTTGCAGTTTCTGGAAAATCAAAATGACATTGTTATTAGCCATTTACTTAAAAGGGATACCAGGGATTTATATTCGTAACAGGAAAATATAGAATAACTAACGAATAAATTCCTCCAAATTGGTTTGCCCATAGAGGAATTCCATGTTAAATCAACGAGACTTTTTGGGAGGTCTTACGATTGTGATGAAATTGTTGAGTGTAGAACATTTACTTAAAAGGGATACCTGGGATTTATATTCGTAACAGGAAAATATAGAATAAATAACGAACAAATTTCTACAAATTGGTTTGCCCATAGAGGAATTCCATGTTAAATCAACGAGACTTTTTGGGAGGTCTTACGATTGTGATGAAATTGTTGAGTGTAGAATTGGTAAACGAAATTATTTTTATTTTTTTTTAAACTGTGTAACTTTATTCAACCAGTAAATATATTCAGACTTTTGAGCAGAATAATTATACGCTTTCACCAAATACAAATTTATATTGAACTTTTAAGTGTGCAGAGTGGTATCACGAGTAGTTTCTGAGCTATCAGCAAAAATGTAAATATGTTCATGCTAAATTTTCGATTTTTACAGTGGTCCAAAATTGTTATTCTTGGGCGTCTTTATGAAGAGATTTACAAACGTTTGAAAGAACCTTTAGATTTTAACGATATTTTCATCTCTTATTTAAGATCATGAATTCAGAGAATTAAAAAAATATATATAATTAATTCTTGAAACATATCTTTAATTTTCTTAATGTTTGAATGTATTTAATTATTTCAGAAAATATAATTATTTTTCAATATGATTTCAGCAAATAAACGTTGTAGTTTATACCATATAAACAACCGTAAGTTTGGGAAACACAGGTAGTGGTTGAAAAGTAATACTAGGGAGTGATAGCAAATCCTTTATATGTACATTAGGCTGGGTCGCGGTCCACGCAAATAGGAAAACAATTTCCAGTCACCTCACGAATATAAAGTTTGGTTTGTTTAATGATTTGCAAAATATTTCTTTGCTAGATCAAGTCATCTGTGAGCTAAACGCTCCTGTTGCATTTTTTCTTGGCATAATAGACCCTTGAAAGCACATTAAATATAAATTGTGATTCTTGTCTTAGAGTAATTTATTGGTCGAAGTGTTGGACCTTTATATTACTGTTTCATAGTTTTTTTTTCATAGTGACAACTGAGAATTTTTTCGTATTTGGGGATAGGATTTTATAAAATAAATAGCTCAAGTCAATTCCTTTCGAATGCTGCCTAAATTATCACGCCGCAGCGCTCATTTTTTTAAAAGAGTTTGGTTCTTTCCTGTATTAAATTATTTCACAAAAATGGAGTCAGTGACTTCATTTTCCGTCCGAAATTCATCATTTAAACATCACTCGATTTCATTTATTATCGCAACACCATTTACAAAATGGTAATAAGACCAACGAGTTATTCTAAGACAAGAATAAAAATTTATATTTAAAGTAGTCTAAGAGTCTTCTAATGCAGAATATTATTTTGGGCAAAAAAGCAACATAAAAAAGTTACAATGGAAAAACATGATTTTTAGAGATGTTTTAAGGAGCGTTAAGCTTGACCACAGCAATTTATTTACGTGGTCCATCCATCATCAAATCGGAAATTGACTTTTTTGTAGTGGACCAAAAAATTCCACAGAGCAAGTTAATTGTTAGACAGGATAGTTTGAAGTCAATTTCGACAGACTACAGCACTATCATAGCAATTCGTGATTTTGAGATATAATAACCGAAATGTTAAAAAATCTTGTGCTTTCATCATATTTGGATTATTTTGTGCGATATTCACACCACCTTAAAGACCAATAACACTATGCAACAAAAATTTTGTCGAAGGGTCATGTATAACATTTTCATATATTTTTTGGATTTCTACACACGAAAATAATATTAAAATTTTGTAAAATTTGTAAAATTTGTACTCTCATTTTTGAAATAGAGGTCCGATAACACCCAATTATATGTTAAATTAAATGTTCTTATGATGACTACAGATATTGCGAATTACACATAGGAACACTCTTCAAAAATTGGAGGAATAAATATCTTTTTGTTAAAAAAAATATATTTTTAGTGGCCCAAAAAAAAAAATATAAAAAATAGGAAAAAATATTTAGTTCTATTATTTTATAGCCAACATTCTTACAAAAAAAAACGATTTTTATATGTAAACATCTCTGAATAAATGTAGAAGTTATGATACTCCTTTTAGACGCAAAATATTTTTTTAAATAATCTTAATTTTTCAATCTTTGTTTAAATAGAGCTAAAAATCTCTTTACAAATTAGAAACAGAATATTTTTTTTAGTTCGTAATAGCTTCATCTTGACGAAGAAAACAAGTCCTAGTTAAAAGAAATCTATGGATAAATGTTGAAGTTATGGTCCTTCTTGTAGAAATACATGTCGTTTTCACGTATGACTAATACATTTAAACAAAAACTTCGTAACACACGATTTTTTAAAATTCTAAATAACATCTATATTTTTTCACTTTTATTTTTTCTTAAAAAATGACTTGTTTTCTTCGTTAAGATGCCAGTTATTACAAACTAATATATAAAAAATAAACAAAATATCTAATTTGTAAAGGGAGTTTTCGAGCTTATTTAATAAATCTTGTGTGTCTACAAAGAGTACCATAACTTCGACATTTATCCATAGATTATTTTACATATAAACATTGTTTTTGCGTTAGAATGTTGGCTATTAATAAATAAAAAATACTTTTTTCCGACATTTTTTGATTTTTTCGTGTCAGCAAAAATATATTTTTTTAAAGAATTATTTTTCCAAATTTAAGGATGCTGTTCCTAAACCACTGTTTCTAATGGGAAATTGAAATGTAATGCAACATTTGTAGACATCATTATTACCTTTAATTGAACATATAAGCGGGTGTGATCGGACCAATATATCCAAAAGGAAAGTCCAACTTCTTTGCTATTCTAAAACGATTAATTTCATATTTTTATTGGAACTATGAAACTAGAGACCGTATGTAGAAAACCTGTGTATTCAGTGTGTTTTATTTGGTAATAGTTCCCCCTTTTTACAGGACTTTTAATTTGCAAAGAATGTAGATGTTTGAATAATTTATTTTGATACTTTTGGAAGTCGTCGACAAGTGACAAGGGTATCAAATGAAAATACATTAAATTACATGCTACTTTCTGTATTAGTTTAGAATAAACAACCATTTTAAATTCCCCTCCCCCTTACAAAGTAAAACATAAATAAAATAAATAAACTAAGGGTGACAACTTCAAACTGTTGATATTGGTGCTCAACTAACTTAACAAATATCGCGCTGCATTTGTGATGCTGGACAAAGTCGACTCACATTTCGAGAACGACGAAATGTTAAAAATGCTCAACGCCAGCGTCAAATCGACCATCCTGTATAGTTGTGAAACATGAAACGCGGCTACAAAATAAATAAGGCCCCTGCAAGTTATCGTTAACCGTTGCATAAGGAAAATACTTCGTATATTCTGGCCGACAACAATATCCAACACGCCGCTATGGTCCATAACGGATGAGGAACCAATCCACTTAGAAATTCGGCGCCATAAGTGGATGTGGATTGGGCATACATTGAGAAAGCCATACGACAACATCAGCCGAAATGCTCTTGACTGGAATCCGCAAGGCAGCCGAAGACGAGGTAGACCAGCAAATACCTGGAGAAGGCTCGTGGAAGCAGAAGTTTGGAAGCAGGTCGCACGTGGAGAGAAATCAAATATTTAGCAATAGATAGAGAAAATTGGACTGTATTTTTACGATCCTATGCTCCAACTAGGAACCACGGGAAAATATATATATATATATATATAATTAGCCCAGATTTTACTACTTTTCGTGTTTTTCGATTTTTCAGAAAAGTAAAATTTTTAATTTTTGGTTTTACTTTTTACATTATTTTACTTGCTCATAATGCGCAGAAATTTTTTTCGTTTTCGATATGTCAGGAATTATTAGGGTTTTTGGACATAGTTCGGCAAGTGAACACCGTTAAAAGTTAATGGGAAAAAATGAGTAATTCGCGTTTTGTAACTAAAAAATCAGACTATTTGCACTTAATATATCCTATTTGACAAGGGTACAATTTCGTGCAGGGAAAGGTACACTGCAAAAAAACGGGCAACCAACCTAGAAACCTTTCTAAATATGTACTCGTATTTTAATCTTCAAAAGAAAAAAGTTATGTTTGTCCAAAGTCAGAAACTTTTTCAAAATGGGTATTTTTTAAATATTTATTACAAACAAATTTCATTTGGCACAAACATAGCCATAATAACCACAATTCTTATAACGCAAATGCGAGTGAAAATTCTCTTAAAATGTGAGAGAAACAGTTCGACAAAATAAAAAAATAAAAAATAATTTTCATGATTTGAAAAATGTGAAAATCTGTAAAACAAAAAACAAATATTTTTTTCCTGCGAATTATGAACAAATGGTAAAATAATGTTAAAAAATAATAATTTTACTTTTCTTTAAAATCGAAAAAAACGAAAAGCAGTCAACTTTGAGCTAATTTCTAAAATATGTCCGATTTTCCATGTTAAAATATCAAAATAATCCTTGAGTCCTTGTCTAATTTCAATTTTTTGCAGATCTGAAAAATGTTTACTTGAACAAAATATATTGAATTTTGGCCGATGGATTTTGATTGTGGTCAACTGTTCGACGACTACACTGGCCATGTCTCCAAAGCCTGCAAATGAAGCTGAATCCAGTGGCACTAAATGTGGCCGTAGTAATCACAAAGAGAGAGGTGGTGTTCAACGCCCTCAATCGTTTCTTCGTCCTCACAGCTCCTACAAAAGTCGTTTTAAATTAGAATCGGCTATAAAAAGAACTGATTATTTTTTCAAATTTCTGGTTTTATTGGAAAGGTTGAACTTTGTCTTTTAAAAATGGAACACAATATCATTCATATGACTACCACGACTGGCTCGGCAGTACCTCATCCGATAAACAGAATTTTTCAGTACAGTCCAAAAACCACACCAAACAATAGTCACGTATGGGTTCTCTGAATCCGATATGCGGAGCTTCATCTGAAAACACGAACATTTTTTACAGATTGCGTTAAAGACTCACATCTTTGGAAGAAAGTTTTTAATATTTAACAATTTTGTTCGAGCTGCATGCGTCCCATTTTGCATATGTCAAACATAAACTTGAAAATATAAATTAAAATTAATGTTATTCTACCTTTCAAAGTCAATGTTATCGGTTGTTCAAATTTAAAATGTAAATATAAGGCAACGTAGACAACTGAAATCTGTCAATTTTTTTTGGGATCAATTGCGTATGTTTTTGTAAACGAAAATTCAAATTGTAGAATCATTCAATTTTGATTAAAATCTGTGAGTTCAATTCCGATCGAATTTGTTGCACTTGTAACTTGTGTAATAAAAACTCTAAAAACTGAATTTATACAAATCGTTCGCTAAAGAAAATAATTTGGCCGAATAAAGCGGCCGAACAAAATACAATAATTAACTTAAGTACCGTAAAAAGTTCTTTCAAATCCTAACGAAATGTAGCGGACTTTCATTAAATGCAAATTGATAAACAAAATCGAGTTTGTTGCTTAAGTCTTTCGTTTCTAACACAATGTTCTCTAAGCGTTCTTTAACAGTTACGTTTGCCTATAAGCCCTTTTTGTTTTCGACAATTCTTGTAAAATGTTATTGTATTTTTAGCTGTCTGACTTCATTTACAATTTCCGATTCCAACAACAAAACCAGCTGGGCTTCATTAGACCATGAAGATGTGATGTGAGAGTTGAGGCCACGTATCTTCACCTTCTAAATGTTTTTATGATTTTGATTAATTGTTCGGAGCTGTTCGATCAGAAATAGGTGAGTGCGAGAGATGAAATATTCATTAGATAGACGAGTATGTGTATGTATTTCCATATTTGATTACAATTTTTGTGATAATAGCTTTAGGTGTTGATTTGGGGCTGGCTACTAAATAGTTATTTTTGTTGTGGTTGGCATCGGCGAAACGAAACGTTGCGTTCCCAGAGTATATTCTATTCTGTGGATGTGCTATGTATGGCCCAATACAGTTATTTGCATTACCCAGTCATTATATTTACTACCACTACGCTATGATATACGCTATACGTTATACGGAGTATGAATATTTGATAGAGCGTTTTTGATTTCGCGCTTGACGTCCCAAAGTAATTGTATGTCTGAGGCCACACTCACTCACTCGCTCGCTCGCAATTGAAGCAAAACGAACCGCAACAGAAATTCCAGACGACTGAAGAAAGTAAAGTTATGCAGAGCGGTGATGGTCAATGATGATGATCATCGTCATGATGATGATGATGATGATCTTTGGAATTTGAATAGCACGTTTTTTTCAATTACCCTGAACTTTATGAAGAAACCTGTAGGTTTTCAAAACAATTCAAGATTCATATGAAACATGGCATGACTTTGTGGGATGTTATTGTTGATTTTACACCCATGGCTTTCGTACTCGTATTAAAACTTTTCATTTAAGTTTTCCTTGCCTTCGTTAAATTAGCAAAGAAACTTGGCGTCTTCTTTTGTTATTTTTCTGAAATGCAATTAATCATCGTCAGTAAGCTAAGGTGGCCGTATGGCCATTGTGGAACCCAACTTAATATTGGCTTAGCGGTTTTCTCACGTGTTGCATGGGAGGATTGGGAGGAGAAGCAGGGCCCATAAAATCATGTCACATCTTTGTTTCGTTTACAACGACATCACAATTTGTACAAAAAAGTGACAGTTTCGTCGAAATAAAAAATGAACTAAAAATGCAACAAAAATCACATCAACTTGATTTTGTTTTTTTTTTTTCTTTCTTTCGTTGTTTTTATAAAAGCGAGAGTTTAGGGTGATTTTTTTACTCGTTGGTTTCCAATTTCATGCCTTTCCGACAGTGACGCGCTTCAGACGAAATTATGATTTTGTAGAAATTATGACAGAGAGTAGATGTCGCAAAGATTTCGCCAAGATTGTGTTGATGGCGATGATGATGGTGGAGATTGTGATTTGTGCGACATTCACTTAGGAACCCGTTTATTTGCATATCAATTATTTAGGTCTCTCTCAGTTTGTGTCTATCCGTCTGGGGCTCATGTTGTTTATATTTTTTTGGATCAGTGGCAGAATATTTTTTTGTGTGTTATTGCAATAGTGAAAAAGAAAATCAGTGCACAGTGGGGTTGTTTGGAAAAAATGCAAATATCTGTGCAGCTTTTAAATAGGCGATGTTATTTAATTGAAATTTCACTTAGCTATGGCTGAGCTTATTTTTTGACTATGAGCCCTACCGAACGAAGCATGAGTGAAATCATTAGTTCATATGACCTTTCAAATATGGCCTTTGTTAGAGCGTTTTATTATACACACCACGAGAGTATTATGTCCTTGTGGATTTGTTTGTAACACCCAAAAGGAAGAGAGATAGACCCAAAGTACAGGTCGCACTTGTAGCCAGAACCAAATGAAACTTTGCACAACGAAGTTTTTCGGGACAAGGACGAACACTACTTAATTTGAAGAAAATCGGTTCAGATTTAGATATAGCTCCCATGCAAATTTCGCTCCCAATTTGACTTTTTCCGCTCTAGAAACCATATAAGATTGTCTGCAAATTTGGCAAAATATCTGATATTTCCAGTATAAACACCCATGGAGAAAATGGGTCTGATCGGTTCAGATTTATATATAGCTCCCACACAAATCCCTGCAAAATATCTTATATTTCAACTAGAAACACCCATAGTGAAAATGGGTCAGATCGGTAAGGATTTATATATAGCTCCAATAGAAATTTCGCTCCCGACTTAACTTTTTCCGGCCCAGAAACCACGTATTTTCACCGAATTTCTTCAAATTGAGCATAACTCGTTATACTTGAACTGGAGGAACCTATTGTGAAAGTGGGTCACTTCATTCCATGTTTGGATATAGCCACGATACAAACATTCTTCTCGATTTGACAAATTGTTTCAGGTCATATTAGCCTATGATTAGGAAGCATACAAAAAACCTTCCCGTTTTCTCTTTTTACCGAATTGAGTTGTATTCGGATAGAAAGTGGAGTGTATCATATAGTCGGCCCTGCCCGACTTTAGCCTTTCCTTACTTGTTTTTAATTTTAATGTTGCTGTGCAACTCCATCAACATGGTGGAGAAACAAATTACGAAGCAGTATTCAAATATTCCCAAATATGTTGTTAATTTGTATGTTTATAATGTTTTTAATTTGTTATCACATTTTGCTGTTGCTGTTATTACAAATTTCAGGCCATAAGTACTTTTGCACCCTTCAAGCTTATAATCAAAATACAGATAGCAATTGTTGTGCGATCACATTAAAATTTGGCAGGAGATTTTCTGTTAAATTTCGGACCAGATATAATTCTTCGATTTATGGCTGATCCAGAATCTACATTTTAAATTTTGGAACAGGTAGAAAAAGTGAAACATACAATTTAAATCCAATATATATATATATATATATATATGATATAAATCGTTCCAACACACACACTATATCTCGACGAAATTTTAGATGACCAGAGCAGAATTATTTTACAGATTTAGCGCCTCGGTAGTCGAGTTGGTAGCGTGCTCGGCTATCAGCGTGGGGGCTGTGGGTTCGATTCTCACCAGAGGCTCTGGTCTGTCGCTGCAATAACTAGCTACAATGGTCTTAGTCACCCCGGCTCAATCCCTGGACCCAAAATTATAAAATAAATTTACTTTGTATTGTAATTCATAATAAATAAATAAAAAAATTTTACAGATGATTTGCAAAATTTTAGATCTCGAGTCGGTGAGATGAGTAACCTCGACCGTGCCAAATTTTGAAATGATTGCCAAAACAAAAATTATGCACTGATTGCAAAGATATATATTGCACAGTGATCATCACCATCATATTTTAAATTTAACTCAATGATAGTACTCGTAAATATATCAAAATATCAATATCCAGGAGAATATCTGCTTGAAATGGTTGTTAATGATAAACTAATACATATAGATGCAAGAAATTTGAACAATTTTTAACATTTATTGTCCTTTTTTATATGAAACTTATACCGGTATAAGAAGTATTTAAAATATTTTTATCATTTGAAACTTTGTAGTCCTTTGTAGGGGCAACATGAGGAAATAAAAAACAGAAAACGCTAATTAACTCTATGTTGTTTATAGTTTCAGACATATATCATCAGGTTGAAGTGTATCGACTTTTGTAAAAAATTGTCATACGTTGTAATCGAGGTCTGTTTAAATATTTTGATAAAAAATAAAATAAAATTTTCCAATATTTTACTAATGGAATATCACAATTTATTTAAAACAATAAACATTATTGGGCGTGTTAGTTTGTAGTAGTAAACGAATATCGTAATTTTCATAAAAACATCATAATTTTCCTAATACGGCACTTTTATGTATTACCAATCTGCCGGTAATTGAATGCTCTTAATGGTAGTAAGATTCGACCCAACCACTTTTTCAAATTTAAAGTGATGATCGGTATAATAAATGAAGGATTTATATTAAGTTTATACTGAGTAGAATGATTTTTGAAGATTAAATCAAATGTAGTCACATTTACGAAGAATCAAACATAAATTGCATTTCACACCATTGTTTTTTGGAGAAAAAAGTTAACTAAAATAGCAGAGCAATCTAATTTTCAATTCTTCATGTCATATGAAAAATCACAACTTTTTGAAAATTTGTCATAAAGTGATAAAAATAATTTGATTCTTTAGATATGGCTTGCCTTTTTTATCACTAATTTTATCTTCACATGATTTGAATTGTCTCTCGCATAAATTTTTTTATATTTGGCAGATAATTTTACTCAATATAATCGTGTGAATCCACCTTCCAGGCTATGGGAGCAGAATTTGTGAGGAACGAATAACCTTTACTTTTATTCTATTTGACCCTTAATATATAACATGACCATATAAATATAGAAGTGTATATCGTATGTAAAAAACTGTGTTCCAAGTTTTTTCTTTTGTGACCTTTTTCCTTTTACAGGACTTTTAATTTCCAAAGGATGTAAATGTTTTAATAATTTATTTTCGTACTTTAGCATGTCATACATAGGCGATATGGGTATCAAATGAAAGATAAGCATGCCTGTTAAAATTACTTTAAATTGCTGTCTTAGTATATTTCATATTTCCCCCCCTAAAAAGTAAAACATGATTAAACTAAATAAACTAAGGGAAAACTTGAAATGGTTGTAAATACTAAACTAAGATAGAATCATGAAATTTGAAGTATTTTAAACAGATATTTTTTCTTTCGTTTGATATCCATATCGTCGTTTAATGACTCATAAAAGTACGAATATAAATTATTAAAGCAGTAAGGGCTACAAATATTTTGAATATTACATTTACTTAGAAGAAGTAGTTTAGGAACAGTCGATCTATTGATAGAAAAAATAGAAAATATTTTTTTTGATCCTTTTTTTTTAAATGGCTAGTATCCTAAAGAATATATATATATAAGAGAATTAAAACATGTTTTTTTAATATTTTAATATATATTTTTCTGGCACGAAAAAAAAAACTGTTAAAACGAGAAATTAAAATATATTTTCCCATTTTCAAATAGATGGCAACAGAAGCATGTTTGAGACATCTAGTCCCATATATTTGAGTATTACAATTAAATGTATAAAGATGGTCGAAGTTATACGTGTATTTTGTCCTAACACCCCCATTTTCAAGCATAATGTCTATGGATCTCTTCAAGTTTATTTTTGTTGAATTACACATGTACATATATAATTATATTATAGAAACGGATATCAAATAAGTCCCTCATGTAACCAATTTATTCTATTTGCTTTTAATCTCTTATGAACGCCAGTTCTTTTCAGGCACGGTTATTAGCTAGGTGGTCGTTCGTTCGTAAGTACATCTGGAAACGGATATTGCGGACTTTTTGCCTTTCCTCACATCACATACATTATTATGTTGACTCATGTGATAAATGACTGTTTTTTTTTTTCGCGTGTGTGTGCGTAATTGTTGTGTTGTGTGTGTATGTAAAATTAAATATGATCATAACATTATTCGTATGTAGCGGTTTGTCGTTTTTTCGTATTAAGTTTTATGCGCGCGCGTTTTTTGTGGTTTCTTTTTACGAACTTGAACTTGGCAAACGGGTATTCTTTATTCTAATAGTTTTGTTATAGAGTGAAACATAATGCCACATACGATTTGGAAAAAATAAGTATATAAAACGAATAAAGTATAAAATAAAGGGAGTGTTTGAAGATATTATTAACGAAAAGGTATTGTTGGGGTTTCTTGTTAGTTTTGAAATATTTATTTGTTTTATTTATTTTTCTTGTCTATTGATTTAGGTTTCTTTACAACAACGCAAAAAGACAAGATGCTAATGCGGAGTTTGTGGACATAGTCACATCATAGTAACGCTTTGAAAGATGTGGCAAAAACAAAAGACTTAAGCAACAAACTTGTTTTTTTGTGATTGAGTGGGTTCTTCTTCGGAAGTATCTTTTTTTGTCGAATAAATATTTTAACTCATTTTTCTTAGTAAGTCATTAATAACAATTCCAAATCATATGGAAATGACTTTTAACGCTTTAAGTAGCCAATTTAGTTGACCAAAGCGCGTCCGCGTTTTGAGCTAATGACCAATAATTGCATTGCAACACATCTTTGATGTTTAGTTTTTGGATTTTAGGTCAAATCGCTTATTAGATGGTTTACATTGAGTCGAATTAATTTATATCACTGAATGAGAGTGACTTAAAGCCCAAGAATCAATTTTGTTATTTTTTGTTCTTCTAATCTTTGGTGTAATGTGATTGATGTTGAAACAACAGAGACGGAAAGACGTACAAACTGGCGTATTATTCGTCAACAATAACAAATTATTCCGAATTAATTTTATTTTTATTTTAATATAATTGAATAATAAATCGCAATTTGATTTAAAAATTTTTAGATTAAATGAAATGGAAAAATAATAAAATTTATTCTAATAACAATTAGATCCTTTAAAATGAATGCTTTTCTCAACACTTAACACATCTTAATAATTGGACATCCGTTTTGCAATCCTGATGACTTCTTGTTAGTCTCGTAAATCAAAGATAAACTACATGGACAACGATTTTCAAGTGCAGATGAAGCCATTCATCAGGGATCAGGGATAATCAGGGACATGGTAAATAAACCCAACTTCCATATTTATAAAACAATTGTAAAAATATGTATGAAATAATGAAAATATAAAGGCTTTAATTTTGCCCAAATTTTACAGGAGACCTTATAGCCTTCTCTGCCTTCAGCACATATTTTCAATCTGACATTTTTACTAAGCACATAAATCTCTGCTGCTGAATAATTGCCGAACAAAATAGAGATATTGAGAAAAATAAAAACCCAATATAGACCTGACAACGTTTAGTTCCAAACAAATTTTTTTAAAAAAATGTCATTCGTATTTATTTCATGAAATATCAATTATTTATTTAACAATTAAACTGAGACTCCAAATTTCACTGTTTTTATAAAAATAATTTATAAATAGTTCCAATAGTTTAATTACAGAAAGTCATTGGTATGGGAAATTAATTTTTTTCCGAACCTCACAAAGTTAGAGTTCATATCAAAATTGAAAAGTTGTGCACTATTCCACCCCTAGATAAGTCTCGAAAGGAGTTAAGGAAACAATTCAAACTTTGCAAATGGTAATATTTTCCACAAAATTAGTTAAGATATTATATATTTTATATTAGATATGTGTACGCAGAGCTCTGATATATGTCTTCAAGTCATGTCATTCTAATATAAAATAAAAAAATAATAGAAATGTCAAAACCCGTATTTTTTCAGACAATTGCTTTATAAAAGGACTGAAAAAAGCCATAATAACCCCTAATATTTTAGAGTATTTAAGCATATTTTTTAATATGTCTGCTATATGATATTGGGTATGCACATTCCCCCGATAACAAAAACGTGCACCATAAAACTATTTTTATACGTAGGGGGTGAAATGGGGCAAAAAGGGATAAAAAGGGGTAACTATCGAATGACAACAGCTAGAAATACGAAATTCGGTGTGTACATCCTCTAATTGAGTAGATACATAAAATGAAATTATTTTTTCCAAATTCGTACTTTTAAGGGATAAAATGTGAATAGAGGGATAAAAATTGTACCAACCAAACGGTTGCACCTAGAATAATGAAATTCGGTGTATGCATTCCTCTGATTGCATAGAAACGTAAAATATAAGGATTTTTTTAATTCGTACTTTTTGAGGTTCAAATGGAAAAAAGAGATAAAAATAGTACCAACCAAATGACCGCAGCTAGAGTCATGCAATTCGGAGTATAAAAGGTTTTTCCAAATTCGTACTTTCAAGGGATACAATGGGTACAGGGGATAAAAATAATACCAACTAAACGAATACAGCTAGAATGATGAAATTCGGTGTGTACATCCCTCTTATTGCGTAGACACGTAAACTAAAGAGATTTTAGATAGCCATACTCTTGAGGGGGTAAAATTGGAAAAAGAGGATAAAAATGGTACCAACCAAATGACCGAAGCTAGAATCGTGGAATTCGGTGTATACATTCCTCTGACTGCATAGACACACAAAATAAAAAGATTTTTCCAAATTCGTACTTTTACGGCAAAAATTGGTTGCATCATGAAGATAAGTTGTTTTGCACTATGTACGTGAAATAAAGAAATAATATTATATTTGTGCTTATTTATGTATAGCATACAAAATGATGAGATACACACCGATTATAATCAATGTATCTGTTACCATACCATTAACCATCTACTCATTTAATCAATGTATGCTATTTCAATGTATCATATTTATCCGTTATCAATGGGATTTGAGTTGGGGACTTAAGGAATTCCCGAGAAACCGGTAAATATATTATCATTTCTCGGGATTACTGGGAATTCTCGGTGAATGTGAAAGGAATATTAATAGCTGAAGAAATTATTTGTCAAAATTCTTAAAATTGAGAGAACGGATACGTAGGATTATACTCAACCACTGCCAAAACTATAAATATTTTTCGTAAAATTTCAAACTGGTATTTTTAGGACAATATCTAATAACAGCTACTGTAATTAATATTTATATTTGTAATAGATTTTAGTATTTGAGTTCGAATGCGATGACAAATTTTTAAACCTACAGCGCCATTCGACACGAGCTGAACAATACCATATACACGTGAAACTAGACGTCGCACAGTCAAAATCCATCGGCCAAAATCCAATAGCTTTTGTTCTAGTAGACATTTTTGAGTTCTGTAAAAAACCAAAATTAGACAAGGACCCAAGGATTATTTTGGGTTACTAACACTAAAAATCGGGAAATTGAAATTGATATATTTTAGAAATTGGCACAAAGTTGACTACTTTTCGTATTTTTCGATTTTAAAGAAAATTAAAATTTTAGTTTTTTCGTTTGTATTTTTTTGGTCTGTAATCAATATTTGATTTGAACTGGGATATTGTCCTGGCTCAAAACCATTTTGCATCTATATTTAATAGATGCAAATTTATTTACAAATGGCATGGTGACATTTATTACTTGGCTTCAGACTACCTCGATCATGATTTCGACCACGCAAAATGGTTTCAAATCGAAAATTCAAATTTTTATTTATTTTTTGTGTTTATGTTTTTTTTTATATTTTTGCGTATTTGTTCATAATGCGAAAAAAAAAATATTTTTTTTTTGTTTTACAGATTTTCACGTTTTTCAGATTTTGAAAAAAAAACGTAATTTCGTTTTTTGATCTTGTCGAACTGTTTCTCACACATTTTAAGAGATTTTGCACTCAATTATTTTTTTATTAGAAATTGTGATTTCTTCTTTGTGACGCCAAAACTACGTTTGTGCCAAATATAGTTTAGTTGTAATGGATATTGTAAAAAATATCCGTTTGAACAAATGTCTGACTTTGGACCAACACATCTTTTTTGCTTCAAAAGCCTTTAACAAAATATATACATAGTTGGAAAGGTTGAATGGGTTCCCCTTTTGTCTATACGAGATTGCACCCTCGGAACATAGGATAAATTTAGTGCAACAAGTCAGATTTTTTAGTTCTAAAACGAAATTTCCTCATTTTTTCCCATTAACTTCTGAAAAGTAGGTATACATATACAAAGATTGTTATCCTCATGCTAAATTTTATAACAATCGGAGTTCTAGAAGTTATTGATGCGTCGTATATAGGAGAATTGTATACTCAGTTTTTCATTTGGTGATATTTTCTCCTTTTTACAGGAATTTTAATTTCCAAAGGGTATAACTGTTTTAATAATTTATTTTCGTACTTAACCGATTGTTGTTTTACGGTATGTCACGTCTTCACTGTACCTCGTGTATAATTTTAACTTTTTAAGGGGTCAAACTTGAAATAGTTGTTAATGCTAAACTAATACAGGCAAATTTCAAGTAAAATATATTCTTCTCTTTCATGTCTCATATAGGGCTCGCAAAGGTACGAAAATAAATTATTAAAAAATATATCCTTCGGAAAGTAAAAGACCTGTAAACAGTTTCATGTGTATATGGTCTGGCTCAGCTCCAATGAAAAATTTAAAATTGTCGCAAGGTGTAATAGTATATTTATGGAACATATATCTTAAAATATGTTAAAATCTATCGTTATATATGTCGTAATGGTGAAAACCAAGGAAGATTCCAATTTTAAAGTTTTAATTATAATACTTCTACGTAATGTCTACAGCCCATAATCTGCCGGTTATACTGTGGAATGCACTCCGTAGTGGAGGTTATAAAGAGTGATTTTTTTGAGGTTAGGATTTTCATGCATTAGTATTTGACAGATCACGTGGGATTTCAGACATGGTGTCAAAGAGAAAGATGCTCAGTATGCTTTGACATTTCATCATGAATCGTCTTACAAACGAACAACGCTTGCAAATTATTGAATTTTATTATCAAAATGCGTGCTCTGTTAAGAAAGTTCATTGCGGGCTTCCATTTTATGGTCAGTTTAATCGACCCACTGAAGCGGCTATTCGGGCTATTGTGACTAAATTTCGCACCAAATTTACATTGTTGGACATTAAACCACCAACACGCTTACGTAGAGTGCGAACTGAAGAAAATATAGCAGCTGTATCGGCCAGTGTTAATGATGACCACCAATTTTCGATTCGTCGCCGTTCGCACCAATTGGGTCTCTGTTACTCAAAAACGTGGAAATGCCAAAATTGGACTAAGCGGATGGACCACCTAAGACGCAGCCGCGGTCAACATTTAAATGAAATTATCTTCAAAAAGTAAATGTCATGGACCAATCTAACGTTTCAAATAAAGAACCGATGAGATTTTGCAAATTTTATGCGTTTTTTTAAAAAAAAAGTTATCAAGCTCTTAAAAAATCACCCTTTATAAGACTACCTTTTTATTTGATTTAATTAATTTTTCCACAAAAAATATTCTTTGTTAAATATCACCAACTTTGATTTAAATTTAATTAATTAATTTAATTGAAATATATATTTCGCTGTAAATGTCCTTCGGATACAAAACGCCTGTACTGGAAAAACTGCGTAGTGGGTATTAAGGCCCACTACACAGTTGTTCTTATTTATAAATAATATTTGCCGTCTACATTTTTCATTCAGAGGGTCTTAGCAAAGGAATCGAATAGATCGATATTAGAAAAATATTTTTTTTTTGTGAAAAACTTCATTTAACAAATTTTATGAATTATTCATGATTTATGATTAACATAATGTTTACGAAATTCTCTAGCGTCAAAATGTATTCACTAGTGAATAGTACAGGATATTTTGGATCATATATTAGAAATCGTATGTAGAAAATATGTGTGCTTAGTTGATCATTGGAGGTCTTTTCACCTTCATACAGGATTTTTCAAATGAGGTAGACCATGTAACATTTAAAATTGGAATAACAAATGTTTTCGTAAACAAAAATATTCCTTGTAAAGGGTGATTTTTTAGCTATTATCTTTTTGGCAACACTGGTTTAAACAGCTGACGCACGTTTCGTGTTTTGTTTCACTGTCAAACATCTTCAGTTTGGTCTATAATTGAACCATGAATCGTCTTACAAACGAACAACGCTGGCAAATGATTGAATTTTATTATCAAAATGCGTGCTCTGTTAAGAAAGTTCATCGCGCGCTTCCATTTTATGGTCAGTTTAATCGACCCACTGAAGCGGCTATTGTGACTAATTTTCGCACCAAATTTACATTGTTGGACATTAAACCACCAACACGCTTACGTAGAGTGCGAACTGAAGAAAATATCGCAGCTGTATCGGCCAGTGTTAATGATGACCATCAATTATCGATTCGTCGCCGTTCGCAGCAATTGGGTCTCGGTTACTCAAAACCGTGGAAATGACAAAATTGGACTAAGCGGATGGACCATTTGAGGCGCAGTCAAGGTCAACATTTGCATGAAATAATCTTCAAACATTAACTTATATGGACCGTACTATCGATTCAAATAAAGATTTCATGAATTTTTCTGAATTTTATGAGTTTTAAAAAAAAACTTTCCTATAGCTTTTAAAAAATCTCCCCTTATAAACCTTTTGGATTTATTAACTTTTGTATTATTTTCTTGCACTTGAAAGAACTTTAAATATAAATTTTGATTCTTATATTAGTGTTTTTTGTGTATTTTTTTTAACTAAAAATCTATATTTCTTGGAAATATTTGGAAAGATGTTAAGAACAATAAATAGAAGGAATCAATATCAAATGAGGCTTAAGTTATGAATATCGGACATCACTGATTTTTGTGAAAATAATACAAAATATGTTTTTTCAGAGCCAACATTATCAAAACCTTTTTACTAAAATGAGCACTGTGGCGTCAATTTCCTTACCATGTTCATCATTTAGTAACAATTCGAAAAGTATTGACTACAGATATTTATTTTTTTTACAAAATACTACCACCAAATATGAACAAGTTTTCAGTTGTCACTATAAAAAAACACAAAAAATACTGTAAACTTGAAACAATCTTGTTCCTGAGATTGTAAGGTTTCATGAAAGGAAACAGCTCGAAGATTTTATAAAATACTTTTCACTCTTTATTTAGTAGGCACCGTCGCTTATAACTACAAATGCTCGCTTCTATTGTTCGATGTGAATTGATTTTCCAGGGCAACTGCTCTGCCTTTTATATACAAATTTAGATAGAAATAATCGAGTAGCTTACAATATTTAACAAGTAAAGTAAATATCAACATGTGGCATAATGAATATATACAAGTTGTATGAATATAAATATCAACAAGTGGTTTGAGATTATATATTCATACATGTGTGTCGAATAAAATAGTATTATAACTAATAATTTGTTTCAAACTTCCAATAATTGGATTAATAGGTTATTCCAAGACAATAACCAAAACTTATATTTAGAGAGCTTTCAAGATTCTATTAAAATACAAGGGAAAAACATGAAATTGAGAGTTGTTTTCAGGAGTATTTAGTGTACAGACGGCTTGACCCAAATAATCGAGTAGCTTACAATATTTAACAAGTAAAGTAAATATCAACATGTGGCATAATGAATATATACAAGTTGTATGAATATAAATATCAACAAGTGGTTTGAGATTATATATTCATACATGTGTGTCGAATAAAATAGTATTATAACTAATAATTTGTTTCAAACTTCCAATAATTGGATTAATAGGTTATTCCAAGACAATAACCAAAACTTATATTTAGAGAGCTTTCAAGATCCTATTAAAATACAAGGGAAAAACATGAAATTGAGAGTTGTTTTCAGGAGTATTTAGTGTACAGACGGCTTGACCCAGCGACGAAATATTTTGCAGTACATCATTAAACAATCCCATTTTCATTTCTGGGCGATGACTGGAAATTATTTCTTTTTTGTATGGACCGCGGTCCATATTAATATACATATGGATCAAAGGATTTAGTGTGGAAATAAAACGGTGGTTTTAATCTTTCTTCGTCATTTCGTTGTTTAATTTACAACCTTTTAGGAAGTTCGAAATTCACTTCTATGCCATCAAATTGTGTAAAATAGTTATATTTATACTTTATTAAAACCAATTATCATGTACTGCGAACTTTTCGTTGTGTGTGCCAACCTCAACACCCCACCCCAAACAAACACAAAAGACTTAAGCAACAAACTCGTTTTCGCATTGCAAACAATGTGAATGCCGAATAAAAATAAATGTCAGTGAGAATGTTTCTTAAGAGCGAACAAATAACATTTGTTTACTTCCTAATACGTTTCATTATTTCTCAAAAAAACGTATTTTGTGCATTGTCATAATAATCATTATTCATAATTAGTTTTTTTCGTTGCTTTCTGCAAACTTTATTTCAATATCAATCATTTGCAGGCACTTAGATATTTTTTGTGGCTAATATCTTCTACAGCTACTATTCCGGTGCAGTTCTGAGTTCTGAGAAATTACCAGTACTGTAGGTACTTAGACTTTCAAAACAGAAAGAGGTAGTAATTAATTTGGCAAATCGGTTTTTTGTTGGGACAATCATAACCTTGGATAGTTCATTTTTTGATGCAATACAATGTTGAAAATGTAATTACATTTTGATGTGGCGCTGTGGCCAAAGGCTAATTGGGAAACTGTGTGTGCAATGTCTTATAAGAATGAGGGCATTCATTATTTCAAACGGATATGTTCACTTCCTGAGAATGACAACAATTGTCAAGATTTCCAAATTAATATTGTGGACAATGACATTGAGTGTGATTTCATTACATTGATATTATCCGGGGGGACTTCATGTTTTTTTCTTATCGTCTTATTTAATGGAGGGAACTTTAAATGGTTGTTAATGCTAAACTAATACATATAGAGCCATGCAATTTTTAGTATTTTTAACAGACATTCTGCTCTTTCATTTGGTATTCATGGTTTTGTGTATGAAAATAAATTATTAAGACGAATATATACTTTGGAAATTAAAAGTCCTGTAAAAAGAAGAAGAGATCACTAAATGAAAAATTTAGTATATAATTCTCCAAAAAAACTGTCGCACGGTGTTATGAAAAATATAAGGAGTTTCCTCGGAGAGGGAATACTTCATTTTGTGAACCACCCTTGTGTCCATGTAAAAATTAACAGAAATAGTTATTCCTCTTAATCTGCTGTCAGATGAATAGATAAATGATTTGTATTCTGAAGAAGTGAAGAAATATAATCAACGGAAGTCCTCGTTAGTGCAGACTTGTGGCTAATAAGAAATCGTCCAGGAACCAGTTTCCTAACACTGTTGCTGACCGTACCATACACTTAACAGATCTCGTAATGTTTGTTTGCAACAATTGCGATTGTTGGAATTGTAAGAACCATAATTTATTTGTTGTGCCAACATCTCCAAACCAACCAAGCAACGAACCTCTTCGACGTTTGTGCTTCTGCATGAAACCATTCATAATTGCGTCAAAGTGGAAAAAGACACTTCCTATGGAAAATGATTGCGAGAAGCACAACAACACCAACAACAACTGAAACATATGTATCACAATCACAAGACATACAAGGAAGACTCGTATTAAATATGAAATTATAGCTGAGTGACCCGAGTTTTTTCTCTATTTTCTTTGTTTTGAAGACCATAAATAAGACTACAATATACAATGCGAAACAATTAAAATAATTATGCGGCTCTCATAACATGATCACAACACGACAGCCATTACGTCGAACGGAAATATTAGTGGCCCAAAAGTAATCTAACAGAATATGGACATTATTTGTTATGTGGTCAGTGCAATTTCATTCATTCATAATGTTATGTTGGATGGATCTATTAGTGATGAATTACTTACATTTTCCCACCCGTTATCATCAGTCATGTGGACATATTTTAAATTGATGGCATTAACTTAAAGTGACATCATCGGATATTAAGCCATTTGATATAAGTCATTTTAATTTCATGTAATAAGATCATTGACATCACTGTACAGCATCTTTTTTCGGTCACGCATTTGAGATCCAATTAAAATATTTAATATTCAAAAGTCAAAATGATAAAAACGTTGAGAAAATTTCGAGACTCCCATTTTTTTAAAAAAATACCGGAATTCCCAAAGTGGGGAAAATGTGTTCCAAAATTGGAATTTTGTATTAAAGTGTTCGCCAAGTTTTTTTTTTACAATTTTTATCTGTTTTAAAGAATTTTATGTATTATTATTGGACTTCAATTCGAGAGATGTGAATTGGAATAATGAGGTATTTGAACTGGAATGAACAAAACTTGTATTTTTGCAAAAATGTACTATTAATAACAAGTAAGGAAAGGCTTAAGTCGGGCGGGGACGACTATATAATACCCTACACCACTCCCTGAGTATATACCTTGTTTTGATTACTAAACCCAGGTGTTACACGGGAGCAATTTTATGTAAAGGGTGATTTTTTAGCAATTATCTTTCTGGCAACACTGGTTTAGACAGCTGATGCTCGTTTCGTGTTTTGTTTTACTGTCAAACATATTCAGTTTGGTCTATAATTTAATTATGAATCGTCTTACAAACGAACAACGCTTGCAAATTATTGAATTTTATTATCAAAATGCGTGCTCTGTTAAGAAAGTTCATCGCGCGCTTCCATTTTATGGCCAGTTTAATCGACCCGCTGAAGCGGCTATTGGGGCTATTGTGACTAAATTTCGCACCAAATTTACATTGTTGGACATTAAACCACCAACACTACGAGTGCGAACTGAAGAAAATATCGGAGCTGTATCGGCCAGTGTTAATGATGACCATCAATTATCGATTCGTCGCCGTTCGCAGCAATTGGGCCTCTGTTACTCAAAAACGTGGAAATGCCAAAATTGGACTAAGCGGATGGACCATTTGAGGCGCAGTCAAGGTCAACATTTGCATGAAATAATATTCAAACATTAACCGAATTATCGAATTATGGACCGAACTATCGATTCAAATAAAGAGTTCATGCATTTTTCTGAATTTTATGTGTTTTTTTTTGAAAAACTTTCCTATAGCTTTTAAAATAATCACCCTTTACTTCATATATATTCCCAGCAAAGTAAATGGGATGAATCGGACGGACTATTCTATTCCTAGTTGAAATATATCATGACCTGAAAATTTGATCAAGACCGATGTAAGACGTAGTTTCTAGAGCTGTAATAGAGTAGAAAGGGGTCCCCATTTGGGTTATTCCAAAGAATGGACACATATATTTGACTTTCATAGTAGTGGGGCTATTTGTAAGGGCGGTTCCATATAGATAAGTAAGTATAGATCACTTTCAAACAAAGTATTCTTAGTTGAAATATGACATGATATAAAAAATTGTATCGAGATCCAATGCACGATATGGGTTCTGGAGCTGTACCAGAGTAGAATGGGGGCCCAATTTGTATGGGGGTTATACCAAATTATGGACCCATATATTTGACTTTCATAGTATGTATTCATAGTAGAAATATAATCTGCAAAATTTGAAAAACTTCCGATGTAAAATGTGAATCCTATTAAAATTGGGGCCAATTTGTAAAGGCGCTACATTAAAAAGTTGGCTTATAAAGATCACTTTCAAAGTAGGTATTCTTTATTGAAATATAACATGATCTGCAAAATCAATTTATCAAGATCCAATGTAAGATGTGGGTTCTAGAGCGATAATAGTGTAAACTGGGGGCCCATTTGTATGGGGGCTATAACAAAACATTAACCTATATAGTTGGCTTTCAAAATATGTGTTTCTAGTAGAAATGTAACATTGTGTGGAAAATTTGATCAAGATCCGATGTAAAATGTGCATTTTAGAGCAGTAATATTGTAAATCGGAGGTACATTTGTATGGGGGCTATATCAAAAAAATGTGTATTCTAGAACAGTAATAGTGTAAATTATAGGGATATTTGTATGGAGGCAATATCTAAATCTGAACCGATTTCCTCCAAGTTCAATACCGATGGTCCTTGGACCCAAAAAAAAAAAAAAACTTCTGCCAAATTTCAAGACAATCCGACAACAATTGCGATCTGTAGAGTGCGAGCAAGCTTAAATGGACAGCAGACGGACGGACAGACAGACATCGTTAAATCAATTCAGCTGGTGATTCTAAGCCGATCCGATATGGGTCTAGCTCGAATATTTATTGGTGTTCCAAACATTTGGTGCGAAGCTAACTTATAATATCCTAGTGGTGTAGGGTATAAAAACGTCAGTAACTCAGTCAATTACTATCATATTAAACAATGCGGCATTTTATTCCTCACCAAGTGTGTTATTTAAATAAATTCACAAGTGGTATGGTTACCAAACAAAATAATGTGCAAAAACAATGCCAAATTTGAACAAGTAAGGAAAGGCTAAAGTCGGGCGGGGCCGACTATTTTGTATAATGGAAAAGAATATTTGTATCGGGGCAATATCCAAATATGGAATCAATTGACACACTTTCACAATTGGTTCTTCTAGTTCAAGTATTACGTGTTGTGCTCAATTTAAAGAAATTCGGTGAAAGGATCTGTTAAAAATATGTGGTACTAACTGAACCCCGCCCGCTTCGCCATGCAAAAAAAAATGGTAAAATTAAAATCAGGTTTCATATTGATCTTTTCATATTGATATTTTCGTGGTTTGTAATATATACGTTCCAATTTTCAGCCTTCTAGCTTAAAAAACACCATTGCCACGCCCCCACTACCCACCAAACGAAAATTCAAAATCCAGCATCATATTTATCTTTCTCGTGGTCAGTAATACATATGTACCAATTTTCAGCCTTTTAGCTCTCAAAAACACTATTGCCACGCCCCCTGCGCCCACAGAACAAATTTTTAAAAATTCTATAGCCTATAGTTCCTTCCAGACCTACATCTATCTGTACTGAAAATTTCAACAACATCGGTTCAGCCGTTTACACGTGGTTGCGGAACAAACAAACAGACAGACAGACTTACACTAAGGTTTTATAATATTAATAGGGATCTAAAGTGAAAAGTGTCAAATCGGGAGTGAAATTCGTATTGGTGCTATATCTAAATCTGAACCGATTTTCTTCAAATTAAATAGCGTTCGTCTTTATCCCTTCGTTGTGTAAAGTTTCATTTGGTTCTGGCTACAATTGCGACCTGTACTTTGATTACAAGAATAGATGGACGGCCATTGCTAAATCGATTCAAAAAGTGATTCTAAGTCGATCGGTGTAATTAACAATAGGTCTTCCTCGCTTTCTTTTGGGTGTTACAAACATCTGCATAAAGACATAATAATGGAGTGTATAAAAAATATAAGTAGAGCAATTGTAAATTACTACAACAAACTTAACTCCTCTGAAGTTATGAATTCAAATCCGTTTCCACGTAGTTAACCTAATGGTAGTTATGGACAGTGCTGCCATATGTTTTGTTTGAAAAAAATCGTCAAATTTTCGTAAAAATCGTCAACGTCATAAACATCTCAGAATCAGTTGAAATTGAGAAGGGAAAATTGAAATTGAAAAAAAAAACAAGTTAAAATTCAGAAATGTAAATTGAAATTGAGAAAATACAAATTGAAATTGAGAAATTTAAATTGAGAAAATACAAATTGAAATTTAGAATATACAATTTGATTTTCAGAAATAAACAATTGAAAAGGAGAAATTACAAATTAATTTACATTTCTGAATATCAATTTGTTTATTCTCAATTTCAATTTTTCAACAAGACCCTGAAGAAAAAGAATTTTTAAACGCACATTGAGGACGATTGACCATATTGGCGCCCAACTTGTCCTTCACAATGTTTAATACATGACACATACATGACGGTGTATACAACACTGACATTACACAAAATTAAACGACAATGTAGTGGGTGACATATTCACAGAATCCGTTGAGAATCTTTGGCCCACTGTGTTTGTTTTGGTAGAAACGTTGCAGTTTGTCAGTCTCGAAGACTCTGTAGAGATTTCAAGAATTTCAAAAATCCCTCTTTCATATTCCATAGATACATGTCTATCTGACCCCATTGCAATGATTGATTTTAACACAAATATTTCTTCTGATATGGCTGATAGAGACTAAAGCCATACAACGATGTTAGCACACTTATTTCGTGTCATTAATTAGTACATCTTGTCTTGCTTTGGGAGTGACTGTAGAAATATTACTTTTTCGATTCCTTTTAGCAACCACCAAAACACCCACGCACACTCGTGCTGGTCGCACTCGTCAATCTCTTTTGGCCAATTTTAATCAGTTAAATAAACTAGTTTAAACTATTGCTGCAATTGCTGTGGCTGTTGCCGTTGTTGTTGTTGTTGTTACAAACGAGATTATGGTCAATGACAATGACGTGTGGCTGGCCAAAGAGTGTTGAATGTATTTGGTGGCTGTTGTTTGTTGTTGATTTGATGTTGCTCGGCAGTTGCATTTCTTTAACGGCCAGCAACGCACGACCAATATTACCACCACCATCAACACCAGCGCCAACAGAGCAATTGCAGGTGGTTTAGTTTGTTTTGTTGCTGATTGCGGTGCGGTGTGGTGCGATGGGGCGGGCGTACTGAGGTGTGGAGTGTGTTTTCATTGTTTGGTGTACCTCGTAAAGGTGCCGTTGCTGTTGTATTGACGTTGATGGGAGTGTTGGCTTTGTTGTAGTTGTGGTCTGACCAGCACCACCTATTGTTAAGGCTGAAAATGTACGTACATTTGTAAAGAGTGATTTTTTTGAGGTTAGGATTTTCATGCATTAGTATTTGACAGATCACGTGGGATTTCAGACATGGTGTCAAAGAGAAAGATGCTCAGTATGCTTTGACATTTCATCATGAATCGTCTTACAAACGAACAACGCTTGCAAATTATTGAATTTTATTATCAAAATGCGTGCTCTGTTAAGAAAGTTCATTGCGCGCTTCCATTTTATGGTCAGTTTAATCGACCCACTGAAGCGGCTATTCGGGCTATTGTGACTAAATTTCGCACCAAATTTACATTGTTGGACATTAAACCACCAACACGCTTACGTAGAGTGCGAACTGAAGAAAATATCGCAGCTGTATCGGCCAGTGTTAATGATGACCACCAATTTTCGATTCGTCGCCGTTCGCACCAATTGGGTCTCTGTTACTCAAAAACGTGGAAATGCCAAAATTGGACTAAGCGGATGGACCACCTAAGACGCAGCCGCGGTCAACATTTAAATGAAATTATCTTCAAAAAGTAAATGTCATGGACCAATCTAACGTTTCAAATAAAGAACCGATGAGATTTTGCAAATTTGATGCGTTTTTTTTTAAAAAAAAGTTATCAAGCTCTTAAAAAATCACCCTTTATCTGCAAACTGGTCGGTTTTACTAAATTGGATTTTTTGAATGTGCAGTAAACACAGTGGGGGAAATAAGTTTAGGGTCACTTAAAAAAATAGAAAAACTAATAAATAAATAAAATAATTTTAAATGACGCTCCGAAGGAAAAATTTTAATAAATTCGTTTACAAATAATAATAAATAAAATAATTTAAATGTCGCACAGTTGTTTTACTATGAATCCAAACTGTAAGAAATATACGTGAAAAACGTTCGAGAAAAGTTCAGCCTTCGTGAAGCTCATTTTCATCCCGGTGGCTATGTCAATAAGCAAAATTGACACATATGGGGTTCAGAGAACCCACACGTGGCTATTGAGAAGCCAATGCATCCACAACGAGTCATTGTTTGGTGTGGATTTTGGGCTGTACTGAAAAATTGGGTTGATCGGATGAGGTACTGCCGAGCCAGTCGTGGTATTGATATGAATGATATTGTATTCCATTATTAAATGACCAAGTTCAACCTTTCCAATAAAACCAGAAATTTGAAAAAATAATCAGTAATTTTTATAGCCGTTTCAAATTTAAAATGTTTATGGCCCACCCTATACTTATTGAAATCTTAATTTTCTTTTTCTTCTTACTTATTCGAAATCTTCAAGGTAACTTTAGTTTAAAGCCGGCTTCCAACGTCTTTGGCTATTTTAGCGAAGCTGTAGATAACACTTTTCTTATCAACATCGCCAGTGATCCTTACTTAAAATAGTATAGGATGTGTTCAGAAATATTACTCAAAGCACCATGAGGAACATTTTTGTGAAACATTTTAACACACTGGCATCTCAATATAAAGGTATTTTTGGTCTCTTCCCCTTTGGCACATTCTTGTCATGAATCGGCTTGTGAAACCTTGTGATCCTTACAGTTTGAGTATAGGATGTGTTCAACAATATTACTTAGAACACTGCGAGGAATATTTTTGTGGTAGATTTGAACTCTATAACTCCTTAATATAGGGATCTATTTGGTCCCTTCCCTTTTTTGCACATTCTTATGATGAATCAGCATGTGAAACCAGTTTAAGTATAGGATGTGTTGAGCAATATTACTGAGAACACTGCGAGGAACTTTTTTGTGGCAGATATTAACCCTCTAACTCTTCAATATAATGGATTTTTTGGTCACTTATCCCTTTTGCACATTCTTATGATGAATTGGCATGTGAAACCTTGTGATCCCCACATTTTAAGTATAAGATTGATCAGAAATAAAACTTAAAACACTACGAGAAAGATTTTAATCCTCTAGCTCCACAATATAGGGGTATTATTGGTGCCTTCCTCCTTTTGCATATTCTTATGACTAATCGGCGTAGGAAACCTTGTGATTTTTAGATATAGATTTACTGAGAACACTGCAAGGAACATTTTAGCCCTCTTTCATCTCAATATAAGGGTCTTTTTTAGTTCCTTCACCTTTTGCAAATTCTTATGATTAATCGGCGTAGGGAACCTTGTGATTCTTATACATTAAGTATAGGATGTGTTAAGCAATATTGTCTAAAACACTACGAGTAACATTTTTGTGAAACATTTTAACCCTCTAGTATATATAGGGGTCTTTTTGGTTAAAGGGTAAAAAACACCCCTATATCAGCGGTTTAACTGGTCAAAAAATATTTGTCATAAAATTTTGCTCTGTCTCAGAATACACCAAAACTCAAAACTCAACTTAAATGTCAAAAAAATAAGTCAAAACTTCAGAATTAATTTTAAGGTTAATTTCGTATTTTTTCGAATTGGTGCTGAACTATCCCACTAAACTGAATTTTAGGTATGTGCTGTGAATGGAAAAATTATTCTACGTCAAATTTCACTATAAGTCACAGAACAAAAGAAAGCAGTTGATATAATACATATATAAATAAATACTGATTCATGAAAGCAACACAAAAATTGTTTATTGATAATTTATTTTTCAAAAAGGGTAAATAACACGCCTAAGGGTCAAAATGTTCTAGAAAAATATTTGCCATAAAAGTCTTTGAATATACCAAAACTCAAAACTCAACAAAATGTCAGAAATGAAGTCGAAACTTCAGAATTCATTTTAGGGTTAATTTCGTTATTTTTCGTGCTAAACTGTCCCACAAAACTGAATTTTAGGGCGTTGGTGTGAATGGAAAAAATATTCTACGACAAATTTCACTATAAGTCACCGGACGACAGAAAGCTATATATACAATTCATATTATTAAAAAATAATTATTTATTAAAACAACATAATTTATTTTTTACTAAAATTCCAATTCGAAAGTACACTCAATGTTTGCCCTCTCATTTTGAAAATGTAAGTCCAAGCAAGCTCGGCTATATGTTCAATTAACGTTAATTATGACCTCTACAAATAAATTTATTTATTACAATTCATTTCACTTTCACATTGAGTGGTTTAGAAAGTGGTCTCCAAAAAAATGAGGAAAAAATATTTTTTTTTTTCAAAAAAGAAGTCATTTTTCCTGGCACGAAAATTCACATAAAAAATAAGAATAAGAATAGAATATCTAGTATTCCATAAATTTATATTTGTAAATGATCTATGGATAAATGTAGAAGTTATGACCTCTTTGTTTTATAAAAAAAATCATGTTTTTATAGATATGATACATGTTTAATAGATATGTTGTCTTATGTTCTAAGACCTGACATCTTAGCGGAGAAAACAAGGTCTATTTGAAGATAATCTCTGGCTAAATGTAGAAGTTATGAGCCTTCTTGCTTGTTAACTAGTGTACTCGTTTGTTCATATTCCTGTATTCCCGGTAATATCTGCTGATCCATCACCAACGACTAGAATTTCACTAAGTCTATTCTCAAGCCGACAAAATATAGGTCGTAGTCTGAAGTCTTGTCACAACTTCCATTGGTACATTGTATCATTTTTCATTGCTGGCGTTTGATATTTACACAAAGAAATATCTCTCGGTTTAAATAAAAAATCAAACTTATATCAATTTCGCCCACTATATGTCTGCATTTAATTACATCGGTGTAAACCCACCGTTGATGTTTGCCGTCGTTGAGAAATCTGTTTTTTCTGTCTTCAAAAAATATGCGTTTTAATATAATATAATATGCATTTTATAATAATATTGGTGTGATTTTTAAGTAAACAAAAAACAGCAACAACAACCAAAATGTTTATTTAAAGTTGCAGTTATGCTTCGCATGAAAAACACCCCACTTTTAATCGAATAACATGAACAGGCAATGTTTACTTGAATACATTAGACTGGTTTAATGCCCATGGATAAATTAAGTTTTTTACTTAATTTATCCATGGACATTAACCAAACTACCATTTACCAACTACATTTAACTTGCTCCATTTTATAATGTTTCCCAAATCATGACGACTATGTTTCAAGGTTCATCATTTTGGGGGGAGGGTGGCAGCATATCCATTAAATCAGGTATGATCTCGTCTAATGTGCAGACATATAAATGTTTGATTATGTGTATGTGTGTGAATGCACTTTATGAAAAATGCCAAGAATTTAAAATGATATGTTTGCTGGCTGAAAAATTGGAATTCACTGTATGTCAAGGTCATGATCAGATTGTAAATTATGTATTTTTGGAGAAACGGAGTGGTTGTTACCACTTTAAATTGGTAATTGTCATGTTCGTGATAAAGTCAATTAATTAGTTTGTGTTGAATACTTTGACGCTCTAGTTTTCAAAGAACCACCATTGTTTACATACTATTTAAGGTTTGTTCAGACTTATGTCATATCCTAGTAAAAAATTAAAAATACTTGTAATAAAATAATGTAATAGGAATAAAAAAACGAGAATTTTGGCTTCGGGATTAATTTCTGCAATCAGAAATGTCTGCTAAATTTTTGAATAGTTTTTTATAAGTAAAGTCAAATTACTGCGTGAAAATTGTACAAAATCTTATTATTTTAGTTTTAGAAACGGTGGTTTAGGACAACCTCCAAAAATTTGGGAAACAATTATTTTTTCGAAAAACTCTGCTTTTGCTGGCACAAAAAAAATCGTAAAAAAAACTGAAAAAAGTCGGAAAAACTTTTTTATTTTTATTTTTTAATAGCTAACATTCTAACGAGAAAAAATACAATGTTTGTATGTAGAAAATCTATGGTTAAATGTAGAAGCTGTAGTCTTTGTAGACGCAAAACATTTAAAAAAATCATGTTTTTTTAATATTTGTTTAAAAAGCCCAAAAGTCCCATTACAAATTATGTAAAAGGTCATATTGTTTTTGTTGCAATAGCTGGCATTTTAACGAATAAAATAAGCCATTTAAAAAAAATCTCAGAAAATGGGCGAATTTTAAAAAATCGTTTGTCATTTTTTATGTAGTTGTTGCTACCTACTTCTACAGAGGGGGCCATAACTTCTACATTTATCCATAGATTTTCTTTAACTAGACCTAGTTTTCTTCGGTAAGATACCGAAGAAAACCTAACCTAAATTGTAAAGGGTATGTATAAATATGTATCTAAAGTGTATATTTAAATAAAAATTAAATCTATTATTTTTAAAAAAATATTTTATACAAGGCGTATCATAACTTCTACATTTATCAACAGTCTTTGTGCATTTGTTTGTAACACCCAAAAGGAAGAGAGATAGACCCGTTGTTAATTATACCGATCGACTTGGAATCACTTTTTGAATCGATTTAGCAATGTCCGTCTGTCTGTCCATCTATTGTTGTAATCACGATTCAGGTCGCAATTGTAGCCAGAACCAAATGAAACGAAGTTTTTCGAGACAAGGACGAACGCTATTTAATTTTAAGAAAATCGGTTCAGATTTAGATATAGCCCTCATACGAATTTCACTCCCGATTTGACTCTTTTCACTCTAGATACCACATATTACAACAGATTTTCTTCAAAATTTGCAACACATCTTATATTTCAACTAGAAACACCTGTAGTGAAAATGTGTTAGATCGGTTCAGATTTATATATAGATCCCATACAAATTTCGCTCCCGATTTGACTATTTCCGCTCTAGAAACCACATATTGTATCAGATTGTCTTCAGATTTCTCAAAAGATCTTATATTAAAACTAGGAACAACTATGTTGAAAATTGGTCAGATCGGTTCAGATTTGTATATAGCTCCCATACAAATTTCGCTCCCGATTTGACTTTTTCTGGTCTAGAAACCACATATTTTTACAGATCTTCTTCAAATTTGGCAAAATATCTTATACTTCCACAAGAAAGACCAATGGTGAATATAGGTCAGATCGGTTCAGATTTATATATAGCTCCCTCACAAATTTCACTCCTGATTTCCCTTTTTCGACTCAATAAACCACATATTTTAACAGATCTTCTTCAAATCTTGCAAAATATCTTATATTTCAACTAGAAACACCCATGGTAAAAATGGGCCAGATCGGTTCAGATTTACATATAGCTCCCATTCAAATTTTGCTTCCGATTTGACTTTTTCTACTCTAGAAACCACATATTTTAACAGATCTTCATCAAATTTGGGAAAATATCTTATGTTTCCATTGGAAACACCCATGGCGAAAATGGGTCAGATCGGTTCAGATTTATATATAGATCCCATACAAATTTCGCTCCCACATTTTTCCGCTCTAAAATCCACATATTTTAACAGATTTTCTTCAAAATTGGCAACAAAAACCTTATATTTCAACTGGAAACACCTGTGGTGAAAATGTGTTAGATCGGTTCAGATTTACATATAGCTCCCATACAAATTTCGCTCCCGGATTGACTTTTTCCACCCTAGAAACTACGTATTTTCACCGAATTTCTTCAAAATGAGCATAACACGTTTACTTGAACTGAAAAAAAACTTATTGTGAAAGTTAGTCACTTCATTCCATGTTTGGATATAGCCCCGATACAAATATTCCTCTCGATTTGACAAATTGGGTCAGGTCATATTAGACTATGATTAGGAAACATACAAAAAGCCTTCCCGTTTTCACTTTTTTACCGAATTGAATTGTGTTCGGATTGAAAGTGGAGTATATCATATAGTCGGCCCGCCCGACTTTAGCCTTTCCTTACTTGTTTTACATATAAACATTGTGTTTTGCGTTATAATGTTAGCTATTAATGAATTATACAGAATGCTTTATTCCGGCTTTTTTATATTTTTTTACGTTTTTTTTCGAAAAAAATTAATTCCAAATTTTTTAAGACTGTTCCTAAACCACCTTTCTATGTGAATGTTTAATTCTCAATATTTGCAGCATTCATGAGTATCTTTAATTTAACATACACCGGGTGTTATCGGACTTATATTTCCAAAATGAAAGTACAAATATTTAAGGCCGACAAAAAGTATACAAAATTTTTGTTGCAAAAAACTTAAAATTGCTTCAGACGGACTTCTTGCTGTTCCAGAAACCATGTACTACAAATTATGTGGTCAAATTTCCCACATCGCTTAATATTTCATATATGTAGTGAAATTGGACGATATCGATTCATACAAATATCTTCTAAAATACAGCCTCTCTCCAGAGTGACAGGAAACGAGAAATCTGATTAACAAATAAGAAGAAAATCTAACTTTGATACGATAAACTTGACGTTAAGTCGACGGTGAATTTGTCGTCGACGAGAATGGTAAATTTCAGACTATAATCAGATATAGGGCTCGTCCACGACCTAATTAGAACAATAGCAGACGACTGCTGCAGTTGAGTGAAATAAAACTTAGTATCAAGGTACATTAAGGATCAACTTCAAGGGCTTATTATGAATGATTTGTAGTTTGGTGTTGTCCAAGTTTTGACTTTTTATATTTGTTATTAGACAATATAGGGGAGATAGACAATATAAGGTAGGATGACATCTACATATAAATTGCTACAAACGAAGGAGTATCTTAATAACTTCGGTATATACTTCTTAAGCTGTCTGGGCTATGTCGACCCATTCATCTGTGTGGCTGGTTGGTATTTACATTTATATTTAGCTTATTTATTAAAATTTATAAATTAAATTTTCCTCAGAAAATTTTTTATAAAAATGTTGTCATTCTGGGTAAAATTAAAGCCTTTATAACTTCTTTACCGCAACATTTGCCACGCCAATAAATTTCAGTGCCTGCGTATGCTCGAAATTAAGACACTACAAGTAAAGGAATATATGTGTCGGTTTAACCAATTGAAACTGTCTTAGTTGTGGAAAAGTGTATCATTTATGAAGTGCTTAATTTGGTTGTTTGCACAATTTAAATAACCAAATGGATGGGGTCGTTAACTATTCTCTAGCAATAGTTGAAGGCCTCAAATACAAAGTAAATGACAAACTAAATATGTTCAGTACAATGCAATTACAGCAAAATTGTGTCGCAAGTCTGTAAGCATTAATTTTAGGCGGCGAGGGGGTATAAACATCAGTTGAAGCTTTTTTACAACTCCAACACAACACGTTAAGCTATTCAAAATTGCAAAATTTATTAAATTTAATGTTGGTATTTGGTTTGTATGGCCATACAAATTTCATGGATAGTGTCACCAAATGAACGAATGACAACAATCACTTAATGCTACTACCAGCAAAGTTTGTGTCTTAAGTCTTTTGTTTTTTATTAGCTGCGATAAACAGTAGTGTGAACGACAACAGCAGTAATAGGAACAGCTATTGATTAACAGTATTGTGATAACACAACAATGATAATTAATTTTTGTTTTGTTAATAACAAAAATCCTCAAACAATCCAGAGAGAAAAGACAAATAAATCCCCCTGGCACCCCAAAAAAAAAGAAAAGAAAACTTAAGTTCAGCGAACCTAACGTCCAAAATGCAAATAGAAATGAAGACACATCCAGCCCGACAAAACAATCATATAGCGACCGACCGACCGATCTTCTTGCCAGTGATGTTAGTGATTAGAATAAATGAATCTCATTAAATTTGTGGTTTTCTTACACAAATCTTGGCACATTTTGTTTGAAGGAGGGAGGGAGGGAGCTTTTAAGATTTAAAAACTAATTTGAAATTTTTCAAAAACGGTCTCTTGAAGTTTGTCCAGACTACGACGAACGTGTACTTAGCCTGTGGCTGTAATTATCCGAGATGGGTTTTTGTTGTTGCTGTACGTTGCTGTCGGTTTGCTGCCACTACGAGACATGAAAAAGTGATTTAGTTTCTGCGTTGAGCTGTGCCGAAGCATTGGCTGGCTGATGTTCATTGGTGGTGGTGTTGGTGGTTAAGCCACAAAACGAAAATGCTTGTGACCCATTTCTTGGTCTTGGCTAAGGCTTGGGAAGAATTTGTACCAGAAATTCAAACATATGTGGTTACGGTTGATCTCGGTAGGTAGCTTCAAAATGAACAAACACCGAAGCGAGTAAGTGTTGAGAATATATTGAAATATATTTGCTGAAGATGTTGTTTTCGTTTCGTGTTTATGGGTGTTGTCAACAGAAATTGTTTATTTATGTTTTCGTCGCGGAATATTATAAATATTCAATGAACCGCGAAATAACAAACACATTAATGTTGGAGAATTCCCATTAAAAATTTGTAAAAACCAACAACATTAATGTTGGAGAATTCCCATTAAAATTTTGTGAATTGATCGACTTTTATATGACACTATATGCATTGCAGAATATATAAACACGGGAAATATTACGAATTTATGAGTTCTTTTGAAATTAAATATTTACATCAGCATTTTTTGTGAATTTGTTTACTGTATGTATTGGAATTTAATTGAGCCAACACATATTGTACGTGATCGACGTCAGTTATTGGGACCAATAAGACATATCGCTTATTTCCAGCAACACCGTCAACTCTAAATATACTATATGATATAGATTTTATAATTAGAGTAGTCATCATGTTTGCTATTTATGTATAATTTTTAAATCGCTCTCCTTACAAAATAAAAGATTCCAATTTAAATGTGTGCCAAATATAATGATGAGTGATATATGAGTCAAAATCGGAACCACAACAAAATTTTCATCTGGCTCTGGCTTTTATTAAAATCTCAAGAAATATTCTTCTTTGACATATGTCTTAAGAATAAATCCTTAAAATTTCTTTTGTATATTTATAGGCATTTGAATTAACCTAATAATTAAAAATCTTGCTGCAATTGGTTTAACCATTATTATTTAAATCATACCCCACAGGATTTTTTATAAATATTAGTGGAAATTCAAAAGCCATAAAACTGAAAATAAAATTTTATTTTTATACCCTCCACCTCCAGGATGGAGTTATACTAAGTTTGTCATTCCGTTTGTAATACCTTGAAATATCGACCTGAGATCCTATAAAGTATAAATAGTTATAAAATTCTGAGACGATCTAGCCATGTTTGTCTGTCCGTCTGTTGAAAGCATATAAACGAAAAGAATTAGGACGTCCAAATTTTGCATGAATGCGTCTTATAGTTCTATATTGGGATTGCAAATGGGCGAAATCGCTCCACAAGAAACATTTTTCTCTCACAAGGACTGAAAACTCCTCTAATATTTAGACTATTTAAGCATGTTTTTTTAATGTGTCTGATTATATTTGCTAGATATTTGGTGATTATAAAGTGATTATTATTTGTATGGAGCAAAAAGGGATAAAAATGGTACCTATCAAACGAAAACAGCTGTACATTAGGCTGGGTCACGAAAATAAATTGCAGCGGTCACCCCCAAGAAATGAAGATTGGATTGTTTAATGGTGATATCTATATATATAAAAGAGTTGCGTTACTGACTGACTGACTGACTGACTTATCATTGGCCAGCCCCCAGACCAAACGGCAGAAGCCAGGGTCATGAAATTTTCAGGGTAGTTCCCAAATATGACGTAGACGTCGACTAAGAAAGGGTTTTACGAAATTCGTACTTTTAGGGGATAAAATGGCCCAAAAAGGGATAAACATCGAACCTTCGTCCTGACTAAACGGCAGTAGCTACAAACATGAAATTCGGTGAGTTCCTTGCAATGACCATACAGACGAGCTACAAATAGGGATTTTTCGAAATTTGTACTTTTAAGGGCCGAGCGGGACAAAAAGGGATAAAAATGGTACCAACTAAAGTATTACAGCTAGAATCGTGAAATTTGGTATGTAAATTCCTCTGACCATATAGAAACGAAGTAAAATTTGATTTTTTTCGAAATTTGTACTTTTAAGGGAAGAGAGGGACAAAAAGGGATAAAAATGGTACCAACTAAAGTATTACAGCTAGAAACGTGAAATTTGGTATGTAAATTCTTCTGACCATATAGAAACGAAGTAAAATCGGATTTTTCGAAATTTGTAAATACTTTTAAGGGGCGAGCGGGACAAAAAGGGATAAAAATGGTACCAACTAAAGTATTACAGCTAGAATCGTGAAATTTGGTATGTAAATTCCTCTGACCATATAGAAACAAAGTAAAATTGGATTTTTCGAAATTTGTACTTTTAAGGGGAGAGCGGGACAAAAAGGGTAAAAATGGTACCAACTAAAGTATTACAGCTAGAATCGTGAAATTTGGTATGTAAATTCCTCTGACCATATAGAAACAAAGTAAAATTGGATTTTTCGAAATTTGTACTTTTAAGGGGCGAGCGGGACAAAAAGGGATAAAAATGGTACCAACTAAAGTATTACAGCTAGAATCGTGAAATTTGGTATGTAAATCCCTCTGACGATATAGAAACGAAATAAAATTGGATTTTTCGAAATTTTTACTTTTAAGGGGAGAGCGGGACAAAAAGGGATAAAAATGGTACCAACTAAAGTATTACAGCTAGAATCGTGAAATTTGGTATGTAAATCCCTCTGACGATATAGAAACGAAGAAAATTGGTTTTTTCGAAATTTGTACTTTTAAGGGGAGAGCGGGACAAAAAGGGATAAAAATGGTACCAACTAAAGTATTACAGCTAGAAACGTGAAATTTGGTATGTAAATTCCTCTCACCATATAGAAACGAAGTAAAATTGCATTTTTCGAAATTTGTACTTTTAAGGGGCGAGCGGGACAAAAAGGGATAAAAATGGTACCAACTAAAGTATTACAGCTAGAATCCTGCAATTTGGTATGTAAATTCCTCTGACGATATAGAAACGAAGTAAAATTGGATTTTTCGAAATTTCTACTTTTAAGGGGCAAGCGGGACAAAAAGGGATAAAAATGTACCAACTAAAGTATTACAGTAGAATCGTGAAATTTGGTATGTAAATTCCTCTCACCATATAGAAACAAAGTAAAATTAGATTTTTTTCGAAATTTGTACTTTTAAGGGGAGAGCGGGACAAAAAGGGATAAAAATGGTACCAACTAAAATATTACAGCTAGAATCGTGAAATTTGGTATGTAAATTCCTCTGACCATATAGAAATGAAGTAAAATTGGATTTTTACTTTTAAGGGGCGAGCGACACAAAAAGGGATAAAAATGGGACCAACTAAAGTATTGCGGATAGAATCGTGAAATGTGGTATGTAAATTCCACAAGTAAAAATAGATTTTTTCGAAATTTGTATTTTTAGGGGGCGAGAGGGATAAAAATGGTACCAACTAAAGTATTACAGCTAGAATCGTGAAATTTTATATGTAAATTCCTCTGACCATGTAGAAGCGCAGTATAATTGATTTGTTCGAAATTTGTACTTTTTAGGGGGTATGCGGGACAAAAAGGGTTCCAATTTAAGAATTGCAGCTATAGTCGGGAAATTTGGAGTGTAAACTGTGTGTAAGGCGCAATCTAAATGGATTTTTTTGAAATTTTCTTATAGGGGGTGAGCAACAAGGGACAAAAGTAGTACCAACTAAAGTATTGGAGCTATAGTCGTGAAATGTGGTGTGTAAGTTCCACTGACAACGAGGAGCGCAAATCTAAACGAAAACTAATTTTGTACTTATAAACAATGAGCGGGATAAAAATAGTACTAACTAAAATATTTCAGCTATAGTCGTGAAATTTTGTGTTTAAATTTCTCTGACTAGACTTGCAACATAAATTGATTTCTCGAAATTTGTACTTTTAAGTTGCGAGCGTGACAAAAAGGGATAAAAATGGTACCAACTTTAGTATTTTTCTGACCATATAGAAGCGCAGTAGTTTGATTTTTCGAAATTTGTACTTTTATTGGGTGAGCGGGACGAAAAGGGATAAAAATGCTGTACAATCATTTAATTACGTAAGCGCGGAATATAAATGAATATTTCAAAATTTGTACTTAAAAGGGGGGATACGGGACAACAAGGAATAAATGTGTTACCAAATAAAGTACATATTTTTAGGGGAAGCAAAAACACATTTTACCTATAGTGATTTTTCAAAATGTGTATTTTTTGGGAAAGAAGTGCTAAAAGTTATAAACTGGCTGGCTGAATCTAGAAACATTAGATCGAGGATATAAATGGTTGTAATATTTTGTTCAAAACTTGGTAGAAAACTATACATACGAAGTAGTTCAGCTAAAGTAGTGCATATCGGCAAGCACATTCCTTTGACTGTGTGTGAGTGCTAGCTAATAGGAAGTTTCCAAATTACTTTTCTAGATTTATCTATATCCACCAAAAGAAAATTAAATAAATACTATACAAAAACAATGACGGATAAAATTAAAAAATAACTGGCTTTTTCGCGTGCGAAGCAGCGGGTACTGCTAGTGTAAAATATTTCGTCACTTGGTCAAACCACCTGTGAGCTAAACGCTCTTGAAAATACCTCTAAAAATCATGTTTTTCCCGTGTAATTTTTATACACTCCACGAGAGAATTATGGCTTTGTGCATTTGTTTGTAACACCCAAAAGGCAGCGAGATAGACACATTGTTAAGTATACCGATCGACTTAGAATCACTTTTTGAATCGATTTAGCGATGTCCGTCTGTCTGTCTGTCCGTAACCAGGACCAAACGAAACTTTACACAACGAAGTTTTTCGGGATAAGGATGAACGCTATGTAATTTGAAGAAAATCGGTTCAGATTTAGAAATAGCCCCCATACGAATTCCACTCCCGATTTGACTCTTTTCACGCTGGATTCCACATATTTTAAGAGATTTGGTTCAAAATTGGTAGAACATCTTATTTTTCCAATATAAACACCCATTATAAAATATATAGCCCCAATAAAAATTTCGCTCCCAATGTGACTTTTTCCGCTCTAGAAACCATGTATTTTATCAGATTGTTTTTAAATTTGGCAAAACATCTTATATTTAAACTAGGAACACCTGTTGTGAAAATAGGTCAGATCGGTTCAGATTTATATATAGCTCCAATTCAAATATCGCTCTCGATTAGACTTTTTCTGCTCTAGATACCACATATGTTAACAGATTTTCTTCAAAATTGGCAAAATATCTTATGTTTCCACTAGAAAACCTAATACAAATTTGGCTCCCAATATCACCTTTTCCGTTCTAGAAACCACATATTTTATATTTCATCTAGAAAATGTGTTAGATCGGTTCAGATTTATATCCCATTCAAATTTAGCTCCCGATTTGACTTTTAGTGCTTTAGATACCACATATTTTAACAGATCTTCTTCAAATGGGTCAGATCGGTTCAGATATATATATATATATATAGCTTTATATTTATATTCGCTCCCAGCTTGACTTTCCCCCCCAGAAACCACGTATTTTCAGAGAATTTCTTCATATTGAGCATAACACGTTATACTTGAACTGGAAGAACCAATTGTGAAAGTGAGTCACTTCATTCCATGTTTGGATATAGCCCCGATACAAATATTCTTCTCGATTTGACAAATAGGGTTAGGTCATATTAGGCTATGATTAGGAAGCACACAAAAATCCTTCCCGTTATCAATTTTTTAATAAATTGAATTGTATTCGGATGGAAAGTGGAGTGTATCACATAGTCGGGCCCGCCCGACTTTAACCTTTCCTTAGTTGTTTTATGTTGCATTTTTGACCAATTTTTTTCGGAATTCATAGACCCTTGGAAGCACTTTAAACAAAATTTTTTATTATAGTCTTAGAATAACACATGTATTATTTAGGCATCATTCGGAAGGTATTGACTGCTGCTACTTATTTTTTATAAAATTTGAAAAATACAAAAATTACTATAAGGGTCCAATAAGTTACTCTAAGACGAGAATCTATATTTATATTTAAAGTGCTTTCAAGGATCTATTATCTCAGATTTTTTTTGACAAAAATGCCTCACAAACAAAAAAATTACACTGGAAAAACATGACTTTTGGGGGTATTTTCAGGAGCACAGACGGCTTGATCTAGGACCGAAATATTTTGCAAATCATCATTAAACAGTAAAAACTTTATTTTTGTGGGGCGACTGGAAATTGTTTTTCCATTTTTATGGACCGCGACCCATATTTTCAAAAGATTTTCAAAATTCGTACTTTTAAGGGGGTAAAATGGGGAAAAGGGGTAAATATGGTACCAAACAAATAAAAAGATTTTTCCAAATTCGTACTTTTTCATTTTTACGACAAAAATGGGTATAATCATAAAGCTAGGTTATCTTGCACTTTGTACGTGAGAGATAATGGATTTTCAAAATTTGTACATTTGGAATTGAAATAGGATGGAAATACAACCAACTGTAGTACCCACTATTTAGCAATATTTATAGTATTTAAGCTTTTTTGAAGATTGCTGTCTTATATTTACTTTTTGAAATGAATTGAATTATTATTTCGATATATATAGTATAAACGTATTGGTAGACTTGCCTTATAAGCGTGGTTTGACATAAAGAAAATGTATATATTATTGACTGTCTTAAAAATATTTAACGTTTTCCTTAATCTTATTGCACTTCTAGAAAATCGACAGCCTCTGTGGAACGTAATCCATGGTGGATGGTATATAAAGTTCCGCCCGGCCGAATTTAACGCCATTTTTACTTGTTATTATTCAAAAAGCCTATAAAAGACCTAAACTTACAGAATTTATTAAATTGTTTAGCAATTGCATTACTTCTTTAGGTAGTTGATCAAGACATATGTATGTGTTTTAGATTTTTGATTACAAAAAAAACTTTTCAACGTTTTAACTCTCGGAAGGTAGACAATTAGAAGATTGTGAAAATTATGGAAGACATTATATGATTTAAGCAAAATTTTGAGCCAAATTTTCGTAAATGTCTAGATTTTCTAAGAATATAGAATTATTGTGCTTTATCGAGGGAATATTGACTTTTTCTTTAAAATTTTCGCAATTTTCCAAAGAGGAACAGAACAGTTATACAATTTAGTCTTGTTTCAAAATTTCCTCTTAAATAATCGAATTTAAAAAAGCTTATAGCGCTGATAGGTTCTGTTGACTGTTTCTGCACAACATTAAAATTTTTATTAATTTTAATAGTTTCATTGGTACATTTTGGTATACTGCTTCTCGCAGAGTATTTCTAAAATGTAAGAGAGCTAAATCTATATATAAATCTAAATATCATAGCTGCAGGAAATGTAATTTTTTGTAAGTAGAAGAATATGTTTTTATATAGGGTCCGCCATCTAACGTTTTTTTTTCAACTATTCAACCGTTGGACTATTATTTGAGGGGTACCCGAGGCAGCCATTTGAATGAAATTATTTTCCATTATTAACCGGAAGGATTGTACTTTCAAATAAAAAAAGAAATTTGAGAAAATATTCAGTAGTGTTTTTTTATAGCATTTTCAAAAAATTAAAAAAAATATATATTTGCGTTTCTAAAATCACATACTTTAAATGTGCTAATATTGTATGACGTTTAGAGCATTACTTCTTGGGTATTAACCAACTCCGATCTTCATGTAGATATCATTGGCACCAAAATTGATTAAATTAAGAATCAGTTTTTAAAATTTTTGGAATTTAATGAATTTTAGGCGATTTGTACGTATAATTACATAAATAGTTGGTTTTTGATTAATCAAGAAACTGACAACGAACGAATACTGAGTTTTTCAACTCGTTTAATCTACCAGGTTTTGTCACAACTCGTCTAAAATTGGAAGAATATTGTTACAACTATTCTTCGTAAAAACATTCAAAACAATTTTAAACTATGACATCGGAGCATGTTGGCAACTTCAAACGAAAATATGTGATATTACCATGTGTGGCTCTGATTACAATCGACATTCGAATATAAAAGACTATTATTTCCCATTAAACTTCTCTTTGGTAAAATCCCAGGTCCCTGGCTTAGTTACTAAAATCCGTATAAGCCATTTTATTATGCCAACATTAATGAAATCATCTGCACAGTGATAAAATGAATTCAAATGAAAAAAGTCAATTACAATGTTAAACTTGGTTATGTCCCTCTGCAAATGAATACTACACTATATACACTTTATAGTCGATTTTAAGCCACCAGACAATTTCCTACACAGCCACCGCGAATGTACCTTGTCTTTCAGGTCCTAGTTAATTTCAAAATTTATAGACTTTTTCTGTTAATTTCAATTTTATTTTCTGTCTTCATTTCAACCCTACTTGTCTACTGGGTCTTTATGGTATATCATTAAAAATTCTACAGGGAAAAAAGACGGTTAATAATTAGGTAGTCGAGAGCAATTCGAGAAACTGTGCGTGCACTGGACGCTTGTGAAGTTTTTGCGTAAAATTTAATTTGATTTGATGGCATTTCTTCAGACATATCATCATTGTATGATTTTTATTCATGCAACCGCAGAGACCTGATTGTATGTTATGGGAGAGATGTAGGCAAGAAAAGGGAGTTTTAAGCTGGATGTCTCTCTGTCGGTGGGATGATGTTGGCAAACTTTCTTTTAAATTGAATTGCAGATGGAGGTGCCACGGTGATACTTATGTATGTATGAGGAAAACCTTATAATTGTTCACATGCATGTGTAAATTCAACCAATTGGTTGCGTGTGTTTTGCTTTTGGTTTTTGTTGTGTTTCTGGTTTTTTGGGAAGGGAAGGGTCTTTCTCTCACTGTTTCAGATTTATGTTCACAGATAAGAGATGAATGTATTTTTGATGTACACATTTCCTAAATACGCTCGTCGTAATCGTAATTATATGTATTTGTGTGTGGTACGGTATGGTGTGTAAACATTTTTAATTTGGTGATAGTTTTTATGTGGATATCACCAACAACAACCACAACAACAACAATTACATAATTGATTTGTTCACAGACATTTGTCGGAAGTTGATGACTTTGTTTCGCTTGTCTTTTTTTGGGTAGGTTGTCGGATGTGGTGTTTGTGTCTTAAGTCTTTCGATTGCGCAGGGATTTCCTTAAACCACCATGAAAATGGAACAGTTGGAGTTGTTCAGCGAATGGGGTTATTTGCAAGAAATTTCATGATTTTTGTCATTTGAAAGCGTTAAGATTTGACGAATAATTATTGTGTTTATACCCTCCACTAGGTTATTATGTCTTTGTCTAGAGTGGGCCATTTAACATCTTCAATTTTAACTACCGATTACTTTGACTTTGAAAGGTAGAATAACATTTATTTTTATTTTCAGGTTTATGTTTGGCATTGCACACTGGTCCCAAATCCATTTTTTATGGCATAAAGTCGAAAATTAAACGTACAGTCTTGTAATTTTGCACATTTGCTAGACATATCATACGCAAAATATGAAAATAAAATTGGGCCGATCGGACCACGCCCACTACCACCTCCCATATAAACTTAATATATAAGCAACATAATTATCAGGGTGACCAAAAACAAAATTATATGAAAGCTTAAAAGAATGAAGATTTGTTTATTTTGACGAAATGTGTTTTTCTAAACATTATTACAAAAGCAAAATATAGCATTCAAATAGTATACTTTAAACTGCAATTTAAATAATTATTTCAAGAAATAAAGTAAAAGGTATACATGTGTACAAAAAGGTGAATGATGTTTTATACCATTTTAAAGGTACTTTAATACCTTTTAAATAAAATATTGATGGGTCTCGTACACAAAACTAATTCAGAGATATAATCATATATATGTCTGTGGCTAATCAAAAACTGTGCTAAAACAAAATGGCAATTTTTGCAGTTTGCCGAAAATTGCTGACGAGATATTAATTCCACCATAAACTACAACCTCAGACGAACACTTTCACATTTACACTTTGAGTCAAGTTGAGTCATACATATAACTTTTGGTCCACGACATTTATATATCACAAAATACAAATCACAAAATTACAATACCTATGAATACTTACAAGACCACAATAATCATAAAATGTTAAATATAATCTTTCAACTACTAACTCTTGCCGTCAATTTTCATAATATAGTCAATTTGTAAATCTGCTTTATATCAAAATTAATCCCACTTTTTTTGAACTGCAAAGTTTAAGTACCATTCAGGCTTGTGGTGTTGCCACCTAATTTTCTCCAGTATATTTTCTTGATTGCTTGGAGTGTTGCCATAAAGAAAATATATACACATTTACCACTTTCCAATTTTAATTTTTTTGAATTTCTGCCAAAAAAATGGATTTGGGACCATAGTTCATTGGCAAAATGGGACGCTATACGCTCGACTAAAATTGGGAAATATTAAAAACTTATTTTCAAAGTAGTGAGTCTTTATGGCAAATTGTAAGAAATTTGCGTGGACAATTTTCGTGTTTTCAGATGAAGCTCATTTTCAGCTCGTTGGCTATGTCAATAAGCAAAATTGCCGCATATGAGGTTCAGAGAACGTACACTTAACTATTGAGAAGCCATTGCAACCAAAACAAGTCACTATTTGGTGTGGATTTTGGACTGGTGGCAGAATTGGACCATGTACTGACAAATTGGGTTGATCGGATGAGGTACTGCCGAGCCAGTCGTGATAGTCATATGAATGATATTGTGTTCATTATTAAATGACAAAGTTCAACCTTTCCAATAAAACCATAAATTTGAAAAAATAATCAGTTCTTTTGCTTTTATAGCCGATTCTAATTTATATGATTCTATATATATTTGTTTGTAATACCGTAAAAGTAAACGAGTTAGACCCATCGTTTAATATACAGATCTGCTTAGAATCACTTTCTGAATCGATTTAGCAATGCCCGTCTGTCCGTCATTCTATTTTTGAAATAAATGTGCAGTTTGCAATTATAGTCCGATCGGAACAAAAATTGATACAAGGAAGTTTTGCGTGCTAAAGATGAATGGTTATCGGATCAGATTTAAATATAGCTCCCATACAAATTTTGCTCTCGATTTGACTTTTTTCCCTCTAGAGACCACATATTTTTAACCGATTTACTTCAAATTTTGCACAGTATATAACAATTCAACTAGAAACATCTCTGGTGAAAATGGGTCAAATCGGTTCAGATTTATATATAGCTCTCGCTTCGAATTTGACCTTTCCCGATCTAGAGACAACATACTTCACTCGATTTGCTTAAAATTGGACACAGCACCTTATATTTCAGCTGGAAACAGCTATGGTGAAAGCGAATCAGATCGGTTCAGATTTATATATATAGCTCCCATACAAATGTCGATCGCGATTTGACTTTTTCCGCTCTAGAATTCACATATTTTACTTGATTTGTTTCACATTTGGTATAGTACCCTATAATTTAACTAAAAACACCTGTGGTGAAAGAGGGTCAGATCGGTTCAGATTTATATATAACTCCCATACAAATGTCGCTATCGATTTGAGACCACATATTTTACTAGATTTGCTTCAAATTTGGAACAACACCTTCTATTTCAGCTAGAAACATTTGCAGTGAAAGTGGGTCATATCGGTTCAGATTTAGATATAGCTCCCTTACAAATTTCGCTCTAGATTAGGCATTTTCCGCTCTAGAGACTACATATTTTAGTTGATTTGGTTCAAATTTGTTACAGTATCCTATAATTTAACTAGAAATATCTATGGTAAAAGTTAGTGAGATCGGTTCAGTTTTATATATAGCTACCATACAAATGTTGCTTCTTATTTGACTTTTTCCGCTCTAGAAACCACATACTTTACTCGATTTGCTTCAAATTTGCCACAGCACATTATATTTCATCTACAGACATCTATGGTAAAAGTGAGTCAGAACGATTCAGATTTATATATAGCTTCCATGCAAATTTCGCTATCGATTTAAATTCTTACGCTCTAAAATTGAAGCAATCTAGTAGATTTGCTTCAAATTTGGCAGAGTACCTTATATTTCAACTTGAAATATCTGTGGTGAAAGTCGATCAGATCGGTTCAGATTTAGATATAGCACTCATACAAATTTTGCTCTCGATTTGACTTTTTTCGCTCCAGAGACCAAATATTTTAACCAATTTTATTCAAATTTGCCACAGCACCTTATGTTTCAACTGGATACAGTTATGGTAAGAGTGAGTCAGATCGGTTCAGATTAAGATATAGCCACCATTCAATTTGACTTTTTTAGCTCTAGAGACCACATATTTTAACCGATTTTCTTCAGTAACATATAGTACAACTAGAAACGCCAGATCGGTTCAGATTTATATATAGCTTCCATACAAATTTCGCCCCTGAATTGACCTTTCCCCCTCTAAAAGCCACATATTTTTATACGATTTTAGTTAAATTTACCACAGCACCTTATATATCAGCTAAAAACATCTGTAGTAAAAATGAGTCAGATCGGTTCAGATTTATATATAGCTCCCATACAAACTTCGCTATCGATTTGACTTTTTACGTTCTAGAGACCATATATTTTACCCGATTTTATTAAAATTTGTCAGAGCCTCTTATATTTCAACTAGAAATATCTATGGTGAAAGTGAGTCAGATCGGTTTAGATATAGCTCCCATACAAATTTTGCTCTCGATTTGACTTTTTGCCCTCTAGAGACAACATATTTTTAACCGATTTACTTCAAATTTGGCACAGTATATAATAATTCAACAAGAAACATTTCTGGTGAAAATGGGTAAAATCGGTTCAGATTTATATATAGCTCTCATACAAATTTCGTTTCGAATTTGACCTTTCCCTATCTAGAGACAACATACTTCACTCGATTTGCTTAAAATTGGACACAGCACCTTATATTTCAGCTGGAAACAGCTATGGTGAAAGCGAATCAGATCGGTTCAGATTTATATATATATAGCTCCCATACAAATGTCGATCGCGATTTGACTTTTTCCGCTCTAGAATTCACATATTTTACTTGATTTGCTTCACATTTGGTATAGTACCCTATAATTTAACTAAAAACACCTGTGGTGAAAGAGGGTCAGATCGGTTCAGATTTATATATAACTCCCATACAAATGTCGCTATCGATTTGAGACCACATATTTTACTAGATTTGCTTCAAATTTAGAACAACACCTTATATTTCAGCTAGAAACATCTGCAGTGAAAGTGGGTCATATCGGTTCAGATTTAGACATAGCTCCCATACAAATTTCGCTCTCGATTTGACCTTTTCCGCTCTAGAGACTACATATTTTAGTTGATTTGGTTCAAATTTGGTACAGTATCCTATAATTTAACTAGAAATATCTATGGTAAAAGTGAGTGAGATCGGTTCAGTTTTATATATAGCTACCATACAAATGTTGCTTCTGATTTGACTTTTGCCGCTCTAGAAACCACATAATTTATTCGATTTGCTTCAAATTTGCCACAGCATATTATATTTCATCTACAGACACCTATGGTAAAAGTGAGTCAGATCGATTCAGATTAAGATATAGCCACCATTCAAATGTCGCTCCCGATTTGACTTTTTTCGCTCTAAAGACCACATATTTGAATCCATTTTCTTCAAATTTAGCACAGTACCTTATAATTCAATTACACCTTTTTCAATTGTAATTCAAAAGACATCACTTGAAATTCAAAAATTCCATTTGCAATTCAAAAAATATCACTTGAAATTCAAAAATTCCATTTGAAATTCAAAAAATGTCAATTTAAATTCAAAACTCGTCATTTGTAATTCAAAAGACAACATTTGAAATTCAAAAGTCGTCATTTGTAATTCAAAAGACATCATTTGAAATTCAAGAGACATCATTTGAAATTCAAAACTCTTCATTTGCTTTTACCGTAGGCGTTTCTACACCATTTTCAAGTGTTATTCAAAGGACACCATTTGAAATTGAAAACTCGTCATAAGTAATTCAAAAGACACAATTTGAAATTCAAAAGTTTTCATTTGAAATTCAAAAATTATTCCATTTGTAATTCAAAAATTATTCCATTTGCAATTAAAAAAGGGTACATTTCAAATGGTGTCCTTTGAATTACAAATGACGAGTTTTGAATTACAAATGACGAGTTTTGAATTTCATATGACGACTTTTGAATTTCAAATGGTGTCTTTTGAATTACAAATGACGAGTTTTGAATTTCAAATGATATTTTTTGAATTTCAATTGATATTTTTTTAATATCAAATGGAATTTTTGAATTTCAAATGGTGTCCTTTGAATTTCACTTGAAAATGGTGTAGAAACGCCTATGGTAAAAGCTTCCATACAAATTTCGCCCCTGAATTGACCTTTCCCCCTCTAAAAGCCACATATTTTTATACGATTTTAGTTAAATTTACCACAGCACCTTATATATCAGCTAAAAACATCTGTAGTAAAAATGAGTCAGATCGGTTCAGATTTATATATAGCTCCCATACAAACTTCGCTATCGATTTGACTTTTTACGTTCTAGAGACCATATATTTTACCCGATTTTATTAAAATTTGTCAGAGCCTCTTATATTTCAACTAGAAATATCTAATGGTGAAATTGAGTCAGATCGGTTCAGATTAAGATATAGCTCCCAATCAAATTTCTCTCCCGAATTGACATTTTATGGATGTTCAAGAATTTAAAGTAAAATTTTAATTAGAAATTATGTTCATCTTTCTTTGTTACCCTAAGTTTGTGTCTCAAATTAAGTATTTGTGTCTCCATTTTGAATAAGTATGTCACAAATGTCTCAAATATATGTCACAGTTATCACAGTCTACGACAGACCATCCCCTTTTATGTTGTATCTAACAGAACTGTCCAACATCTCAAATTTTCTATGAGATTTCAACTTATTTAACTATGTTAAAATAAACAAATACTATATTTTCTAAAAAAAAAAACATCATTCCAAATTTAACTCAATGATTGATCATTTTGTATGACTAATTTGCAAGATAAATCTTTGAATCTGATTGTGATCCAATGCTGCGAGAGAAAAGAAAGAATAATCAAATGCAAAAGATTGCAGACTATCAATTGGAAGTTCAAACAAGAACCGGTTGTGGCTGAATTTTGAAAGCGAAATGTTGTTTACAAAATTCCCTACTTTAGATCACTTGAGATATTTTTAACAAGCTTGGGAATAATAAATGGGTTATTAATATCAACATATATAAATATAGAGATATGCTAATTTAAGGAGGAATTCAGAAAAAAGAACGTAATTTGGAAATTGCGTTCCACAAATCAATTTGAAATAGACAAAAAAATAATAATAACCTGATTGCCTTTACACTGGAAAGCCAGGTATCTTAATTGCGTGGGGTCCCTTAATGTCTTCCGAAATAAAGAATCTTTGTTTCCAAAAGAACAAATGAAATGTTGCTAAAAGTTCAATGTCACTTTAATTTATCAATCACAAGTTTTTTTATAAACTTAACATTTATTATTACTTCTTGCCAACAATTTTTAATATTTTATTTAATTTAAATGTCTTGTTTGCAAATGACCCCAAACATAATCGTGCTATTCACAAACTTCTTTGTTGGTTTAATAAAACAAATAAGCGTGAGTTTAATTCAAGTTCGTTGCTTAAGTCTTTTGTTTGTAGATCATCTCCTCATCTCTGATTCTCTCTCTCCCATCAACAAATAAATCATTCACGGTTGTTTCTTTGCCTTTGAAATTGAGCATTGAAATTCTCTTGTATCCGTTTAATGATAACTTCTTAAAGTTGTTAATAATCGTTATTAACAATTTCGCACTTAGTGATGCTGCCTTAAGTGTTGTGATTTGCTGGTTTTCGATTTTAACTTGGTTTGAGTTGGTTTTTTGGGTTTCCACGAATTATTATTTGCTTCGATAATATAATTCGCATTTAGGGCATAAAATTGAAAACGGTTGGTAAATTAAAGCATACGTTTTCAGTAGTTTCATAATTTGTTGAATCGATTTTTTTATTTACACATTAATTGGGGTGGATAATATGCCTAATGTAGGAGATTAAGTTGCTTGGATTTGTTTAATTATTTTTTGATTTGTTTAATTTGAAATTAAATAAAATGTGGGAATATTTTTTGTTGAAGAAGGCAATTTTCATTGATTAGTTGATTGTTTATTTCGTTAAAATCAATTTAAGATTATATTCATAGGATTCTAAGTTGACCTTGCCTTGAGTTGAAAATGGATCAAAACTTTTTGGATACAAAATTGACTGAAAAGGTGAAAATCTGTAATAAGAAAAAATAATTTTTTGTCTGCGCATTATTGACAAATTGCAAGTAAAAATATTTCAAAAATAAGAAAACAAAAAATAAAAATTTACTCTTTTAAAATATAATAATATTTATTATAAATATTTGAAAATAATCCTTTGGACTTTTGGACCAACTTAAAAATTCTGAACAATATACGCGTATTCCCTCATCGATTCTAAACAATCCCTGAAAATTTGTGGAGTGGAGAAATAACAGGTTATATTTTTCCAAAAATATTTACTAAATCCAGTTGGCAGAAAGCAGTATTTTTTGAACGAATTTACACATTATAGTAGATTTTACAAAATGCATTATAAATGTTTCTATTAGTCTTTTTCCTTTCCACTGGAGACCACGTTTCAGTTATTTTTAGATCCCAGCACGAAGAGAGCACCCAAAGAAGTGAAAAAGATATTCATCATGTGATTCGGAAGTAGTGCAAATTGGGATCTTCACCAGTGGAGTTGTCATAGGAGAAATGTCCTTTGTTTTGAAATATTTAAAAGTTATGTTAAAAGTGTTGCAAAGAAACCATTTTTTCACTAGGTTCTATTTCTTCTTTAAAAAATCCTTCGTTACCGGTGCCAGAGCAGCGGACCTTCTGATTGCTACTACGGCGGTCTAACCATCTCAGCTATACTCTCTTGTGAGTGATGAATAACTAAAGCAAAACATTTTGTTCGTTAGAACTGACAATAGAAAACTTAACAAAATATGTGTTTAATATGAACTAATATAAAACGCAAATAAATATTAAAATAAATTAGTATTAAATATATTAACACTACTCAATTTTACTGATATTTTGAAGTACATTAATAAAAAAATTTTGAATAAAATTAAGCAAAAAAATTGGTTAAATTATACAAACTTAAACATTGTTTATTTATAAAAGTAAAAAAAAACACGTTTTTCCCGAGCCACGATTCGATCCCGAGACCTTCTGGGTGCAAAGCGGACACCTTACCTCTGTGACCCCATACTACAGATTCGTTCCCATTCACTTGTGAAAATGATATTCGTAAAATGTTACGGGATATTAACATACTATCGACTTTTTTGGAAGTTGTTTCAAAGAACTTCCTCAAAAGCGTGAAAAATGCACATTTGGATTTTGAGATGCTATTCAAATGTGCTTCCAACGGAAGTACTTCCATTTTTTTGCTGGGTACAAATTGATCTATTGATTTTGCAATCTCATCTGTATTAACAATAGAAATATATCAACATATAAAGGACGTAGTCCGGTCGATTCACACGACTATACTGTGTAAGATGATTTCAAGAAGAAGAAATCAAATCTGGCACATTTAGGAATAATCAAACTGAAAGTGATTTATGTGTTCATACTATCGGACATCAAAAAAGTTATTCAAAATAACAGAGCAAACTAATTTTCAATTCTTCATGAGAAATTAATCCCGATAAGATAAAATATCACAGCTTTTTCTAAATTTTCATAAACTGATAGTAGTCATATCTAAAGAATATATGGTTTCTCTCTTGTTGGTCCTTTTCATCTTCAACGGATATTTTACTCAGTATAATCGTGTGAAACGACCTTTAACGATACAAATGATGGCCCTATCAGACATTTGTTGCAGTTATTACACCGTGAGATAATTTTACATTTTTTATTGGACCTAAAGAAGCATATGAAACTAGAGATCGTATGTATAAATATCAGTTTTCCATTCGGTGATCTTTTCCCCTTTTCACAGGACTTATAATATTCAAATGATATAGAAATTTATTTTCGTATTTCTGAGAGTCATAAAAGTGCGCTATGGATGTCAAATGGAAGAGAAGAATATCTATTAAAAATACTTTTAAGTTGTATTATTAGATTGGCACCTGCAAACATTTAACAGTTTTGAATAAACAAAAAAAGCGGAAAATTTAAATGGTTGCTAATGCTAAACTAAAACAGGTAAAGACATGGAATTTGAAGTATTTTTAACAAATATTCTGCTCTTTCATTTGATACCCACATCACCTTAATATGAACCGCAAAAGTATGAAAATAAATTATTAAAACATCTATATCATTTGGAAATTGAAAGTTTTGTAAGAAATTTTAATTCGTATGGGTTTATATTGGCTCAACATCGGGACTTGGGAATTTCGTCGTTATAACCGGCATGTCGTTATAAGTGATTTCGAATGTAATTATAACCCATTGGCTTATTTTCTATACTTCTATACTGGACGGATGGATGTACAATCTAAATCTCTTCAGCTCTTCAGGCTTTTCAAAAAAAACTTTAAAAGTTTTCTCATGAAAAAAGTAGGGGGAGGGGGGGGCATAAATTGCTCAGCTAAATTGTTCAATAAATCATCGAGCGAATTAAACCAACGATTTTCGGGTGGTATTTTCGATTTCTACTTTGTCCTTAATAGACGTATTAAATGTGCCTTGATATCTTGGGAAAACTGGCTTATTTTCAGCCAGAGCTTTTCAAAAAAAAAAAAATATAACAAAATGACGCACAGTTCTAAGAGTTATGATACATTTTTTTCTTAGCTGCAGCGAGGTGCAATTTTTTGACTGTATAGAAGTCAGTCATATTTTAAAGATTTTTGACCTGAGACCTGGGTTCAAGATCTTTTTTGCTTTATATATTTATTTTATAGGATGAACATTTATTTACAAATAGTGTGATGGGATTTATTACATGACTGCACACTACTTCTATCATGACTTCGGTCCCATGGATATTTTCTTCAAGAAGCTTCGCAGTGGTTTTTCAACAAGATACACGGTCTTTTTAATTACAAATTCTCACCAAACCTATTTTATTTATTAAATGTTTATTAAAGAAGAACTTCAAATTAATTTCAATTATATTTTAAGCTATGTTATGTTTTCCCTTAATTTGGGTCTCTTACTGAAAGTGAAAATTAAAAAAAAATAATAATTTTGGGGGTCTTGTTCATAGAACTGAACTGATAATCGTACACTGTGCTACGATGAAATAAGGGCAACCTAAGGTACACTTTGAGGAAAGTTTTTATGATTTTATTGATATGATCATCGCATATTTGAAATCACTAAAAATTAAAGCATAGTTATTCAATGCTGGAAAATAGGGAATGAATTTATACACGCCCTTTTTGTCCGTCGTATTGATATGCCAACAGATTGCATATTTTATTGAGGATGAAGACAATAAATGTGAATGTGATTCGATTTATGTTGTACTCATAGGCAAGTTAAAACTAAAACTGAATTCCAACTCCCATCATTTTGATGGATTGTCCATATATGGTCCTTGTCTATTCATCATGAAGTTTGTTGCTTAAGTCTTTCGTTTCCTTCAACACAATTTAATGTGTTCTTTTTTAGGAATTTGCTATAGTCAATGAAATCACAAAATTCCATCTCAAACAACATGCTGTTGTTGTAACTATGATGTTTACATCGTACATTAAATTACAACCTTGGACAACAAGTTTAACATGATGAACATGCTGCAGGCAGGGACCGCACGAAGAAAAAGAAGACCTTACAGCGACCAAACACACACACGATCGAACTCAGACCATGTATTGGCAGATCCGGCTGATCTTCGATGAAAATGATCAGCGAGTGGCAGAAAATCGAAATCGAAAAAACAAAAACGCCAGCCAGACGCTCCCAGTTGAAGTGGGAAGCAAGACAAGACTTGAAAATGAATAAAAGACTTTTAAGGTCATTTAATGGGGGTTACATGGAAACGGCAGCCAGAGCACCAACAACAATGATGTTCGCGATAACAAAAACAAAACACAACAGAACAGAAAAATGCCAAAAGGAGGGAAAAATGGAAAGCTGGTAAAACGAGTTGTTTAGGTTTTGAAGAATTTGCAAAAACGAAGGAAACTTTTTGGCGAACAAGAAGTTTTTATTTTTTCCTTGAGGCTTAATTTATAAACATATTTTTGCAATTTTCTTTCAATTAAAATTTAGTTGTTTTTTTTTCGGTACCTTTTTCAAAATAAACCAGAATTTGAGTCACGATATGTATTTTGTGGTTGGCTTTGCTATTTCGGAGCCGAAAACCAAATTTCGTGTTCACATGCCTTTGTCTTTTGTGGTCATAATTTATGGCAATAATGGCTAAAAGGAACAAGTTTTGAAGGTGTTTGCTAGATAAATATTTGTACAAATGCTGAGAGTTTGTTTTTGTGGTTTTTTTCTTTCGTGTTTGTGTGGCTCAACTCACCTTGAAAATGTTGAAGTTTTCAAATAATGTCTTCAATGAAAAAACAAACTCGTGAAACAATCTGGAAAACAAATTTGAATAGAACACTGGGGTTTAGAAAATTGATTTTTTTTAATTTTTTAAAATATTTTTTATTTAAATTTAATTGCACATTTTTTGTACTTTTTTAATCACTTGTATTCTTTCTTTTTAAATAAAACACTTTTATGTTATGTTTTCTCCCTTCGTTCAAGTTTAAAGGTTTCCTTGCTCTTCTTTTGTTTGCTTTGCTTTTTTTGTTTTGTTTCTTTTTTTGGTTTCTTCGCTTCACAATTGCATTCTTGGAAGTAGAGTGGCAAACGAAAAATAGACTATTGTATTGTAGATAATTTCTATTACCGAGAAGACGAGACGCGTCACGAAAGTTGGCTTGATTGTTTCAAGTCACAAAAATGCAGACAAACAAGTCTGTTTGCCGTCTATTGCACAGAAGTACCACGGGAAAGGCACACACCAACAACAACGAGAGACAAAAACTTTTCTTTAGAAACAATTCAACGCCAAAAATCAAGTTTTATCCGTTCGCAGCAAGTCAAACGTACACCACGTACCACAGTCGCTCGACAACTGAAACTTCTGTGTTACCACAAAGCATCATTTGGAGCAATACGGGGGACTTAGTTAGTGCCCCACTCGGCTATGCTCTTTTTTTCTTGGCTAGCTCAGAGCACACACACACCAAGCCAACTGGTAGGCAGGTGTTGATAATCTTGCGAGTCTTGCTCAGAAATTCGAACATTCAAAGAACGAGTTTCAACGCCGAAACTTGTGCAAAATGAGATTTTACTCACGCGCTCTTTGCTGTGAGTACTAAAAAATTTCGAAAATGGTACTAAACTGAAATTTAGTACCCGTACTTTGCGAGCAAGAATTTTATGAATGATTTGCATTTGCATTTTGAACTCATCACAAGTCACAGGCTGCCACCGTCATCTCTCTCTCTTTGACGCGGCTCGTCAAGTTCGTTGCTTAAGTCTTTTGTTTTGGGCTTGTCATTAATGCCAAAAATCAAAGCACATCATAGGCAGAAGGCCGATCCGACCCGACTATCATCTTGTCGTGCTGACGTTTGGAAGACTCTAATCAAGTTCGTTACTTAAGTCTTTTGTTTTCCACAACACGGCCGGGGCTCCTCTCAACTGAAGTGATTGAAAGAGCCAACATTCTTGTTATTGATTACCACCACTTTCAACACACACAATTGTTGTTATTAAGCTAACAGTTAGTGTTTGTTTTCCAAACGTCATTTTCATTGCTGTTGTTGTTCTTTTGTGAATCCATAGCCATGGTTGGTGATTTTCTGTGTTGTTCTGTTCTCTGTGGTCGGTGTGAAAAAGGTTTCTATTGTTTTTTATTTCTTGTTATGTGCCCGTTGCATGTTTGATTTTGAGGTTGTTTTTCTATTTTTTCTACTTTTCTTCTTCTTCGTCTTGTAACACATGTTTGTATGAAGTGTATATTAGCTCTAAATTATTTAACAATGTCACCTGCATTTTTAATTAGTTTCTTGCACTTTTCATAAGAAAGATTTATGTTCTTTTTGACACGATAAAAACAAAGAATTCATAACAAATGCATCGCCGCGGGTTGTGCATGGAATGTGTGAAATGTTAAATTCTTGATTGTAAATCTGTATAAATTATGGCAACATTTCACATGATTGAAAAGTAAAAAGTATTCTTTGCAGGAGACCTCCCAGAGAAATGATCATGCGTTAAATTTAATACATGTAATTTGAGGTTACGTTGAAGCGCACTTTTTCTACAGAAAAAATAACAATACAACATTCAGCTTCTCAAGAGGCCCAGGTTTGATATGATTCATGAAGAAAACTAGAAAATATGGTAATGAGAATGATTACAGGGTGTATACTAGAACAAGAAAGTAATGTGTACTAGCCAAGAAATGTAAAAAAGTTATCCTCATGAAAATTAAGTTTGGTATGTTTTCTGATTATTCCTAAAATATTACTGCTCTATATATATATAATATCCAGCAGATTTGAACAATTTTCTGTTGTTTTCATATATATTTTTGTTCAGATTCTTAAAAAAATGGAAATTTAACATACATACGTATGTATGTACCTTAGTGTGGGTCGGTCTTCATACAAAAAAATAAAAAGACAAGTTAAGATCACTAAAAATCAATGATTTTTTACTAAAACACAAAAATAATTTTTAGACCGTAATTTTTAATTTAATTTTTTGAAAGCACTTTAAATATAAATTTTGAATCTTGTCATAAAGTATCTTATTGGTCGAATTATTGGGCTTTTTTTTGATTTTTTTTGTATTTTTTCATAGTGATAACTGTAAACTTTGGTAGTAGTATTTTATAAAAAAAACTAAATAGCTGTAGTCAATTTGACTCGAGAAACCAAACATTTTAAAAGATTGTCTTCAAAACAGGAAAACTGGGAACACCTATGGTGAAAAGAGGTCAGATCGGTTCAGATTTATATATAGATGTGTATGGAATTACTTACATTTTTCTTAGCGCCGAAGTACATTTGCGGGAGGTACTAGAAGTTTGTGCCAATTGAACCAAGCTTCCATATTTGTTAGAATTTAGAATTAAAATTTTTGGTCATAAATTTGAAATCATATGGATTTCATATGGGTGGATTGGTATAGGAACAGAGTTACAAGCCGAACCATAATTATTGGCGGCGGCGCTGTTCAAAATGGGTCGGCGGCGGCGGCTTTCGGCTGATTTGTCGGCTCGTTCTGTCACTCGATCACCGCTATTTATTTGACAATTTTGGGAAAATGGAAGGAATAATTTATATTGGTTTTTAACACCTTTTCTTTTATTCAATATATATATATATATATTATTCAATATTCGTTAATATTAGCCAATGTTCCCATAATTTAATATTATTATCCCATACAATTATTTTTTGGAAGTGGAAATCCATTCCCAAAATTTATAATATGAATAATAAATATTTTTGCAATTACAGCTTTTCGTGTTAGGCATATTTGACCAGACATCTTGAATATCATAATCTTTCCAATGAATGATAATACTATACCTACTTTGACACAATAGAGAAGCTGTTGTTTATTAAGGCTGTTTTTCTTTAAGCCGGGATAAGAAGCTGCGATAACAAAAACGTTAATAAAAATTTAATTTTTTACCCAAAATAAAAAATTAAATGTCTGCAACAACAATATAAATATTTGTATCAAAACAAATTTAAAAAAAATATTTTCTGTTGACTTTTTCGGACTTATGGTCGATAACCATAAATTGGACCTACACTGGCTGGATAATTAGTCTAAGTCCAATATTTTTAACATAAATTATTTTTGTTGAAATTTGTTTTTATACACACATTGGCATTGCTGTTAGTGATAATTTTAAAAAATAAATTTTTATTTTGAGTTAAATTTTAACTTTTTATTTGTTTTTCTTATCACAGCTTAGTTATCCATTCTTAAAGAAAAACAGCCTTATTGTTATTTATAGGAACACATGGCCACGCGTACTGAAATTGACTTATATAAATGCGACTTTCAAATCAAAATACAATCATTCAATTTTCTATAGCCGTCATCATATAGTGGGATATATTTCACAGTAGTAGGTTGTCTAAGTCGACAGTTATATATATATATATATATTTTTGTAATTTTAAGTGTGTTGTCTATTTTGGTAGTAAGATTTGACGCAGTTAGAATTCCGTCAGGCGTGTTGAAGTCGATTTGAGCCGACGAAATCGGCGCCGGCGCGGCACGTGCAGACCAATGCGGCGGCGGCTTAAAATCGGTCGGGTTGTATCTCTGTATAGGAGATATAAAGCAAATAGTATTACCTATGGTAGAGACAATTGTGTGAGAGGTACTAGAAGAGGCGTGTCTAAAGCATAAACATTTTTAGTGTTAATAGGATTATAAAAACATTTTCAAATATCAAATCGCAAACGATTTTGATATGTTGGTTTTATTGTAAGCAAAGTTTATGCCACTTTTTGTGGGAGGTACCAGGAGGGGTGTGACAATATCGCCCATATTCCATGCAAATGTAACCACTAAAAAAGCATTGTCATATATCAAATTTCACAGTATTTCGATCATCTCTATAGAAGTTATTACATCTTTAATTGTACGTAGGTTAGAGTGATTTGTGTAGGAGGTACTGGAACGGGCATGGCAAAACCCGTCATATTTAGTACACTTAAAGGGCGGGCCGACTATATGATACCCTTCACTTTCTACGCCATTGCAATTCAATTAGGTGAGAATTTTTGAAAGTGTCCTATATTAAAGACCGATGATACCTTTACCCTTGTTCTGATCGAAATCTTTTAAAATATGTGTTTTCTAGAACAGAAAAAGTAAAATCGGCGACATTTGTATGAAACCTATACATAAATCTGAACCGATTTGACCCATTTTCACTAGTTAAAATATAAGGTGTTGTGCCAAATTTGATCAAAATCTATTAATTTATATAGTTTTTAGAGCAGAAAAGTCATACGGGGAGTGATATTTGTATGAGAGCTATATATAAATCTGAATCGATTTGACTCATTTTCACTAGAAATGTTTCTAGTTGAAATATGAGGCGTTGGGCCAAATTTGATGCAAATCTCTCAAAATATATAATTTCGAGAGCGAAAAACGTCAAACCGGGAGCGAAATATTTGTAGGAGCTACATATAAATCTGGAACGATCTATTCCACTTTCACCACAGATTATTTTAGTTGTAATATAAGGTGTTGAGGCAAATGAGAACAAAATCGGTTAAAATGTGTGGTCAAATCGGGAACAACATTAGTATGGCGGCTATATCTAAATCTGAATCGATCTAACACATACAGGTGTTTTTAGTTGAAATCTAAGATGTTTTGCTAATTTTGAGGAAAATCTGTTAAAATATCTAGAGTGAAAAGACTCAAATCGGAAGTGAAATTGGGGCTATATCTAAATTTGAACCGATTTTCGTTAAATTAAATAGCTGATCCCGAAAACTCGTAGTAATAAGTTCCATTTGGTTCAAGCTATAATTGCAATTGAACAAACGGACATTGCTAAATCTATTCAAAAATTGATCTATCCCTCTATCTCGCTTCCTTTTGTGTGTTCCAAACAAATGCACAAAGACATAATACTCTCGTGGAGTGTATAAAAATAGAAACAATTTATTTTTTATATTACCTATTTTGTCATGGATTTTACATTGCTTGATACAATTTTTATGTGAAGAATACAAACACAATCTTGCAAAACAATCGCAGCTATCGAGGTCAGAAATGAAGTAACGTTGAAGCGCACATTTCCAACACAAAAATTTTACAATGATCCCTTAGATATTATTTTACAGAACATTCAGCTTCGCAAGATTCTGAAAGTTCTGTTCGTATACAATATACCCACATTCTATGGTGGACGGTATAAAAATTCAGTTTTTCACACTGTATTCTAGACGTAATTTGTGAAAATTCCACTTTTGGGGATTTTTGATTTCTTCTTGAGAATTATGTGCTTGTTATACACTACACCACTTCGTGGACTAGGGTATTATAAGCTAGTTTCGCGCCAAATGTTTGTAACACCAAGAAATAATCGAGCTAGACCCACCTTTAAGTATATGGATCGGCTTATAATCACCAGCTGAATCGATTTAACGATGTCTGTCTGTCCGTCTGCTGTCCATCTAAGCTTGTTCGCACTCTACAGGTCGCAATTGTTGTCCCATTGTCATGAAACTTGGCAGAAGCTATTTTTTCTGACCAAGGACCATCGGTATTGAATTTGGAGGAAATCAGTTCAGATTTAGATATAGCCCCCTTACAAATGTCGCTCCCGATTTGACTTTTTCCGCTTCAGAAACCACATATAGTACCCGATTTTCTTTAAAATTGGCACAACATTTTATAGTCGAACTAGAAACACCTATGCTGAAAGAGGGTACGATCGGTTCAGATTTAGATATAGCCCCCATACAAATGTCGCTCCCGATATCACTTTTTCCGCTTTAGAAACCACATATTGTACCCGATTTTCTTTAAAATTGACACAACGTCTTATAATCCAACTAAAACAACCTATGGTGAAAGTGGGTAAGATCGGTTCAGATTTCGATATAGTCCTCATACAAATGTTGTTACCGAATGTTTAACCGATTTTGGCCAAAATTTACATATTATATTTCACCAATAACCGAATTGAATTGTAATGAGATAGAAAGTCCGTCCGTCTTTAGCCTTTCTTTACTTGTTTGCGAGATGCCCATGTGTCCATAGTTTGGTATAACTCAAATGGTGCCCCATTCAGATCTATTACAGCTCTAGAAACTACATCTTACATCGGATTGTCATCATTTTTTGCAGATCATGATATTTGACAACTAGGAATACCTACCGTGAATGAGAAATATATGGGCCCATGTTTTGGACCAGGCCCAAAATTTTGAAATGTCGGTCCGATTCATCCTATTACTACTGTATAATTTGTATTTGTCTTATCTGACAGACAATCAATTACCATATTATTAACCATATTCGTAAAATATGACTAAAGATGAATTTATAGTAACTGTATAATTTATATGAAAACCAGTAAGGAAAGACTAAAGTCGGGCGGGGCCGACTCTATGATACACTCCACTTTCAATCCGAATACAATTCAATTCGGTGAAAAAGTGAAAACGGGAAGGTTTTTTGTATCCTGTAAATGTATGTGTTTGACAAAAAATTTTATATCGGAAAGGACATTTGTATGAGGATATATTGAAACCTGGAACGAAATAGGTGAAATATAAAATGTATAGTTTGGCCAAAATCGGTTAAACTTATGGGAGCAACATTTGAATTTGGGCTATATTTAAATCTGAACCGATCTTACCCACTTTCACCATAGTTTTGTTTAGTTAGATTATAAGATGTTGTGCCAAATTTAAAGAAAATCGATTAGAATATGTGGCATTTAAAGCGGAAAAAGTCAAATCGGGAGCGACATTTATATGGGGGCTATATCTAAATCTGAACCGATCTTACCCAATTTCTGCATAGGTGTTTCTAGTAAGATTATAAGATGTTGTGCCAATTTTAAAGAAAATCGAGTACAATATGTGGTTTCTACAGAGGAAAATGTCAAATCGGGAACGACATTTGTATGGGGGCTATATCTAAATCTGAACCGATTTGACCTATTTTCACCATAGATGTTCTTAGTTTAAATATAAGAAGTTTGCCAAATCTGCAGACAATCTGATACAATATGTGGTTTCTAGAGCGGAAAAAGTCAAATCGAGAGCGAAATTTGTATGGGAGCTATATATAAATCTGAACCGATCTGACCGATATTCACCATGGGTGTTTCTAGTGGAAATATAAGATGTTTTACCAAATCTGAAGACAATCTGATACATTATGTGGTTTCTAGAGCGGAAAAAGTCAAATCGGGAGCGAAATTTGTATGGGAGCTATATATAAATCTGAACCGATCTAACACATTTTTACCACAGGTGTTTCTAGTTACAATATAAGATGTTTTGCCAATTTTAAAGAAAATCTGTTGTAATATGTGGTATCTAGAGTGAAAAGAGTCAAATCGGGAGTGAAATTCGTATGGGGGCTATATCTAAATCTGAACTGTGTTTAGTAATAATGTAGGGTATTATATAGTCGGCCCCGCCCGACTTTAGCCTTTCCTCACTTCTTTTTATTAATATGATCTTTGGATGAAACTAAAAAACTAACTATTCCCTTAAGAAGAAATTATAGTTTTCAAAAATAAATATTGTAATTTTCTTTTAGTTTTTTCGTTGGTATTTTTTTTGGTCTGTAATCAATATTTGATTTGAACGGGGATATTGTCCTGGCTCAAGACCATTTTGCATCTATATTTAATGGAATGCAAATTTATTTACAAATGACATGGTGACATTTATTACTTGACTGCAGACTACCACGATCATGATTTCGACCATGTCAAAAGTCTTTTCAAGTGGCTTCGCAGCTTTTCAACATCGAACCCGGCCCCTTTAAGAAATGATTCTCATTTGGACTTGAGCCAGGACAATATCCCAGTTCTTTATATTGTATGCACTTTTTTATTGTATGCAAGATTCAGATTGTCCTAATTTAAAGTTGCTTTCACTTGAATTTGAATCCTTATTATTATTATTATGAAAGAAATGCCATAACATAAATATAAAATGTTTTAGCATTCAGTGGTAAAAATATTAGTAAATAATTTTTGTGTGGATTTTTTACCGAAAAAGCTGATGTGAAAACTTATAATAATCAGTTATTATTTTATTTGCTTTTAAAAACTAAACAATAAATTAGCTTTGTTAATATGTGTTTTGAAAGACGTAAGTTCGTAAGTTGTTAAGATAAATGAAAAGCGAAATGAAATGTATTATAATTTAGTAACCATTACCTAAATATTTATATTTCAAAAGGTATTTTCATAAAAAACTTTTGTAAAAACTGCATAAAGCAATGGTATATGCTGATAAATCCCTTTCCCTGTTAAATTTCGTAAATGTGTAGATAAGGTTCAATAAACTCGATGTCTGTGTTCGATGTTTGAAAAAATACTGTTGACGGATAATACACCACACAACTTATCGCATTAACTGTGTATGATAATCCATTAGTGCTCAAATTAGCATTGTCAACTAATGTTCTTAATTTATCCCAATACATATGTGCTTCCATCAATAAATTGATGGGGATAATATTTTTCAGAGCATTGCCTCTCTATTTTCTTTTTCCGTAATCAAATTTAAATAAATACAGCTCTCGTAGTTCTCAAACCTGTAGACTCATAAAATATCTGATCACCCACATACTATAATTCCAATGCTTTATCAAGACTACTTTATATTTGTACTGGGAGTAATTCAAAGATGCATATGATCGTATCTGGTCAATCTATCTGGTCAATCTAGTTCAACTGCAATTCGCTGGCTTTTTGTTTAAAATCATAATCTCAAGTTTAGCTGATGTTAGCTGTTGGCTATTAATTAATTGGTATGTTTGGTTTAATTAATTGAAGCGTATGATGTGATTAATGATTTCAGTCAACCGAATTTATTTAAGTGTCGTATTTATTTGTTGTTGTCATAATGATAGGTTTGTGCAACAGTGAACATAATGGTGACACAAATAAATAAATATTTGTTAATAATTCAAAGACCAATGTGAATTAATCAAAGCGCAACAAGTGCAAAATGTGATTGATTGTAATAGCGCGACATGGAAATATAAAAATTATGTTTTTTTGTTTCTTGTCAGATGATAGTTTGAGTTGGTGCAAAGACCTTAATAAGTTTTCAAAAACTAGTCAGATGTCGTCAAAAATATAATTCCAACATTTTTGGAAATTGATTTGAATTTGGAAATGGAAGTGCTGGTACAATTTATCATTAAGCGTGAAATTATTGATAATTATGTGTGCAATTGAATACTAGTGGGGCAAAGTGGAAGACAAACAGTACAGAAAATAACAGTTGAGGATATGAGTAAAAGTGGAAGAATTTTCACTTTCTTTTATATCGTTTTATCTCAAATTTCGATTAAAATTAATCGATATTTTTGTTACAAATTCGCAAACGTATTTATTTTATGATTTGAACAGGGATATTTTGTTGGCTCAAGACCATTTATCATCTATATTTTATAGAATGCAAATTTGTTTAAAAATGGCATGGTGACATTTATACTTGGCTGCACACTACCACTATAATGCTTTCTACTCTGTGGAAGTCTTCGTCAGGTGGCTTCGTAGCGACTTTTCAACAATATACCCGGCGCCTTTAAGTAAATGATTCTTCCAAACGAATGAGAAGCACAACTTATTTGCCGAATGCGTAGCAGTAAAATTTAGAATCGAAACTGCGTATGTACGGTTTTCTATGGGTATTGCGCGGTAGTATGGATGTTATCGCTGTGATGGTTTGTATCGACTGGTTAGTCAACAACTCAGATATTTATACCCTACACCACTTCGTGGACTAGGGTATTATAAGTTAGTTTGTAACACCAAGAAATAGTCGAGCTAGATCCACCTTTAAGTATACGGATCGGCTTAGAATCACCAGCTGAATCGAAATTTCTCACATCATGTTATATTGCAACTATTAACACCTACTGTGATAGTCAATTGTATGGGTCCATGTTGAGGTATAGTCTCCCTACAAATGGACCCCCAGTTTAAACTATTATCGCTCTAGAACTCACATCTTACATTGGAACTTGATAACATTTTGCAGATTACGCTACTATTTTCTAATGTAGCGCCCTTACAAATGGGCCACAATTTTTATGTTTACCACTCTAGGATCCACATTTTACTTCGGAAGTTTATCAAACTTTGCAGATTATTATTATTCAACTAAGAATACATACATATATTTCAACTAAGAATACCCTATGTAAGTCAAATATATGGTTCCATATTTTGGTATAACCCCCATACAAATTGAGCCCCAGTTCCTACTCTATTATAGCACTAGAACTCGATACAATTTTGCAGATCATGTTATATTTCAACTAAGAATACCTACATTGAAAGTGATCTATATGGGCCCACTTTTTAATGTAGCGCTCTTACAAATACTCCCCATTTTTATTATTACCTAGGGCTCACATTTTACATCGGAAGTTTTTAAAATTTCATATTTATATTTCATCTAAGAATACATACTATGAAAGTCGAATATATGTGCCCCAAATGGGGCCCCATTCTATTCTATTACGACTCTAGAAACTACATCTTACATCGGATCTTGATCAAATTTTGCAGATTCTGATATATTTCAATTAGGAATTCCTACAGTGAATGAGAACTATATGGGGCCATATTTTGGTACAGGCCCCAAGTGTTGTTACCCACTTCAAATTCCCGTCCGATTCATCCTATTATATACAGTAATCATTGGATTTTGTTCAATATTTCCAGATCATGTTATATTTACTTTACTCGGAATATTTGCAGGAATATTGGATCGATTACCTTATTATTTACCATATTTGTTAAATTTGACTAAAGATGAATTTATAGCAGAATTAATATGAACTATATAAAATTGCTCTCATGAAACACCTGGGTTTAGTATTAAAAGCGAGGTATATAAGCAGGGAGTGGTGTAGGGTATTATATAGTCGGCCCCGCCCGACTTTAGCCTTTCCTTACTTATTTTAAATTAAATTACTAATATTCATGAAACTTGTACTTAAAATTAATGAAGTTTCTTTATAAAATCTATTAATTTATATTATGAAAAAAAAAATGAATTTGTATGACAAAAGTTCATTGAATGAAGAACTACATTTCATAGATTCTAAGAAATGTTTCAGAAATTCTATGACACTTTTCATTGATATGTGCTTTATAAGAGATGTTTCATACATTTTATGAAGTGCTTCTTTAATGAATTCTTTCACTGATGTTATGACAAAATCATAAATAATATGAAGATAAGTGTTTCTGTGCATTAGAAAAAGGATTTTTGCATTAATTAATAAAAAAAACTATATTTAAACAAAAATTAAAAATATGACGATTTTTCTCCAGGGTATATATAGGGTATATATCATATGGGACAGAAGAAAGTGTAACGCATTGAAGGAGTGACTTAAGACCATAAGTATGTTTGGAACATATCCCTTGCACGACTTTTCAGCTGTTTGAGCCATGGCCGTTCGTCCGTCTGTCTGGCTGGTGTACACCATAACTTTCGAAATGAGTTAAAGGAAATAATCTAACTTTGCACTTGGTAATATTTTTTCCAAACTTAGTTTAAGTTTGAAGCTAGGCGAATTTGTCACGCCACTTCTGGTACCTCCCACACAAATGGGCTACATTCGTTTGTTAAATTAAAACCCGTATCACTTCCACACGGATATTCGAAATCAGTTATATTTTGGTATTTAATAATGTTTTTAATAATCACTTTAAGTGTACCAAATATTACGTGATTTGCCACGCCCCTCCCAGTACCTCCCACATAAATCACGCAAAACTACGTAAAGTTAAAGCTGTTATAACTTCTATGCTGATGATCGGAATACTATGAAATTTGATATTTAGCAATGATTTTTTAGTGGTTACATTCGCATGGAATATAAGCGATATTGCCACACCTCCTCTGGTACCTCCCACACAAAGTGGCATTAACTTTGCTTACAATAAAACCAATATAACATCCATACGGGTAGTCAAAATCGTTTGAAATTTGATATTTCAAAATGTTTTTATAATCACTTTAAACATAAAAAAATATTCAGGCTTTAGTCACGCCCCATCTTGTACCTCCCACACATTTGTTCCTACCCTAGGTAATATTATATCCTTCATAGCTTCTATGCTGGTGCATGGGATCCACTATGACATGATATTTGATCATGTTTTAGAATTATTTTGTAAATGTGGAAGCTGGGACCATGTGCTACGAACCTCCTAGTACCTTCCACACAAATTATCCTGCCCTACATACAATGTTATTCATTATAACTTCCTTATATATGTTCTCTGAGAGTGAGGGTATATATAAGTCGGTTTAGCCGACTGAAGCTTACTTATTTGTTAGAATTTCATTTTCCCATCCTGTTGCCCCTTAAAAGGACTACAAATGTACATATTTTTAATACATATTCGCACCCTATCAATCAAAGAAGAGAATATATGCTAAAAATACTTTAAATTTCAAGCTTCTATCTGTATTAGTTTAGTATTAACAACCATTTACAATTTTGTCTCTTAAAAAGCGGGATATGAATAAACTAGAAAAACTAAGGGGAGTATTTTTAATAGATATTCTCTTTTTTAATTTCACAATAATAACGTTATCATAGGATGCGAACAAGTATATAAAATAATTTTTAAAAAATTTTATTCTTTGGAACATTGTATTCCTGTGAAGGGGCAACAGGATAAGGAAATGAAAAACTAAAAACTAACTCAATTTTGCCTATAGTTTCATACATATATCATCCGGTTCAAGTGTAACGACTTTTTTAAATTGTCGTACGGAGTAATACGACCATAAGTCAAGATTAAAAATGTATATTTAAAGGGCTTCCAAAGGTCCAGAGTTACAAGCCGAACCATAATTATCGGCGGCGGCGGCGCTGTTCAAAATGGGTCGGCGGCGGCGGCTTTCGGCTGATTTGCCGGCTCGTTCTGTCATTCGATTATCCCTATTTATTTGACAATTTTGGGAAAACGGAAGGAACAATTTTCTTTTATTTTTAGCCAAGTAGTTCAATTTCGTTAATATTAGCCAATGTTCCAATAATTTTATATTGTTATTAGGGTATCCAATTATTCGGACTTTTATGTTATTCGATTTATCGTTTATTTGAAAACAAAAAAATTCCAATTAATCGAATGATGAAGTCGGGAGTTATTCGATTAACCGATTAATCGAACAATTGTCCACTTAAATAAAATATAATTAATAAGAGTTATATAGACAAGACACGCCAGTTTACGGGTAGTTCCACTATATATTGAATGTTTATTACGTATCTGATTTTATTTAAAAATTGCAATATCAAATTCGAAATTCATTAGAAGTTGGCGAAAATCTTAATATCTTATAAAAATAAAGAACCTTCCCTTAAATGAGCACAATATCAGAAGTTATCCATTGATAATATGGATCATATGATTTATAACAGAACTGACTTTATTATCGCGGTGTTAACTTCAATTTTTCTATGAAATTACTATTCTTTAAATTTTAAATAATTCCGAAGCTATTAGCCAGTTTTTGATATTTTTAAATGATGTCGGATAAATCGTTATTTTAATATCTATGGAGCATACAAATCAAAAATCGAAAAAATTGTGGTTTTATATTTGGTGTTTCATAGTTTTTACCCAAATGGAGCAAACTGGCTATTCAAAATCAATTTATCATACAAAGCATACGACGATTTCCTTAGTTTTTAAGGCAAGACTTGTAATATCGATTAATCGATTATTTGGGACAATTTATTCGAATTATTCGTTACTCGAAAATCATGATTTTTTATTATTCGAACAAATATTTGACAAAAATGATTCGATTAATCGCGCTTGGACACCCTAATTGTTATCCCATACAATAATTTTTTGGGAGTGGGAATCCATTGCCAAAATTTATAATATGGATGAATTTAATAAATATTTTTGTAATCCTTCCAAAGAATAATAATACTCTACCTACTTTGACATACTAAAGAAGCATAATAGAGGAGCTGTTGTTCATTGTTATTTATAGGAACACATGGCCACACGTACTGGAATTGACTTATATAAATGTGACTTTCAAATCAAAATACAATCATTCAATTTTCTATAGCTGTCATCATATAGTGGGATACCAAATTCAAAGAAAGATCAATATATTTCACAGCAGTAGGTTGTCTAAGTCGACATTTATATTTTCTTTTGTAATTTTAAGTGGGTTGTCTGTTTTGCTATTAAGATTTGACTGAGTTAGAACTCCGTCAAATCTCGGCGGCGTGGTTGAAGTCGATATGAGTCGATGAAATCGGCGGCGTGGTTGAAGTCGATTTGATTGCGGAAACATGCGGCGGCGGCGGCTTGTCGGCTTAAAATCGGTCGGCTTGTAGCTCTGCAAAGGTCTATTAATTCCGATTTGGACAGAAATGCAACACAAAAGAAATTACCCGGGCAATATATGATTTTTATGGATGTTTTCAGGAGCGCGTAGCCCAACGACGAAATATTTAGCACATCATCATTAAACAATCCAATATTCATTTCTGGAGGGTGATTTCAGAAATTTAGTTTCGTGACCCATCCTATTGTATATATGAGTTTTTACTTGTTTTGTTGATCAACTAGGAATAACATTTTTGACTGTAAATAAGCAAATGACACTATATGTAGTCTTCGGTGAAATGAGTATAAGAATCGGCCCAACCCTTTTATTAGTTTTTTAATTTTTTATGTTGGCCACTTATTACCAATGATCTGCTAATATATTGAACACAAAGTTAATCTATCTGTGTAAATACAATTTCAATTGGGCCATGTATTTATAAATATTGCATCTATGAATTAGTTGCTAATGACAAGAAAATTAAATAAATATCAAAATTAACACTAAAAATATTTGCATTTGAAATATCATGGGATCCATTGGCTGTAGCCATTGCATAATTGCCTTCATATTTCCCTGTTATCTGTTGTTAATAATTTCTTCAAGTTTCCGCTTTTTTATTAAATACTAATTTTGAAAACGTAACGATTTCTCTTTTCCTTCTTCTGATTACGTGCTCAGTTCTTCGGCGAGCATTATAAAAGCATCCACACTCAATAGCCGAGCAATGCAATCGATTGCAGACAATTTTTAATAATAGACTTCAATTGCAAAGAGTTGCTGTTGGCTGGTCGGATGGTTGGTTGAATCGTTGGCCAGTGGATGGTCGGCTGGTGGTGGCGGTGGTACATGGTAAACAAAAAAAACAGACCACTGCAAACCGATCAAAGAAAAGATGCAACAATTACAGCATTCCATCCAAACACTAGCCAGAAATTATATAAGTTTAGCAGGAAGCAAAACGTCGAACAAAACCAGTAGAAGAAGCAGAAGAAATACTAACATCTGAGAGATTTTTGAATGAAACACTGCAATGCAAATAAACAACTCTAGGCCGTGGCTGTAGTTGCGTTGCGTTTCTTCATGTAAATTATGATTGGAATGTAGCGTTGCCGGATTCTTTTGCTGGTATCGCGCATAAATATTTGCACAATGAAAACTTGAACTGCATTCGCCGATTTGCAATGAATAACTGCGAAACAACATCGTATCGCTGCAAATTTCATGGTGGTTTCTTTTTTATTAAAAGATGCAAATGCAATAAACAAACAACGAACAAATACAAACTGAAGAATATCAGTTAAGTACGAAGTGGCCATAGGCGTAGGCTGAGTAGTTTTCTGTGCCACATATACTACTGGGTCTTGTTTCTAACGGTGGCCGAATTGTCTGTCACTCTTTTCGATAAAATGCTAAGAACTTCTAAACATAAATCTTTAAATAATGAATAACACTAAGGAATAATTTTAAACTTATTGGAAAATAGCAAAGTTCTGGAGGATTCTGATAGAGGTGGGTCATATTTCCCCCTTGTGTACATTCTTATGATGCTTCGGCATATGGAACCTTGTGAACTTAGTATTTTAAGTATAGAGTGTGTTCAGCAATATTACTTAAAACACTACTCGGAACATTTTTGTAGATCATTTTCATCATCTAGCTCCTCAATATTAGAGTGGCTTCTTTTGTGAGGAAGGAAAAAATGTTGTTGATGTTCCCGACTAAAATGAAAGATTGGTTTGTTTTATGTGTTCTCGCAAAATATTTCTCTTTTATCATTGTCCGTTCGTGAGCTGGATGCGTTCAAAATAACCTCTATAAATCAGGTTTTTCTTGAATAAAATTCACTATGAGAATGATATTGAGAAAAAAACCACTAGAAGTTAAAAACCGATCCGAGCCTTATCAAAGCATATTAAAAACTTGCAATATGTGCCAGTATAAAGGACAGATTTATACTATTTTAGTGCAATTTTTGATGCATTTTTTATAAAAGCCGCAATAACTTCCACATTTGTAGCTCGAGTTGCAATTTTTAGAATTTTGTAACCCATTAAGGGCCGCAAATTTTTTTTATACTGTTAATACTCAGTGGGTTAAATGTGAAGTAAAAACTGACAAAAAGGGACTAAGCTGACTACAATTAAACGACAATAGCCAGACACATTAAATTCGATATATCTCTATAGTAGACATATATACCTTTAAGGGGTAAAATGGGAAAAAAGGATAAAACTGGTTCCAAATGGCTGAAAGAAAATCACGAAATTCGGTTATAATTTCTTATGAATGAGTAGACGCTCAACATAAAGGAATTTCTTCTAAACTCTATATGAGACTGGGTCTCGTTCCATACAAATAAAACATAATTTTCAGTCATCCTGTATAAAGTTTGTACTGTGGAATGATGATTTATATAATGTTTCGTTCCTAGAACCTCATATTTTTCGCATGTAAATTTTTATAACCTCCACGATGGGGGTATTTTCACTTGTAATTCCGTTTGTAACACCTTGAAATATTCATCGGAGACCTCATAAAGTATATATATTCTGTATCCTGGTAAAATTCTAAGACGACTTAGCTATGTCCGTCTATCTGTCCGTCTGTCTGTTGAAAGTATGCTAGCGGGCGAACGAAATGAGCTAGGAGGTTGACATTTTCCGTAAATCTGTCTTATGGTTGCAGATCGGGGTTGGGATTGAAAGTGGTCGAAATCGGCCCAGAGGGAAAAAAAATTCCGTAACAAGGACTGAAAATACCCCTAATTTTATTTAGATTATTTAAGCAATTGTTATACCCTACACCACTTCTTGGACTAGGGTATTATAAGTTAGTTTCGCACCAAATGTTTGTAACACCAAGAAATAATTGAGCTAGACCCACCTTTAAGTATACGGATCGGCTTAGAATCACCAGCTGAATCGATCTAACGATGTCTGTCTGTCCGTCCGTCCGTCTGCTGTCCGTCTAAGCTTGTTTGCACTCTACAGGTCGCAATTGCTGTCCGATTATCATGAAATTTGGCAGAAGTTACTTTTTTGGCCAAGGACGATCGGTATTGAATTTGGAGGAAACCGGTTCAGATTTAGATATAGCCCCCATATATCGCTCCCGATTTGACTTTTTCCGCCCTATAAAGCACATATAGTACCCGATTTTCTTCAAATTTTGCATAACACCCTATAATCTAACTAGAAATACCTGTGATGAAAGCGGGTTAGATCGGTTCAGATTTAGATATAGCCCCCATACAAATGTCGCTCCCGATTTCACTTTTTCCGCTTTAGAAACCGCATATTTTTCCCGATTTTCTTTAAAATTGGCACAACATTTTATAATCGGACTAGAAACACCTGTGGCTAAAGTGGGTAAGATCGGTTCAGATTTAGATATAGCCCCCATACAAATGTCGCTCCCGATTTGACTTTTTCCGCCCTATAAAGCACATATAGTACCCGATTTTCTTATAATGCAAATACCTAGAATGATGAAAGCGGGTTAGATCGGTTCAGATTTAGCACTAGCCCCCATACAAATGTCGCTCCCGAATGTTTAACCGATTTTGGCCAAACTTTACATATTATATTTCACCAATAAACATACATGGTGAAAGCGGGTCTCATCATTGCAGCTTTCAATATACCACCATACAAATGTCCTTTCCTATTAAACATTTTTTCAAACACATACATTTACATGATTCAAAAATCCTTCCCGATTCCTTTTTTACTGCATTGAATTGTAATGAGATAGAAAGTGGGGTGTATCATATAGTGGCTCCGCCCGTCTTTAGCCTTTCCTTACTTGTTTGGGAGGTGCCCATTAGGGCGTACCTCAAAAAAAAGTTCGCCGTACACCTTCGAATATGAAGTATTATTGAAAGGTAGTTTCAAAAAAAAAAATTTTATTTTTTTATGCCGAACGTAGGGGTCGCGCTTTTACATTTTTCTATATAACTTGTATTTATAAACGGATTTTAAAGTGTGATACATCGATGTTTTTGTCTCGACGAGGCCGATTTTTTTGTCTTTGAAGTCATTGAGCTCAAGCACCCCCTTCTGGTACTTACCCATCATTTCTCAGTTGCTACTACCCTAATGTACCACTCTAATAATCGAAAATTAAAGCTCGCATAAAATCATGAATCATGTTTGAGCTCAATGACTTCAAAGACAAAAAAATCGGACAAAAACATCGATGTATCACACTTTAAAATCCGTTTATAAATGCAGAAGTTATATAGAAAAATGTAAAAGCGCGACCCCTACGTTCGGCATAAAAAAATAAAAAAAATTTTTTTGAAACTACCTTTCAATAATACTTCATATTCGAAGGTGTACGGCGAACTTTTTTTTTTTTACTTGTAACCTGGTACGCTCTAGTTTGGTTTTTTTTTATTTTTTTTTTTTTAATTTTAAAAATTTTTTTTGGTTAATTTGTTTCGTCCGGCATAACTCGGGAACCACTAGCCCGATTTAATTGAATTAAATTTTAAAAAATTTAAAATTACAATTCCCTTAATCTGTTCATATATTGTTTTCCTATACAAGCAACAGTTTCCAAGTTAAAAATGAATATATAAAGGAAAAAACTTATTTTTTGCCTAAAGATTTAAAATTTTTTTTTTAAAAATCCATAAAAAATCCAAAATGAAAAAAAATGTCAAATCTTATTACTTTTACGTAAAGTCACATAACCTATGAGCAAAATGAGACAAAGATCATGAAAATCGATACACGCGTTTCGCTTTTATTCGCAATTGAGTAAAGGTATGAATTTCAAAAATTTGCTCGACATATGCACAACTTTGTCTATGGTAAGGTTTTTTCTTTTTTTTTTGATTCTCAGAATTAACAAAACGGAATAAACAAAGGGTTATTTAATTTTTATGATTGCGTAAGCAAAGTAATAAACGCTAATAAATGTGCGTGAACAATTAAAAGGAAAAAAGGAAAGGGGACTTTTTTAATTATTTGGGCTTTCCGTTGGCTACCTGTATGATTTTTTTACAGAAATGCAACCCACATTTAAGGGTGGTCATTATTCGGAAAATTTAAGACTCACACATGGTGAAACAGGTATGTAGCCACCGTAAAAAAATATACACCCATTTATAAGTACCTGTCAGTAAAATACTAAACAATACACAGTATAAATAGATCTTCATTGATCGATTTTACTCATTCAACAAGTGTCGACGAACGCGATAGTTAAAATGAGCAAACGTTCGCGAGGATTTGAATGCAATACCAATCCAAGTAATTTTTGTTACATGTGCGCCATGCTCGTCACTCACATCGCCCAGGTTGTCCGGAAAGAAGTCCAAGTGCGAGTGTAGAAAATGTATCTTAAGCGACATATTTGCTCTAATTTTTTTATAATTTTGGAGTAGTTGTTCGACGATCTCTCTGTAATTTGAGCTTTTGTTGTTTCCAAGAAATCCGGAAACAATTTGCCGAAATGAGTTCCAAGCTGCAGCTTCATTTGGTGATAAAATGTGCTCAAACTTTTGGTCTTGCAACAACTTTTTAATTTGCGGACCGTCGAAAACGCCTTCCTTAATCTTTGCCGATGAAAGGTGAGGAAAAATGGTTTTTAAATAGGCGAACGCTTCGCCATCTTTGTTGATAGCTTTCACGAAGTTTTTTATGAGTCCGAGCTTTATGTGAAGAGGTGGGAGAAAAACATTTTCCTTTTTTATGAGTGGTGTATATTTCACGTTGTCGCTGCCGGGGATGAAGTTAACTCTTTCTGTCCAACTCCTCCTGGTGTAATGATGTTGACGATCGCGGCTGTCCCAAAGGCAGAGAAAACAACAGTACTTTGTGAATCCACCTTGTAATTCACAAAGGATACCGATAACCTTAAGGTCGGCACAAACTTTCCAATCGTGCCTCTCATAGTTAAGGCACTTTAGTAGATTGTCCATGACTTCGTATGTTTCCTTGGTGTCAACGGCATGAGCAATTGGAATCGAAGGTTTCTCGTTGCCGTTGTGCAGTAAAATTGCTTTAAGGCTCTGCTTGTTGCTGTCGATGAAAAGACGCCACTCTCCTGGATCGTAAGAGTACCCGAGTTCACCAAATAATCCGGGAATGTCCTTACAAAAACAGATGTTGTCTTTTTTTGTGTAGTACCTTGTGTATGGTTCATGACGCTTCCTGTAGATTGTTGTCACCACACCAGGAGCCAAGAAACCGAACTGTTGCATGCGCGATGCATGCAACTCTGCATCTTCCTTGGAGAGTTTCAATTCTCTAACCCAATCGTTCAGTTCTGCTTGGGAACATAAGCGTTGACCTCCATGCAATGTAAAGAGTGATTTTTTTGAGGTTAGGATTTTCATGCATTAGTATTTGACAGATCACGTGGGATTTCAGACATGGTGTCAAAGAGAAAGATGCTCAGTATGCTTTGACATTTCATCATGAATAGACTTACTAACGAGCAACGCTTGCAAATCATTGAATTTTATTATCAAAATGCGTGCTCTGTTAAGAAAGTTCAGAAAGAATGAAATTGTGTTCAGCGACGAAGCTCATTTTTGGCTCAATGGGTACGTAAATAGGCAGAATTGTCGATTTTGGAGTGAATATCAGCCAGAAGCATTGCAAGAGCTACCAATGCATCCAGAAAAAGTCACAGTTTGGTGCGGTTTATGGGCTGGTGGCACCATTGGACCGTACTTCTTCAAAGATGATGCGAATCGTAACGTAACTGTGAATGGTGAGCGCTACCGTGAGATGATATCCAACTTTTTTTTGCCCAAAATGGAAGAACTGAACTTGGTTGACATGTGGTTTCAACAAGATGGCGCTACATGCCACACAGCTCGCGATTCTATGGCCATTTTGAGGGAAAACTTCGGAGAACAATTCATCTCAAGAAATGGACCGGTAAGTTGGCCACCAAGATCATGCGATTTGACGCCTTTAGACTATTTTTTGTGGGGCTACGTCAAGTCTAAAGTCTACAGAAATAAGCCAGCAACTATTCCAGCTTTGGAAGATAACATTTCCGAAGAAATTCGGGCTATTCCGGCCGAAATGCTCGAAAAAGTTGCCCAAAATTGGACTTTCCGAATGGACCACCTAAGACGCAGCCGCGGTCAACATTTAAATGAAATTATCTTCAAAAAGTAAATGTCATGGACCAATCTAACGTTTCAAATAAAGAACCGATGAGATTTTGCAAATTTTATGCGTTTTTTAAAAAAAAAAAGTTATCAAGCTCTTAAAAAATCACCCTTTATATGTTGACTCGCATTCTGATGTGGTTTCTACTGTCTCCGGATCTGATGTTGGATGTATCGCCTCATTATTAGATGCCCATCTTGAAACGGACGGTTGCGGGTCCACTGGTTCTTCGGAAAATGGCACTGGAAAATTCACTGTTGAAACAGCAGCGTAAGTCCATCGTATATTTTTTCCCACGCCTGTTTTTTTGCTAAGACAGAAGTAGCAATCTGTTACATGGCAAAGCGGAGCTCTCCAAAGCATTGGCATGATGATTCTCGGCTGTCGTCTGAAAGAATTTCAATAATAAGTTATATATGTTCTTGAATTTCGTAATCTACACTTACCTTGAGTCAGCTAGCTGTACGTAGCACCTTGGACATAGAGCACTTGGTGTCCACCGCTCATCTATGGTTGAGACCTTTAAATTGAAGCTCTCTTCAAATGAATCTCTCAATTTAGGTGAAAAACAACGCTTGTTTTTTTCAGAAACGTATTCTCCGCACATGTAACAAAAATTACTTGGATTGGTATTGCATTCAAATCCTCGCGAACGTTTGCTCATTTTAACTATCGCGTTCGTCGACACTTGTTGAATGAGTAAAATCGATCAATGAAGACCTATTTATACTGTGTATTGTTTAGTATTTTACTGACAGGTACTTATAAATGGGTGTATATTTTTACGGTGGCTACATACCTGTTTCACCATGTGTGAGTCTTAAATTTTCCGAATAATGACCACCCTTAAATGTGGGTTGCATTTCTGTAAAAAAATCATACAGGTAGCCAACGGAAAACCCAAATAATTAAAAAATTTTCCTTTTAATTGTTCACGCACATTTATTAGCGTTTATTACTTTGCTTACGCAATCATAAAAATTAAATAACCCTTTGTTTATTCCGTTTTGTTAATTCTGAGAATCAAAAAAAAAAAAGAAAAAACCTTACCATAGACAAAGTTGTGCATATGTCGAGCAAATTTTTGAAATTCATACCTTTACTCAATTGCGAATAAAAGCGAAACGCGTGCATCGATTTTCATGATCTTTGTCTCATTTTGCTCATAGGTTATGTGACTTTACGAAAAAGTAATAAGATTTGACATTTTTTTTCATTTTGGATTTTTTATGGATTTTTTAAAAAAAAATTTTTAAATCTTTAGGCAAAAAATAAGTTTTTTCCTTTATATATTCATTTTTAACTTGGAAACTGTTGCTTGTATAGGAAAACAATATATGAACAGATTAAGGGAATTGTAATTTTAAAATTTTTAAAATTTTATTCAATTAAATCGGGCTAGTGGTTCCCGAGTTATGCCGGACGAAACAAATTAACCAAAAAAAAATTTTTAAATTAAAAAAAAAAATAAAAAAAAACCAAACGAAAAAAAAAAATTTATTGCGTTTTTCGAGCTCATGTCAAGGTTATCTACACAGAAAAAATTATCGCATCCGGAGTACATGAAATTTTTTTCATTTTGTTGAGTAGTGTTATCATATTATTTACCATATTCGTTGAATGTGATACTGTATAACTTATATGAACTACATAAAATTGCTCCCATGAAATACCTGGGTTTAGTAATCAAAGCGAGGTATATACGCAGGGAGTGGTGTAGGGTATTATATAGTCGGCCCCGCCCGACTTTAGCCTTTCCTTACTTGTTTTATCTAATAAAATTTATGGCGCACTTTTGAAAATTGCCGCTAATATTCACTTTTTAATTGCACTTGAAGTTTTATATTTGGATATAGTAGCGGACTATTAATATTATAAAAATGAAGCATAAAAATTTTCCTAATATGATAGTGCACTTCTATCTAATGCCGGCAGCCTCTAATCTGCCGGTAATACGGTGGAATGCACTTCGTGGTGGAGGCTATATATGATTCGGCCCGGCCAAACTTAACTTAACTTATTTTTAATGAGGTTTTTCTTGCCTAACAAGAAATATTTATTTATTTTTATTTTTTTCCAAAGTGATAATACCAGTATTAAAGGTAACTTCAAAGAAAATTGGATTTACTAAACATTAAAAAATGCGTTTTTAGGTGTCGAACTTTTTTATATTTTTATTGCATATTACATGCACCAATCTTTCTTCGATATCGAAAAAACTTTGCACAAACGACTTTTGAAGCATACCGATTCAGATCGAACTTTTCCTTTCCAGAAACCACATACTTTAAGCAATGTTCACCAACACTTTCACGATATGTTTTGTCTCCCTAAGACTTCAAATATAATTTTACTCTCTTCGAATAATAAACAGCAAACTATTTTCTATATGTTGATAACTGCAATCGGCTGTGAATGTTGAAAGTAGTTGACAAAGTTTCCCACACACGCTGAACAAAATGTAAATGTGAACTTGTTCTTCAGAACCCCGCCTGAATTTTTCACAACAACGCCCATGCGGCAGCACCATTAAAAATACAGCAATAAATTATGTACTCATCCGTACATGCAATGCAATACATTCAATCTAAGGTTTAACAGGTTGATAGGAAATCGGCGAAGAAATAAAAAAAATACAACAACAAACAACAACAAAAGGCGGACAAAAAATGCATTTAATACCTGTTTACCTTGGTTAATATGCATTTTTTAGCGGTTGCAAAGTGTTGCAATTTACTTTGGCCGATTATCTTCTTACACCGACACAGACACACACACATACAGAGGCAGACACACACTCAGCCAAGTACGCGTGCGCGGAGCCAGTTAGTCGAATATAAAGATGCACATTTAGCCGTTGCCGTTGCTGTGGCTGTTGCTATTGTTGGCCATCATCGTCTGTGGAAAAAGAGTTAACAGGCCGACGGCAGACGGACACCCAGACATTCGGACAAGTAGGTATATTATTTTATAAGCGGGTCCATTGATTTGTATTAAGTGTTTTTTCATCGTTGGTGACAAGTTTTTAATATACGACGATGATGATGACGATGGCAACGACGGCGACTACGACAAAGGCGGTTGCGTCTGCGGCTGAAGATGTTCCGCAATCTTTTGCACGAAGGCGCAAAACTTGTATATCATCGATTATAATTTGTCATTTTGTATTAACTAGTTTTCTTCAAAATAAACCTACTGCGTACTTCGTGTGTACGTATTCGTTTTCCACTTCAGTTCATACTCGAAAGAATTTCGATAAATGTCAGTTGTTGTAGAAGTCTGCGAGGGTACATTAGGACGACATTGAGCTGTAATGAATCGATGGACAGAGGTTCCAAAATCGATTTAGTTGGAATTGATTCTATAACTTTTGAAAGGAAAGCAAGTAAAAAAGGGCTAGAACGTTCAAATTTTCCATAAATGCGTCTTATAGTCGTAGATCGGTTGGGATTGAAACGGGGCGAAATCGGCCCAAAGGGAAAATTTTTTCCCTCACAAGGACTAAAAATACCCATAATAATCCCTAATATTTTAGCGTATTTAAGCATGTTTTTGAATATGTCTGTTTATATTTGCTTTATATTTAGTATGCGCATTCCCCTTATAGCAAAAACGTGCACCATAAAGTGATTCTTATTTGTAGAGGGTGAAATGGGGGCAAAAAGGTATACAAATGGTACATATTAAACGACAACAGCTAGAAACACGTACTTTTAAGGGGTAAAATAGGAATTGAGGCATAAAATTGGTACCTAGAATAATGAAATTCGGTGTATACATTCCTCTGACTGCATATACCCGCAAAATAGATTTTTTTCCAAATTCGTACCTTTTCTTTTACGGCAAAAATTGGTTGAATCATGAAGTTAGGTTATTTTGCACTAGGTACGTCTGATAATGGATTTTCAAAATTTGTACTTTTGAAATTAAAAAAAAAATTGAAATGGAAATACAACCAACTGTAGCACCCACTATCTACCAATATTTATGGTATTTAAGCTTTTTGAAAATATAAATATAAGAATATTTATTTTTTTGATTTGAAATAAACAATGGTTTGAAATAATTAAAATATTATATTTATTTATAAAATTATTTTTTTCAATATTTGTATTTGTTTTGGTTTGGCTACATTAAACAAGTAAGGAAAGTTAAAGTCGGGCGGGGCCGACTATATAATACCCTACACCACTCCCTGCGTATGTACCTCGCTTTGATTACTAAACCCAGGTATTTCATGGGAGCAATTTTATGTAGTTCATACAAATTATATAAATTATATGAATATAATTTATATTCTATAAATTCATCTTTAGTCAAATTTAACGAATATGGTAATTGATCCAATACAAATTATACAGTAGTATACCAAAGTCATACCAAAGTATGGACCCAAACAATTCTCATTGCAATTCACTTCGGTTAAAAATTGAAATCGGGAAGGATTTTTGCATCCTGTAAATGTATGTGTTTGACAAAAAATGTTAAATCGGAAAGGACATTTGTCTGTGGGTATATTGAAACCAGGAACGATGTGACGCGCTTTCACCATGTCTGTTTATTGGTGAAATTTAATATCTAAAATTTGGCCAAAATCGGTTAAACATTCCGGAGCAACATTTGTATGAGGGCTATATCTAAATCTGAACCGATCTTACCCAATTTTTGCATACGTGTTTCTAATTGGGTTATAAGATGTTCTGCAAAATTTAAATAAAACCGAGTACAATATGTCGTTTCTAGAGCGGAAAATATCAAATCGGGAGCGACATTTGTATGGGGGCTATATCTAAATCTGAACCGATCTTACCCAATAGGTATTTCTAGTTGGATTATAAGATGTTGTGCCAATTTTAAAGAAAATCGGGTACAATATGTGGTTTCTAGAGCGGAAAATGTCAAATCGGAACCGACATTTGTATGGGGGCTATATCTAAATCTGAACCGATCTTACCCAATTTTTGCATAGCTATTTATAGTTGGATTATAAGATGTTGTGCCAATTTTAAAGAAAATCGGGTACAATATGTGGTTTCTAGAGCGGAAAATGTCAAACCGGAACCGACATTTGTATGGGGGCTATATCTAAATCTGAACCGATTTCCTCCAAATTCAATACCGATGGTCCTTGGCCAGAAAAAATAACTTCTGCCAAGTTTCATGACAATCGGACAACAATTGCGACCTGTAGAGTGCGAACAAGCTTAGATGGACAGACGACGGACGGACGGACGGACGGACGGACGGACGGACGGACGGACGGACGGACGGACGGACGGACGGACGGACGGACGGACAGATGGACAGACGGACAGACAGTGCCAATTTTAAAGAAAATCGGGTACAATATGTGGTTTCTAGAGCGGAAAATGTCAAACCGGAACCGACATTTGTATGGGGGCTATATCTAAATCTGAACCGATTTCCTCCAAATTCAATACCGATGGTCCTTGGCCAGAAAAAATAACTTCTGCCAAGTTTCATGACAATCGGACAACAATTGCGACCTGTAGAGTGCGAACAAGCTTAGATGGACAGCCGACGGACGGACGGACGGACGGACGGACGGACGGACGGACAGACGGACAGATGGATAGACGGACAGACAGACATCGTTAAATCGACTCAGCTGGTGATTCTAAGCCGATCGGTATACTTAAAGGTGGGTCTAGCTCGATTATTTCTTGGTGTTACAAACATTTGGCGCGAAACTAACTAGACCACGAAGTGGTGTAGAACCTCTGTGGAATGCAATCCATGGTGGAGGGTATATAAAGTTCGGGCCGGCCGAACTTAACGCCGTTTTTACATGTTATTGCTAAAAAATATTTTTTATTCTCAGTATAATCTTAAAAAATTTTAGTAAATTTCATTGGCAGTAAATAAAAATCCTAATTTCGAAATTTAGTGTCACCCTAATGTAATATGACGGATGAAATATGAGCATCATGTCGCATCTTTCGATGTAAGATATCTTTGGGAATCAGGCTAAGCATACAAATATGTATGTATGTATGTTTAGAAAAGAATGTAATGAAATACTTACATACATGTGTACGTGTAGTTACGAGTATGTATGTATGTATGTTATGTACTAAATATAGAAATGCGATGAAATAAATAAATATTTCATTTCTGCACGGAAAGTTTTGCCAATGTTGCTTTCCGTCATTCTTTCGTTCCTTAAACACTTTTCGCTCTACTGATGTTGTGACTGATGAAGAAGATGATGATGAAGTTAGCAATGCCAGTGATGATGACGACGATGGTGTTAAGCTGCTGTTGCTCTAGAATTCTTCTTTCGCTCCCTCCTAAATGAGTCTAAGATATTTTCAGTATCGTTTGATTTTTGTTGTTGTTGCTTTTTCTCTACCACATTTCTTGTAGTTTTATTTGGTTTGCTGCTCTTGCTGTTGTTGTTGTTATCTGTGGTTGTGGCTATGTCCCATTTATTAAGTAAATTAGAAATAAGTGTGTTAGTTAAAGTTCCCATTACTGGGATAATGCATAGTCGAGGGGGTGGGGGTACAGTGAGTCACATGTTAAGCAAAGTCGAATAATATAATTAGTTAATTTGCAAACATCAGCTATCCTGAGTGGATTCCCCTTCTGTGCAATTTGATACAAATGCCATGAATTTCAGACAAGTACGAGAACTAAAAATATTATGAACTTTTTAATTTGAAGAAATAATCGCGTCTAAATGGAGAATTTACTCACGATGAATTGTATATTGCAGGCGTAAGATGGTAATATGAATATTACCAATGAGCTGGTATCACTTATTTGAATTGTAATAGAAGAAAGCGATCAAATTGAAGTAAAAAGTCAAAAAAGGCACAAAATCACTAAATCACAAAATCACCTAGTTGAAACCAAATTATTGTCATACAAAAAGTGTTTTTGTATATGTAATGTTAATATTTGTTTTTATAGTGACACCCCTGAAGATGATTGACGAGGTCAATCGAAATATTGGGAATTTTTAAATAAAAACAAGCAAGGAAGGTTAACGTCTGGCGTGGCTGACTATGTGATACCCTACACTTAGTCATTATACCCTATGGTGTAGTATATAAAAAGGTCATTACATTTGAACCGTGATATACGAAGCAGCTATAAGAGGAGAATATACTACAAATTCTATCTGTTTTTGTAAGCAAATTTAAACACAAACTGTGAATGGGAGCTATATACAAATTGTATGGAGTGTTAAATATGTGGTTTCTAGAGCGGAAAGAATCAAATCGGGAGCTATATATAATCTGAACCGATGTAACCCACTTTCGCTATAGTTGTTTCTATTTTAGCTGATGTGCCGAATTAGAAGAAAATCTGTTCAAGTATGCTATTTCTAGAGCGGAAATAATCAATTCAGTAGCGAAATTTTTACTGGAGCTATATATATATATATATCTGAACTCATCTGACCCATTTTCACCAGAGCTGTTTTTAGTTGAAATATAAGTTGTTTTGCCAAATTGGAAGAAAATCTGTCAAAGTTTGTGGTTTCTAGAGCTTAAGCTAAATCGACTCAAAAAGTGATTCTAAGTCGATCGGTATAATAAACGATGGGTCTATCTCGTTTCCTTTTGGGTGTTACAAACAAATGCACAAAGACAATATACCCTGTGGTGTAGGGTATAATTAATAAACATCGTATAAATAACATAGTTGTTTTTATACACTCCACGAGAGTATTATAGACCTATTGTTAAGTATACCGATCGACGTAGAATCACTTTCTGAGTCGATTTACCAATGTCCGTCTGTCCATCTATTGTTGTAATCAAATTACTGGTCGCAATTATAGTCCGATCTTAACAAAAATTGACACAAGTAAGTTTTGTGGATCAAGGACGAACGCTATATTTGAAGCAAATAGGTTCAGATTTAGATATAGCCCCCATATAAATGTCGCTCCCGATTTGACATTTTCCGTTCTAGAAACCACATTTTGTACCCAATTTTCTTTAAATTTGGCACAACATCTTATAATCCAACTAGAAATACTTATGCAAAAATTGGATAAGATCGGTTCAGATTTAGATATAGCCCCCATACAAATGTCGCTCCCGATTTGACATTTTCCGCTCTAAAAACCACATACTGTACCCGACTTTCTTTAAATTTGGCACAACATCTTATAATCCAACCAGAAACACGTATGCAGAAACTGGGTAAGATCGGTTCGGATTTAGATATATCCCAAATACAAATGTTGCTCCCGAATGTTTATCCGCTTTTGGCCAAACTATACATATTATATTTCACCTATTTCGTTCCAGGTTTCAATATACCCCCATATAAATGTCCTTTCCGATTTAACATTTTTTTTCAAACACATACAAATTCGAATTCTAAGATAATCATAACTTTCTTATAAATTTTTTTATATTTTATATTTTACGATATTCATATCGCTCATTTCGTGCAAGAATTTCACATCCTTTGATTGGTAGTTTTTGGAGATCGATTTAAAGATTATAGACCACCATATTGACACTTAGTGATATTGATCAATACCATATACACATGACACTAGATATCACATGTAGAAAAACTGTGCACTCAGTTTTTCTCCTTTTTACAGTACTTTAAAGTTTTAACTTTAAGTGAACATTCGCCACACTCAGCCGAATACTGTATGGCGAAGAATTGATATGGAGTAAAAATTCCTCACCATTTGTTGAATATGAGACTGAGGACAGACGAATCCAAAATGGATTGTGGAATTGGTTTCGACGTCTTCTGAGCTGGTCTACCATTTTCATTCCTACTTTTTGACAGTTGCTGCGGCTTTCCGGCTGAAGTCTTCTTAAATAAGGAAAAATTCAGTAAACTTTCCCAAGGGGTTGCATAGGAATCTTTGTAGACAGCGTAAAAGTAAAAATTACGAATATGGAAAAATCTTTTTATTTTGTGTGTCTATCCAGTCAGAGAAATGTATACACCGAATTCCATGATTCTAGCTTCGGCCATTTGGTTGGTACCAGTTTTATCCCCTTTTTCCTAGTTCGAGTACGACTTTCTAAAATCTCGTTATTTTACGTGTCTTCGCAATTAGAGGGATTTACACATCGAATTTTACCATTCTAGCTGTAGCCGTTTAGATGGTACTGTTTTTATCCCTCTGTACCCATTGTATCCCTTGAAAGTACGAATTTTACGAGTCTACGCAGTCAGAGGAATGTATACTCCAACATGCATGGCTCTAGCTGCAGTTATTTTTATCCTCTTTTTCCATTTAACCCAAAAAAGTACGATTTTCAAAAAATCCGTTTATTTTACGTGACTACGCAATCAGAGGAATGTGTAGACCGAATTTCATTATTCTAGGTCCAGCCGTTTGGTTGGTACTATTTCTATCCCTTTATTCCCATTTTACCCCTTAAAAGTACGAATTTCGAAAAAATATTTTGATATTATGAATATTGTCAATTAGAGGAATGTAAACACCGAATTTCGTGTTTCTAGCTTTTGTCGTTTAATATGTACCATTTTTATCCCTTTTTGTCCTATTTCACCCCCTACGAATAAAAATCACTTTGTGATGCACGTTTTTGTTATATGGGGAATGCGCATACCCAATATGAAGTAAGCAGGCATATTGATAAAATATGCTTAAATACTCTAAAATATTAGGGGTTATTATGGGTATTTTTAGTCCTTGTGGGGGAAAACATTTTCACTTTGGGTCCATATCGCCCAGTTTCAATCCCAACTGATCTACGACAATAAGACGCATCTACGGAAAATTTGGACGTCCTAGCTACTTTCGTTTAGATGCTAGCATGTTTTCAACAGACGAACGGGCATGGCGAGATCGTCTTTGAATTTTATGCCGATCAAGAATATATATGGGGCATTCCACGACAAATCGCACAGTTCAAAAAAATATTTTTGATTTTCTCCATTTTAACACCCCCTGGTATAATTTGTGTTTTTTTCTGATTACTCGTTAAAAAGATATAGCTTTTTTTAAAAGTCGCCTTCAGTCTTTTGCTCATAACTTCGTCAATAATAGTCCGAATTGGATATTCTTTTTTTTAATATTTTTGTTATTTTTTTCAGAAAAAATACTGAAAAAAATATTCACAGAGTTTTTGTATACAAATTTTGAATTTTTAAATTAAAACTTTAATTTTTAATTGTTTGTACTCTTCGATGTAATCGAAATTTGTAAACATATTTTTAAACATATTAATAAATAGATGTTTAAATAAAACATCTATTTATTATGTAAATTTTGAGGCTTGGTTCAAAGTAGGGTCTCAAGTCGATATTTCAAGGTGTTACAAACGGAGGTGGAGGGTATAAAAAGTCAAAGAGTTGTCACCAGAAAATAAAAAGCTTTTAAATTGTGCCATTTAGAATGATAGTGATCTAGACACACTTTATCCGTTCTGAGATATGTAATGGTTTAAGTTTGAACGAATTGAAAAATATTTTTTCGGCGAATATCGAAATTTTACAAAGAAAAAAAAAATCGAAAACGTTGGTACCTTTAAGGGAACCACTACTTTCAGAGGATGTACTGAAATAGACCACTTTCATTCTTCTCAAAATTGAAAAAAGTCAACAAACACAATTTTTATACCCTCCACCTCCAGGATGGGGTATACTAACTTTGTCATTCCGTTTGTAACACCTTGAAATATCGACCTGAGACCCTATAAAGTATATATATTCATGATCGTCATAAAATTCTAAGACGATCTAGCCATGTACATTCCCCTTATAGCAAAAACGTGCACCGTAAAGTGATTCTGGTACATATTAAACGACAACAGCTAGAAACACGAAATTCGGTGTGTACATTCCTCTAATTGAGTAGATACATAATATAAAAATATTTATTCCAAATTCGTACTTTTAAGGGGTAAAATTCAGATTTAGATATAGCCCCCATTCGAATTTCACGCCCGATTTGACTCTTTTCACTCTATGTACCAGATATTACAACAGATTTTCTTTAAAATTAGCAAAACATCTTATATTTCAACTAGAAACACCTGTGTTGAAAATGGATTAAATCGGTTCAGATTTAGATATAGCCCCCATACAAATTTCCCTCCCGATTTGACTTTTTCCGCTCTAAAAACAAAATATTTTATCAGATTGTCTTCAGATTTGGTAAAACATCTTATATTTCCACTAGAAACACCCATGGTGACTATAGGTCAGATCGGTTCAGATTTATATATAGCTCCCATACAAATTTCGCTCCCGATTTGACTTTTAGACACCACATATTGTATAAAATTGTCTTCAGATTTGGCAAAACATCTTATATTTAAACTAGGAACATCTATAGTGAAAATAGGTTAAATCGGTTCAGATTTAGAAATAGCCCTCATACAAATGTCGCTCCCGATTTGACATTTTCCGCTCTAGCAACCACATATTGTACTCGATTTTCTTTAAATTTGGAACAACATCTTATAATCCAACTAGAAACACCTATGCAGAAATTGGGTGAGATCGGTTCAGATTTAGATATAGGCCCCATACAAATGTAGCCCCGATTTGACATTTTCCGCTCTAGAACCCACATATTGTACTCGATTTTCTTTCAATTTGGCACAATATCTTATAATCCAACTAGAAAAACCTGCAGAAATTGGGTAAGATCAGTTCAGATTTAAATATAGCCCCCATACAAATGTCGCTCCCGATTTGGCTTTTGCCGCTTTAAAAGCTAAATATTGTGCTCGATTTTCTTTAAATTTGGCACAACATCTTATAACATAAATAAACAAAACTATGGTGAAAGTGGGTAAGATCGGTTCAGAAAAAAGTTTTGCCCAAACTATACATTTTATATTTCACCTATTTCGTTCCAGGTTTCAATATATCCTCTTACAAATGTCCTTTCCGATTTAATATTTTTTGTCAAACACATATATTTACAGGATACAAACAACCTTCCCGTTTTCGCTTTTTCACCGAATTAAATTGTATTGGAATAGAAAGTGGAGTGTATCATAGAGTCAGCCCCGCCCGACTTTAGCTTTCCCTTACTTGTTTGAATTGGCGTATTAATTTTCCAATAGTTGTATTTGTTTTGGTTTGGCTGTATTAAAAAATTATATTTTCCTGTAATATTACTGCACTTCTACGAAAACCGACAACCTCTGTGGAATGCAATCGATGGTGGAGTATATAAAGTTCGGCCCGGCCGAACTTAACTTAATTAGAGATCTGATCAAACTAAAGAAAAAAAATTGGCATATCTATTTTTTTTTGATTTTTGACTTAGACCACTATCATTCTAACTTGCACATATAATGTAGTATAGTAAAGTATTTGTATAGTATAAATATATATGTATGTATTTGAAAGCGTAGTAAATAAATAGAAAATCGAATTAATAAACTCTAATTGTCGTATTGATAGAAAATTATCGAATGTTTAAAGTATGTTTTTGCTTTGAAAATACGCTATAAAGGATTATGAATATGGCCGTATATATATTTTTTATTAAATAAACATTTCGTGAAATCAGAACTCATTTTTATTCACATTATGACATGACATTACTTTTGCGCCACCCTGTATTAGGCCCATTATATGGTGTCATATTTTATTCTTCAAAAATGATTTATAAAGTCTAGCCTCAACAGCTTAATTACAAATTTTAAGCCACATTAGCTAATTCGCTGTCGTGGAATAACGTTGGTTTAAGGATTTCTTTGCTGTACTATATTTGGGGAAATGTTCAACCAAATCATCGCAGTACGTAAAAATACGTATATTTAATACATACTCCAAAATTCAATTTTTGAAAAAAAAAAACGCTGCATTGTTCCTGTAACGGGACATGAATCAAAGACATGTTATTTGTATTCATTCCAAATTTCATCAAGATCCAAACATTTTTGTGGATTTTACAGACTTTTGGTCACATTTTCCCATTTCCGCTCATGGTGTGGCGATGCCCCGACAACGAAGAGGAGCATTTCTTATTGACCTGATCAGCTCTAACACGAAATGAAATATATCAATTCTTCAAGATGGCTTTTTAGAGCCTTTCCGAGAGGTGTGACCCTTAAGGCATCCAATAATTTCATAAAATAACTATTAATAATACCTATTTTAAGGCTATTTTATATTTTTGTGTTCCCTGATCCACTGTGCTAGACGGTCAAGTTTGTAAGTTTTTTGCGTACTCGCTTCTCTGGCTTTGTGCTAAGAAACCTTAAAAGAATATTCAATCACTCTTCAAAGAAATTAATATTAATTATTTTGCTTTTGATTTTCAGTTAAGTTTATTTGAAATTACCCGTTAACACGCCACGGTCTTAATGCATTGTTAGTTTTTTCGTAATACACATATATGAGTGTTTAAATCATGTTCATGATTTATGTTGATTTTAATCAACCTATTCACATCGAACGCCCTACACAAAGGAGGTGGTAGTTATGGTAGTGCGGGCGTTATGTGTGTAAATTGAAATTTTGCAAAGTTTTTGAATACTTCTTTAAGGATTAAATAATGATAAAAAGGGACAAATATTTTGGTGTCATTATAACATATATTTAGAAGTGATTGAATATGTTCGTCCAGATTTTTTTATAGAAACGACCATGGCAAAATTGAAATAGTACAACTCAAAGTCGGGCTTTTCCCTTCCATTCAGATGTTGCAATGAAACATATACTTTTTTCTTCTTTCCACACAAAACAGTAGCCATAACGGTTTGTAGTGCTTAAAAGCACACAATTTGCTGTGTAACATGTTGCATGCCTCTTTAAGGTTTTTTGTTTTTGATATTTTGGATTTCGTTGTCGTTTTGATGTTTTGATTCGCCCCATCTCCACCGCCTCCCGATTTATGCTGTACATGGTGGCGTACGGCCGGAGTACAAGTTAATTACTTACAAGAGGGTACATATATACGAGTACATACGTTACTCCACTTGTTGGATTTAAGTGATGTGAAGACTATGGCAAAAATGGAAAGTTTGTTTTGGCAATCATGTTGCACCGACCAAGCCAACCCAACCCAAGATCTACATCCACCAGAGCTACCGAGAAGCATGATGACGATCATAATGATGATGATGACTCTGGCGAAGTCAACAATGTCTGCAAATTGTTCATGATCACACTTGGAGAGGTTATGGATGCGATGATATATTTCTTTCATTGTTTTGTTTATTGTTGCTGTTGTTGTTAATCGGTTTTGGTCATGACTTCGTGTAATTTATATGGTTTGATATCCATGATGACGTCTTCGAGATATGGATGAAGATACATGTTTTGTGCTAATGTTTTATGACATGATATGACACTCAATTCAATTGGAAAGATGGAATGAAATCGTAAACTGCCATATTGCGTGTGTTCAACGACGTTATGGAATACGCGGTTATTTGCCCGGCTGTTTATGGTAATTGATTTGGAGTCGGCATCCCTTTCGCACCATTGACAGTGGTAACCTTAAGATTAGATAATTTTGAAATGAGTTACATAAATGTCTCCATGGAAAGGTTATGGTGGGGTAATCCCATAACTGCACTGGACATACACTCTTTAAACTCCATCAACTTTTCTAAATGACCACAAGTTTGCAATTTTAAGAGAATCCATTAAGAGTTTGCTATAGAATTTTTGCTTCACCATTAAAGGCATGATATTTCATCATTTCATACAGTTTTTAACGATCAAAGATACCAAAATCGTAGAAAAAGTAAACACAAAAGGAAATTGAAGATAGTTTTTTGAAAGAACTTAACCATAATGCTAAAGAATAAAGAGAATGAAAAATTTTGAAGGTTACATCCGAAGAGTCCCACATAATTCCATGTAATTTCGAGTCGATGAGAATCTCACAAATCACAAATTAATTCGGAGTTTAAAATGTGCTGGACCGCCACTGAAAAATTAAAACAAAGAAATGGTTCCATTTCTAGAGATTGTCCACCTTCATTTGATACCCATATAGACAAATACTGATGGTTAAAAATATTTAAATATATTTGTATATCCCTAAAGTGAAGTTCCTTAAAAAGGAGAAAAGATAAGATTGTTATAAACCAACCGATTATTATACCCTACACCAAACGATAGGGGTATACTAACTTTGTCATTGCTTTTGTAACACATTGAAATATCGACCTGATATAAAGAATATATGATAATGCAAGAATTGAAGGTAACGACACTTTTTAAATAACACAGACAGAGGAAAAAAATAAATGAAATGAGAGGATAATGAAAAAAATAGAAGAATAGATTTTGAGCGCAACTGGATTATCGTCGTTGACTATCACGCTATAAAAAAATATTTTAAATTATTTAATGAATTTTAAATATAACAAGTGAGGAAAGGCTAAAGTCGGGCGGGGCCGACTAAATGATACACTCCACTTTCTATCCGAATACAAATCATTTCGGTAAAAATAGAAAACGGGAAGGATTTGTGTATGCTTTCTATTCATATGCTAATATGACCTGACCCAATTTGTCAAATCGAGAAGAATATTTGTATCGGGGCTATATCCAAACTTGGAATGATGTGACCCACTTACACGATAAGTTCTTCCAGTTCAAGTATAACGTGTAATACTCAATTTGAAGAAATTCGGTGAAAATAAGTGGTTTCAGGGGCGGAAAAAGTCAAGCTGGGAGCGAAATTTGTATGGGAGCTATATATAAATCTGAACCGATTTAACCTATTTTCACCACAGGTGTTCCTAGTTTAAATATAAGATATTTTGCCATATTTGAAGAAGATCTGTTAAAATATGTGGTTTCTAGAAAGTCAAATCGGGAGCGAAATTTGAATGGGAGCTATATATAAATCTTAACCGATCTGACCCATTTTCACCACAGGTGAAATATATGATGTTTTGCCAATTTTGAAAACAATCTGTTAAATTATGTGATTTCTAGAGCGGAAAAAGTGACATTGGGAACCAAATTTGTATGGGAGCTATATATATATCTGAACCGATCTGACCTTTTTCACCACAGGTGTTTCTAGTTTAAATATAAGATTTTTTTCCAATTTTGAAGAAAATCTGTTAAAATATGTGGTATCTAGAGCAGAAAAAGTAAAATCGGTAGCGAAATTTGAATGGGTGCTATATATAAATCTGAACCGATCTGACCTATTTTCACCGTATGTGTTCCTAGTTTAAATATAAGATGTTTTGGCAAATCTGCAGACAATCTGATACAATATGTGGTTTCTAAAGCGGAAAAAGTCAAATCGGGAGCGAAATTTATATGGGAGCTATATATAAATCTGAACCGATCTGACCCATTTTTACCACAGATGTGTCTAGTTGAACTATAAGATGTTTTGCCAATTTTGAAGAAAATAAAGAGTGATTTTTTTGAGGTTAGGATTTTCATGCATTAGTATTTGACAGATCACGTGGGATTTCAGACATGGTGTCAAAGAGAAAGATGCTCAGTATGCTTTGACATTTCATCATGAATCGTCTTACAAACGAACAACGCTTGCAAATTATTGAATTTTATTATCAAAATGCGTGCTCTGTTAAGAAAGTTCATTGCGCGCTTCCATTTTATGGTCAGTTTAATCGACCCACTGAAGCGGCTATTCGGGCTATTGTGACTAAATTTCGCACCAAATTTACATTGTTGGACATTAAACCACCAACACGCTTACGTAGAGTGCGAACTGAAGAAAATATCGCAGCTGTATCGGCCAGTGTTAATGATGACCACCAATTTTCGATTCGTCGCCGTTCGCACCAATTGGGTCTCTGTTACTCAAAAACGTGGAAATGCCAAAATTGGACTAAGCGGATGGACCACCTAAGACGCAGCCGCGGTCAACATTTAAATGAAATTATCTTCAAAAAGTAAATGTCATGGACCAATCTAACGTTTCAAATAAAGAACCGATGAGATTTTGCAAATTTTATGCGTTTTTTTTTAAAAAAAAAGTTATCAAGCTCTTAAAGAATCACCCTTTATGTGGTATCTAGAGTGAAAACAGTCAAATCGGGAGTGAAATTCGTATGGGGGCTATATCTAAATCTGAACTGATTTACTTCAAATTAAATAGCGTTGGTTCTTATCCCGAAAAACTTCGTTGTGCAAAGTTTCATTTGGTTCTGTCTACAATTGCGACCTATATCGTGATTACAAGAATAGATGGACGGACAGACGGACATTGCTAAATCGATTCAAAAAGTGATTCTAAGTCGATCGGTATAATTAACAATGGGTCTATATCTCTTCCTTTTGGGTGTTACAAACAAATGCACAAAGACAAAATACTCTTGTGGAGTGTATAATTATCGCAGTTGGCAAAAATATCATAAATTACCTAATATGTTACTGCACTGATACTTTTTACTTGCTTCTGTTAATTTGGAAAGAATCATTTTTTCTCAATTTGTTGGGGACCTTTACTAAACCACTGATCCATTATAATTATCTTCAATTTAGCTTATAACGAATAGTAAAATAAATAAATTTTAATTTTAGTAAACTATTAAAAAAATCTTAAAATATTTTTGTTTTGATGTTATGAATCAGCATGTCGCAATGCACAAACAAATTGCAGGTCTTGGATAAAAATTTGTTGTTACTGGTCAGAGTTATCATAAAAATTTGGAACATCAGGATGGATAGTGTTAGTCAATATGTAAATATAATAATAAACTAAATGTAAAGAATTATTTTTTCTATCGGATAACTTTTATCCGATAAAATAGATTTGTGTGTTTTTATTTTACCTATAAGTAAATCACCCTTTACAAATAAATAAATAAATTGTTCGATTCTCTTTCCACTGTATTGGTGGCGTATAAGTTATATTTATTGGGGTTATTATTATTATTTCGTTCAGTTAAAAAACTGATCTTGAAGGGATATTATCATGCAGTGAAAGAGGGATTAGTTACAGTGCAAAGAAATTACATTTCAATCTACATACATAACCATAACCATGGTGAAAATATAATATTGTGATGTTCAAATTCCACATGTGAAGATGTGGAACCAGCTACACCTCGTAAAGACATTTCGACAGAATGTGCAACATTTGAAGCGATTAAAATCCCAAATTGTTAACGTTTGAAGACAAAAGAAAACAAATTAAATACTTTTGCAACATATTGAAGATTTCTGTAGACACAGGCGGTTATAAATACCACACTGCCTATTTATGTAAGATGCCGTCGCAGTAAATATATTTTCAACTAAAGAAAATATGAGGCACGTTCAACTCTTAAACAACTGCAACAGGTTGTCGCTGCCGTTGATGTTGTTATTGTTGCAGCTGTTTATGATGGAATGAATGAAACATGCTTCAGTAATTGTTTAGATAAGACTCGCACAACATAAAGCAATGACCTCCCAAGCAAAAGCGAAATGCCTTAAACCAACAAACTCATTCGAAACCACCTTCAACGCATACATCGCAACACATCGACAATACAATGTTGTTGCTGTTGGGAATTTCACTTGTACGTCTGTCCAACCGCCGCTCCCGGTCCGTCCTTCTCGGTTTGGTTAAAGGCTTAACACTTTCTTCATTAATAACAAACAACGAAAATAAATAAACAACGAAAAATCAACAAATTGAATTTAATTGAAACCTTTGGTACTAGCATCTCATTGAAATGAATGAAAATAGAAATGGATTTCAGAAGAAATTGGGCAAACCCACAAAATGCTTTCGCTTGCTCCATTCAACTCTTCTCGTTGTATGTTTTATCCTCTTCTTCTCTCGACTAATTTAATTGATAATAAAAACATTGAAGAAACACGAAGAAATCAATAGACTTCGTTATGGCAGGTACGCATGCGCTCAGAGCTTTTACAACGAAAAAATGATTAAACAATTTATAATTAAACAACATTAAGACTTCTGGCGGTACTTGTTACCTGTCGATGCTGAACACTCAGAAAATGATGTTGGTCGAATTAGTAGGAATGGTTGTATAAAAAGCCGAAACGAAAGACTTAAGCAACAAACTCGATTTTGTCTTACAATGGACATTGGAAAGGGATACACGCCTAATTTTGCTTCCGATTTCAATGAAACTTGGTCACGTTGTAGCACCAATAAATATCTGTATTATAATAACAACAAGTCGGAAGAGAGCGACTATACGACATCCTTCCCCCACTACCTAATTTTAGGGTAAGTTATTTTTACACTTTTGCGAGAATTGCAATCGGCTCTGCAAAATCGAGTAGACAATATAAAAACCATAAACACTTGTTTTTTCTGGCGCTAAAAAAGTTCACCGGAAGAAATGGGTAAAACTGCGTTGCCGGCTTTCTTCATTCTTGAACATTTTCTTCTCTGGAGATTGTTCGAAACCTGCTGCAAAAAGTAAAGGTTTCCTTCGATATTAAAGCATCTGCTAAATCCATATTTGTGTGTGGACTGTACCAAAGTACATAGTGGATGCTCCTTGTTAAAATACCGCAATGGGTTCTAGAACGGTAATAGGGTAAATCGAAGGAATAGTTGTAAGGAGGATATATCTAGAGATGAAACGATTTTCGCCACATTCCATTGTCAAATGTTATGACCAGCGGGCAACAAATGTTTCCGGTACTTTGAGATCCAAATAGATTTTAAATAAATTCTGTAACTTTTGAATGAAAAAAAGATATTCTGCTCTTCAAAGAATTGAGAATTATTCTTGACATTCGGTATATAATTGTACTTTTGACAGAAATTTTAAAGTTTGACATGCCCGAGGCGACCAAATTGGGAGAGCTCTTTTCGTCAGATAACTCTTTCCGTTCAAAAGTTACAGAATTAATTTATAAAAATCGATTTGTAACCACGTTAGCTGTTTCTAGTTCAAATATAGCATAATCCTGAAAAAATTATCACGATCCGATGTAAAATTTGTATTTTAGAGCAGAATAGTGCAAATTGGAATGATATTGATATTTGACATTATGTATTTGTTTAGGTTATATCTAAATCTGAAAAGATTTCCTTAAAATACAGTAGCGATCGTCCTTGTCCCAAAAAAATTACTTCTGCCAAATTGCATGATTATTGGACAACAATATCCACCTGATTTTGTGAATAAGCTTTAGATGGACAGTAGACGGATATCATTAAATCGACTCAGCTGGTGAATCTAACCATTCCACGAAGTGGAAGTGGTCTTTCATATCTTGTTAGTGAAACTAATAACCTTCTTTAAAAATATAAGAATATAAAAGTGTAGTATGAGTCAACAAGGAGAAACTGTTCTTATGGAGAAAAGTGAGAGCAAGGAGAAAATGCGTTAAGTTCGCTTTGATCCTAAGAATACGAATGTCAAAAATATCTTTATGATTCGTGCCTAGGCAGTCAATGTATTGTACACACCGAATTTAACTATTCTAACTGCCGCCTTTTGGTTGGTACCATTTTATCCCCTTTCGCCCTATTTTCAGCCTAAAAGTACAAATTCCTTTTTGTTTCGTGTCTTCACAGTCAGATACATTTATACACCGATTTTCATGATTTCAACTTCAGCGGGTTGGTTTTTTTTTCACTGAACCAACACTCAGGGGATGTCTCCTATAAATGCAGAATTGGAAGGAGGAAAGAAGGAGTAGTGTCTGTTGACATCTGTTTTGAATCTCTGAATGTCGTAATTAGAGGGAAATATATTTGCCGGAAGTCGATTCCACATACGGATAGTACGGACGAAGAACGAATAATGTGTAGTGTGGCCGGTTGTCCAATCAACAACAAATTGGTGAGCGTTCCTGGAGAGCCGAACGTTCTCACGGGCGGTATAAGATCACGAATTTCCGAAGAACAAACACCATGAAAGTATCGATAGAACAATGACACACAACCAACATTACGACGGTGTTCAAGGGAGACAATAGAATTGGATATCCTACCGTCGCCTATCAACACCATCGCCCTCCTCTGGACACGGTCAAGTAGCTCTAGTGATGAAGGTGGAGCACCCGACCATATGTGGGAGTTGTATTCCATCTTTGGTCTGATGTAGGTAGTGTAGATATTGAACAGATCAGAGGGTGTGAAATATTTCTTACATCGTTTTAAAAATTCTAAACATTTAAATGATTCTTTCAACACATCCAATACATGTTCGGTCCAACGAACATCACGTTGTATTATCATGCCTAGAACATCGAGAGACGATACAAGACGCAAATAATTTTTTTCTTATCCCCAAAATAGTCATGAAAAATCCCAAAGATCACCAAAAATAAAAAGTTGTTTTATTTCCAAGAATTTGGCCAAAACAAAAATTAATGATTTGTTGATTCGTCAATAATCAACGAATATTTTTTATTATCCTAAGTCGTGAACAGGCACCTTATTCAAATTGCTGTGCATTTCATCTAGACAATGAAACAATAATCTGCTGTTGCATATCACATCATGTCATATCTATATAGTAAACCTGATAAACTAATATGTTAAAATATAAGTATATAAAAGTGGTGTAGGAGACACATTTTTAAGTGTTATGGAGAACTAACAAGTAAAAAGGCGTTAAGTTCGTCGGGGCCGAATCTTATATATCCTCCACCACCGAGTGCATTCGACCACCGTTGCAAGAAATAATGTTTGGGTAATATTTTACACCCCAAATAGTAATAGCAAGTTCTAAGATTTCTGTTTTTTTTTAAGAAAATATTAGTGGAAGTCTTTTACCACGGTTTAAAGCTCATATTTATAAATCTAAACATAGTGAAATTGGTTAATATTGCCAGAAGTTTTGATTATATGAATATTATCCCAAGAATTTAAATTTAACATACATTACCTACAAAAACGCGGATGAATACTAATCTACTGGTAATAATGTACGCAAGGACAATATTCGGCCCGGTCGAACTTGACACCCTTTTAACTTGTTTTCACTGCCTCTTCAAGAATAATTTCAATAATTCCCCAACTTAAGAACAACTGCACATTTCCCCCCAACGTGATTTCTTTGAGTGTAACAACAACACAAGCAGCTACAACAATCCATCCAAACAACCTGTCGATATGGCACACACCGGACACCGCTGTGCGTTTGACTGCTCGTTGAACTGTTGTCTGCTGTCAGTCAGACCGTCAGTCAGCCACTCAGTCTCAGCATCGTAGCGGTGATTTTGTTTCCCGTCTTATTGGCCGATGGCTGTTGGTCTGATGGCCGTTGTTGGCTTGTGCTAATTTACACCGCTTTCACATGTTATTGTTGTAGATTTAAGCATCTCTACGTTGTAGTCCCCTCCACTCCCTTGTCAAAGCGGGAGGGCGAGGTGAAGCGAGAAGCATTCGACCACAAAGAAATTGATACCGAAAATGGAGGAAAGAAAGAAAGAACTTCAAATATTTCTCTTGCTTTGCATTCTTTTCCCTTTTTTATGTGTTACACTACATTACATTTCATTCGTCATCGACGCCGCCATCGCAGTTGATATAGTGGCTGTGTAAGTGTGAACGTGAATGAGTCGGTGGCAGATAACTATGCACATGCGCATAACCAACTGAGCCAGGGATATACTATATGCGTACGTAGTTAAAAGGGTTATTAAATAATATATTGTTATCATTATATTTTCGGGAATTTTGTCGGACTTAAGGTGATATATATATATATACATACATATCGGCATCTTAACTTAAAGTGCGTAATTGGATTTTTGTCGAAATCGCGTTTTTATACATTCCACCTCCAGGATGTGGGTCATTCCGTTTATAACACCTTGAAATATCGACCTGAGACCCTATAAAGTATATATATTCGCGATCATCATAAAATTCTAAGACACTCTAGCCATGTCCGTCTGTTGAAAGCACGCTAGAATCTAAACGAAAGGAGCTAGGTCGTCTATGTGTCTTATAGTCATAGTCGGACCAAAGGGAAAACATTTTCCCTCACAAGGACTGCAAATACAGTATTTAGGCAAGTTTTTTCAAAATGTCTGCTTGTACTTACTTGATATTGGGTATACGCATTCCTACTGTAACAAAAAGGCGTACCAAAAAGCGCTTCTCATCCGTAATGGGGTAAAAGGGGATAAAAATGGTACCTATCAAACGACAACAGCTAGAAACACGAAATTTGGTGTGTACGTTCCTTTAATTGAGTAGATACTTAATATAAAAGTATTTTTTTCAACATTCGTACTTTTAAGGGGCAAAATGAGGAAAGAGGGATAAAAATGGTACCAACCAAACGGCTGCACCTAAAATAATGAAATCCGGTATATACATTCGTCTAATTGTGTAGACACGTAAAATAAATAGATTTTTCGAAATTCGTGGAATTAAAGTGGAAGAAGTTAGGTTATCTTGCACTTTGTACGTGAGAGATAATGGATTTTCAAAATTTGTACTTTTGGAATTAAAATAGGAAGGAAGTACAACCTGCTTAAGCATTTCTGAAGATTGCTGTATTATATTTACTTTTTGAATTGACTTGAAGTATTATTTCGATATATATATATTATAAACGTATTGGTAGCCTTGCCTTATAAGCGTGGTTTGAAACATTTTTTTAATATATTTTTGTTTTTGGTTTGGCTATATTAAAAAATTTGCATTTTCCTGTAATGTAACTGCACTTATACAAAAATCGACAGCCAGCCTTGTGGAATGCAATCCAAGGTGGAGGGTATATAAAGATCGGTCCGGCCGAACGTCTGATAGAGGACGTTTTCTTACAAGGTAGAGGTGAGATCAAAAGGATTATTCGAATAGGGATAAGAATGGTACAATAGAAATTTGGTCCGTATGTTTCTCTTATACCAGGAATGAAACAAAAAAATATTTTTAAATTCATACTATTTGGAATACTTTTTGGATATAAAATAGGGATAAAATTTTTAAAATAGAAATTTGGTATATATATATACCATGAATGGAACCATTTATGGGGCAAAATTCGTACTTTTTGGAGTTGAAAAAAGGGATAAAATGGTACCAATCAAATGGCTACAGCTGGATTCATAAAATTCGGCCTGTATATCCCTAAAATTGCGTAGAAACACAAAAAGGAAGAAATTTTAAAAAATTTGTGCTTTTAAAAAGTAAATGAGGAAAAGTGGGATAAAAATGGTACCAACAACAAATGGTACTTCTGGCCGTGTAGACGCGAAAGATAAAAGGCATTAGCAAAATTTATGTTTCTTAAGGAGAAGAGGGGAAAAAGGGATAAAAATAGTACTTGGGTAAGGAATCGTGAAATTTGCTGTATACATTATATAAGACTTTGTGAAAGTGCAACTCAGATTTTAATATCCTAAATAATTTCCGTTTAAAAATGGATAAAAAAGGTACCAACAAAATTATGGCGGTTAGAATCGAGAATTTCTCTGATTATGTATAGAGGAGGAGCAAGATAAATGTATTTTTCGAAATTTATATTTTTATGTAAAAAAGGGATAAAAATAGCACCAAACAAATCATTGTTGCTAAAATCGTAAAATTGAATGTTACGAATTTTGTACTTTTAAGGGTGTATCGTGTCAAAAAGGGATAACAAAGGTACAGACCAAATTATGACAACTAGAACAGAGTACGCATTCATAAATGCATTTTGAAATTTGTACTGTTCAGGGAGAAAGGGATAAAAATAGTACCACCCAAAGTATTGCAGCTAAAATCGCGAACTTCTGTATGCATTTTTTGAATTGTTTTAACGGAGATCGGGGCAAAAACAGATAAAATAATATACCAACAAAATTATGGCAGCTAGAATCGTAAAATTTGTGTTTACATACATCTATCTACGTAGTGGCTCAATATAAATGTATTTCCGAATTTTTACTTTAATAAACAGGAATAAAAATGTGCCAACAAAATTATGACAGCTAGAATCGAGAAATTTGGTAAATGTTTTTAATTTGTATTTTCCAGAGAAAAGGGTTAAAAATAGTACCAACCAAAATATGGCATATAGAATTGTAAAATTCGGTCTGTACATTCCACTGACTACGTAGAGGTGCATCATAAATAACATTTTCGAAATTTGTACTTATCAGGGGAAAGAGATAAAAATAGTACCAACCAAAGGATTCGATTCGATTTTTATACTTTTTGAAATTTGTACTTATCAGTGGAAAGGGATAAAAATGTTACCATCCAAAGGATTGTAGCTAAAAGCTAGAAATTCGGTGTATATATTCATATGATCACGTAGACGCAATATATATATATATATATATATATATATATATATATATATATATATATATATATATATATATATATATATATATATATATATATATATATATATATATATATATATATATATATATATATATATATACATGTATATATATATTGTACTTTTTAGGGAAAAGGGATAAAAATAGTACCAACCAAAAATCTTGAATTTTTACTTTTAAAAGGGAGCGGTACAAAAAAGGAATAAAAATGTTACCAAGTGTTAGAGTTGAATCGTGAAATTCGGAGGGTACATTCCTCTAACTAAAAAGGGATAAAAATAGTACCAACCAAAATATTGTTGCTAAAATCGTGAAATTTGGCTGTACATTCGACCAACTAGACGCACAACATGAATTGATGTTTCGACATTTTTATTTTTAAAGGGGATCGGTACAAAAAGAGATAAAAATTTTACCAACTCAAGTACTTGAGTTAGAATCGTGAAATTCGGAGTGTATATGCCTTTGATCACGTAGACGCGCAACATAAATTCATTTTTGAAGTTTGTGCTTTATAGTCAAAAAGGAATAAAAATAGTACCAACTAAAATATTGTAGCTAATATCGTGAAATTCAATGTGTATATTCCTCTGACCACGTACAGTACAGCGGTACAAAAAGGAAGATAGCATCGTAAAATTCTGTGCGCTTTGATTAACTTTTGAAATTTGTACTTTTCAGGGAAAACGGGATAAAAATAGTACCAATCAAAAGATTGTTGCTCAAATCGTGAAATTCGGTGGGTAAATTCGGTCACGTAGACGTGCAAAATAACTGCAATTTTCGAAATTTGTACTGTTCAGGGAAAAAGGGATACAAATAGTATCTACCAAAGTATAACAGCTACAATCAACAAAATTCAGTGTGTACATTCCTCTGATTACGTAGACGCTCAACATAAATGGATCTTTGAAATTTATACTTTTCAGGGAAAACGGGATAAAAATTGTGTTGTAGCTAAAATCTTGAAATTCAAAATTTTACAAGAAAATGTATCCATCGCCCTCACTTGGTAACCCTTTTCAGGTTGTTTGTGTACGGTGGCATTCACAGCTGACGCGAGTTTGTTGCTGGCTGACTCTCAAGCAGCAGCGGCAGCAGTAGTAAATCATGCGAAGTGATGCCATGCATTCCATTGTGAAAACGAAAGCTGTTCTTCGTTCTGCGTTTTCGACTTCTATGTGTCTTTCTTTTGCTCCGCATTCCATGAGATTGATGTGATGAAGCCTTATCTCTCTACACGTATCTCGATATTAAGAACGTGTCATTTTGTCGGGCTAATTTATGAATGAATGAAAAAATTGAAATTAAAGTTTTTTTGGAGGGGTTTGATGTTGATGTCGAAGCACAGCAAAATTATATTGTTACAGTCCGGTGTTCTGCTTTTCACTTTCGTGATATTCATGTTAAAATTATTTTGTTGTTGTTTTTTTGAAAAAATAATTTTAATTAGCCGCGGTTCATGCCATGGTTTCCATGAAGGTTGTAGTGGCTCGCAAAACGTGAACGTAAAACCTTGGCAATTTCCTTTGGCAACGAGTAGTGGTGGTGGTGGTGATGGGTAGACCACAGAACTTTGTTAAACGAAAATCGTTTCAAATGTCCTCATTGTGAGAAACTATTCTAATGAATTAAACAATTGCTTAACTTGATTAAATGAAGACCGCAATTGTTTACATTCCAGATAGTTAAAACTTTTTTCCCAGGTCGACCTTAGATGATTTTATCATTAAGAACAAATCTGGGATATGCCCAGCTGTGTGAGTGAGAAGCCTCGTCTGCCATATATGCTAGCATTCTAACGAAGAAAACCAATACACTTAGTAGACTTTTATGGTAGTTATTCGTAGCTGAAATATAAAACGATCTAGAAAATTTGATCAAGTTTCGATGTCGAATGAGGAATATTTCTATGGGGGCTATCAGGGGTTAGATGAATCGATTTTCTTCGTATTCAATACCCACCGTCTCTGACAGAAAAATAAGAACTACTAATTTTGTAGTGTACCGCTATTGGACAACAATTGCGAAGAGCACTTTGATCACAAGCTTTAGATGGAGCGATGTGGGTTCCAGAGTGGTAATATAGTGTATTGGGGGGGTCCATTTGTATGGAGGGCTATAAAAAATAGACCAATATATAGGGTGAACCATTTAAAATTTTAAATTACAATCGGATATGAAGAAGTACCGATTATTTTTTCAATTTTCTGTTTTTGTTGCAAAGGTTGAAATTTGTCATTCAAACTTTTTCCAAAATTACGGGGTTCTGACAATAAATTCTGAAAGAGGAGACTACAAAAAATATGCGTATGTCGGCGTTTTAACAGATCACATCGGAATTTCATTTTATAGACGATTAAAGTTTCCCAACTCTGGCCACTTTTGAAGCATATCGGTGTATAAAACTATGTTTTCTTAACATCTGAGGCATAGGGTATGTTCAGCAACATTGTAGATAATGATATGGCGAAAATTTTTGTAGAACATATTAACCCTCTAACTATCCCTCATAACAGGGTCTACTGCGGGGCAGTTTTGTGGCTTTCTTTCATAAAAAATATAAAAAGGCAAATGTTGGGGGCCGCCTTAAGAGTTGCAGATGGAGGGTAGGTGTGTACTGAAAAAATATTGGGGCTGAAAAAATATAGGGGGTGGGTCTTACATTTGACCCCACTAGCGGTCTCGGTCGGTGGGGACAAATTTTATAAAAAACAAAATATTTTTTGTATGGGAGTCCCCTTAACGAGTGGTGATAGAGGGTATGTTTGTTCGAAATAAATGTTGGCGAGGGAAAATTAAAGGGGTCGGTCTTACATTTAACCGCTCTGGTTATTTACACTCACCCCACCACCCCCATTTTTTGGCTCATGAATTTTATTTCCGAGCCTCACAAAATAAGGGGTTCTAGCATATCAAAATCCAAAATTCGTGCACTATTCCACCCCTACTGAACAATAACTAAATTATTAAAATTAACCCTTAATGGGCAATCTTGAATTTGATTGATTTTTGACGTTTGAGTTAAGTTTTGGGTTTTGCTGTGTTCTGACATATATAGTAAAATTTTCTGGCCAACATTTTTGTAGAACATTTCATCTCCGCCCTTCACCCTTTTCGGGGTGTTTTTTACAATTTGTTAAAATAAAGCCAAAAAATGCCGTTATGAGGGGTAGTTAGAGGGTTAATATGTTCTACAAAAATATTCGCCATATCATTATCTACAAGTTGCTGAACATACCCTATGCCTCAGATGTAAAGAAAACATAGTTTTATACACCGATATGCTGCAAGAAGAGGCCAGAGTTGGGAAACTTTAATCGTCTATAAAATGAAATTCCGATGTGATCTGTCAAAACGCCGACACACGTATATTTTTTTGGTCTCCTCTTTCAGAATACAATGTCAGAACCCCGTAATTTTTTATCGAGTTGTACTGTGTAATCGAACACAATATCATTCATATGACTACCACGGCTGACACGCCATGGACCAATGATGCCACCAGCCCAAAATCCAAACCAAACAGTGATTCGTTTGTGGATTCTCTGAACCCCATACGCGACATAGCCACCGAGATGAAAATGAACTTCATTTGAAAACACGAAATTTTTTTTACGTAAATTTCCTACATTTTGCGTTACTCTAGTACGTTTTTAATAGTTTCCAATTTTGTTTTGCTGTAGCCGTTTTATTTGTACCACTTTCGCTCCATTTTCACTAAAAGAACAAATTAAAAAAATTCTATCTTTAAAAGTCAACGTAATTTGTAGTTTAAATTTAAAATGTTACATAGCCCACCCTATAGTTCACTTTCGCAGTAGGCATTCCTAGTCTGCTATTTCGTACACGGAAAATTTTCACATCTTTTAAAGTATGATGGCCAAACCGACTTTCATGATTTTTTTCACATCCAACACTTTAGTTGTACCATCCATCCCTTATCCCTACCATGTATCCCTTTTATCCATTTATGTCACACGTCTACGTAGTCAGCATGTATGCACCGAATTTCATGATTCCGGCAGCCTTTTGTTGGTGTCATTTTTATTCCTTTCTGTCCCTATTCCCCTTTAAAAGAATAAACTTCGAAAAAATCATTTATGTTGTTCGTCTACAATTTGCTGTTATATACACACAATTTAACGATTATAGCTCCTACAATTTTTTTGGTATAATTTTTATCCATTTTCTCCCACATCTCCCTTTAAAGTACAAATCTCGGAAAATTCATTTGTGTATCTTCACATTTTGATTGATATCATGATACATCAAATTTGTACGATTCAATATTCGATTCTTTTGTGGGTACTATTTTTATCTAATTTTATTCCTCTCCATTTTAAATTATAAATTTAACAAAATCCTTTCATGTTTCACGTCTCCTCGGACTTCATGATTTTAGCTTCATTTTCCATCTGAAAATCAATAATTGAAAAAAAATATTTCATTTGCGTTTCTTTCAAATTTTTGGGACGTACACACCGTACTTTCATGACTCCAGTTTCAGCCATATGATTGCTACCGATTTTAACCATTTTAAACCCCAAAAAGTACGAATTAAAAAATATTTTTTTTACGCATTCATGACATAAGAGGAACGTACGCATCAAATGTATCTAGACTGGATACATTCGTTTGGTCAGGGCTATTGTACCACTATGTGTACCTTTTAACCTTTTTTCCCCTTAGAATAACGGATTACGAATAATACCTTTTTACCTACATCTTCGTAAGAGAAACTTACGTACAAAATTTCATGATTATAGCTCTAGCCGTTTGGTCTGGGCAGTGATCAGACAGTCACTCAGTCACGAACTCAATCACAGCGACTTTTCAACATCATACCCGGCCTCTTTAAGTAAATGATTCTCTCAAACGAATGAGAAGCACACACTTGCCACCTGAGGAAACCTTTCACAGGGTGGAAATCATGAAAGTGGTAGTGTGCAGTCAAATAATAAATGTCACCATGACATTTGTAAATAAATTTAGATTTTATAAAATATAGAAACAAAACGGTGTTGGGCAAGGAGAATATCCCAGTTCAAATCAAACATAATTATTATTAAATGTAGTCGACTAAAACCGCCATTTTTGAACGAATGTATGAATTAAAGAGGTCTTTCTACGAAATGATTTATTTCAGAATGCAAATTATATGTTTGTACAGGGCTTATTTGTTTGCTTTCCTGCTAAAAATTGTAGATAGAGCATCGAAATCGCCATAGTATTTTTGCTACGCTTTTGCTGCCATCTCTTGGTGGATTTTTGCAGTACACTCATGTGTATTTGCCGTACAGTATATGATTTCGCCTTTGCAATATTCGCCCTGAAAGTCTTAGTTAGCTGATTTTCAAACCATTACAGTGTTTAGCACATTTGCCGCTAGGTGGTGCACAAACATAGCTTATTTGTTGCTAGCTATTTATGTTTTTAATAGCATGCAATAAATTAGACAAACAGACTCACTTTTTATACCCTCACTCTACAGTGTAGGAGAGTATATATCATTTGGGACAGAAAAAAGTGTAACGCATTGAAGGACTAAGACCCTAAGTATGTTTGGACCAAATCCGTTTCACAACATTTTAAGAGGTTTGATCCATGTCCGTCCGTCTGACTGGCTCGTGTACACGATAACTCTCGAAAGGAGTTAAGGAATCAATTCAGACTTTGCTCATGGTAATATTGTTCCCAAACTTAGTTTAAGTTCGAAGATGGGCGAAATTGCCACGCCCCTTCTGGTACCTCCCACACAAATGACCAATATTCCTATATTAAATTGCAACTTCCATCCGCTATATTTTGGCATTTGATAATGTTTGCCACCCCCTTCCAGTAACTCCCATACAAAGATGGGGTAGCGTCCATTGAAACTAGGCAGTCAACTTTTAGCTGCAGCAATAAAGGTCTCACTTTGCCTTTTTGCTAATTTTGGGTTCTGCTGAAGACTTCAGCACAACCTTTGGTCTTAAACCAAAATAAATGACAACACATATTTGAAAATATTTTTATAATGATGGGGGTACATTCACTTTGTCGGAGATTCCATAAATTATATATATTCTTGGTCGTGATAAAATTCTAAGAAGATCTAGCCGTCTGTCTGTGAAAAGCACGATAGCGGCCGAACGAAACGAGCTGGGATTTTATGGTTACAGATCGGTTGGAATTGAAAGTGTGCGAAATCGGCCCAAAGGGAAACAAATTTCCCTAACAAGGACTGAAAGTACTCCCTAATATTTAGAATATTTAGCAATTTTTTTAATTTCTGCTTTATATGCCTTAGAAATTCGTTGCGTACATTTCTCTTGTAGCGTATCTTATATTCAACTAGCAACAAAAAGTAAATGCACGTTTTAGCGGGACAAAAGGGATACAAATGGTACCAATGATACGATAACTGCTAGAAACATGAAAGTTGGAATGTAAATCCCTCTAATTGCATAGATACGTTAAATAGAGGAAGTTTTCAAAATTCGTTCTTTTAAGGGATGCAATTGGTAAAGAGGGATACAAATGGTAACTATCAAACCGCTGAACTTGAAATCATTAAATTCGGTGTGTACATTCATCTGACTGTGAAGATGCGAAATAAAAAGGATTTTGTCAAAATTTGTACTTTTTGGTGGAAAATGGCTGCAGCTATATTAATGAAATTCGGTGTGTACACTTCTCTGACTGCGGTGACGTGAATAATAAAGAGATCTTCCGATATTCGATATTCGAAGCATCAGGATCTAAATGGAATTAAATTTTGCTACAATCAAACGGTTGTATCCAGAATCATGATATTGAGTATTTGCACTCGTCTGTCTGCGTAGTCGCGGAAAATAAGAGGTACGAATTTTTCTAAATTCTTCTTACTTTTAGGGTCAAAAAGGAAAAAAAGGAGTGACTCTGGTACCAATAAAACGGCTTTACCTAAAATCATGAAATTACACCCCTAATTTCACGATTTTAGCTACATTCCACTCTGAATCGTCAATATTACAACTTTTCCAATTAAAATGGTACAGACATAAAGAAATTGTAAATGGGGAAAATCGGGCTTGATGGAAATTGTTTCTACCAAATAATATTTAGGGCACATTTTTTAAAGATTTCTGACTAATAACACTACTCAACAAAATGAAAAAAATTTCATGTACTCCGGATGCGATAATTTTTTCTGTGTAGATAACCTTGACATGAGCTCGAAAAACGCAATAAAAAATTTTGTTTCGTTTGGTTTTTTTTATTATTTTTTTTTTTAAATTTAAAAAATTTTTTTTGGTTAATTTGTTTCGTCCGGCATAACTCGGGAACCACTAGCCCGATTTAATTGAATTAAATTTTAAAAAAATTAAAATTACAATTCCCTTGTTCATATATTGTTTTCCTATAGAAGCAACAGTTTCCAAGTTAAAAATGAATATATAAAGGAAAAAACTTATTTTTTGCCTAAAGATTTAAAATTTTTTTTTTTTAAAATCCATAAAAAATCCAAAATGAAAAAAATGTCAAATCTTATTACTTTTACGTAAAGTCACATAACCTATGAGCAAAATGAGACAAAGATCATGAAAATCGATGCACGCGTTTCGCTTTTATTCGCAATTGAGTAAAGGTATGAATTTCAAAAATTTGCTCGACATATGCACAACTTTGTCTATGGTAAGGTTTTTTCTTTTTTTTTTTTGATTCTCAGAATTAACAAAACGGAATAAACAAAGGGTTATTTAATTTTTATGATTGCGTAAGCAAAGTAATAAACGCTAATAAATGTGCGTGAACAATTAAAAGGAAAAAAGGAAAGGGGACTTTTTTAATTATTTGGGTTTTCCGTTGGCTACCTGTATGTTTTTTTACAGAAATGCAACCCACATTTAAGGGTGGTCGGAAAATTTAAGACTCACACATGGTGAAACAGGTATGTAGCCACCGTAAAAAAATATACACCCATTTATAAGTACCTGTCAGTAAAATACTAAACAATACACAGTATAAATAGGTCTTCATTGATCGATTTTACTCATTCAACAAGTGTCGACGAACGCGATAGTTAAAATGAGCAAACGTTCGCGAGGATTTGAATGCAATACCAATCCAAGTAATTTTTGTTACATGTGCGGAGAATACGTTTCTGAAAAAAACAAGCGTTGTTTTTCACCTAAATTGAGAGATTCATTTGAAGAGAGCTTCAATTTAAAGGTCTCAAACATAGATGAGCGGTGGACACCAGTGCTCTATGTCCAAGGTGCTACGTACAGCTAGCTGACTCAAGGTAAGTGTAGATTACGAAATTCAAGAACATATATAACTTATTATTGAAATTCTTTCAGACGACAGCCGAGAATCATCATGCCAATGCTTTGGAGAGCTCCGCTTTGCCATGTAACAGATTGCTACTTCTGTCTTAGCAAAAAAACAGGCGTGGGAAAAATATACGATGGACTTACGCTGCTGTTTCAACAGTGAATTTTCCAGTGCCATTTTCCGAAGAACCAGTGGACCCGCAACCGTCCGTTTCAAGATGGGCATCTAATAATGAGGCGATACATCCAACATCAGATCCGGAGACAGTAGAAACCACATCAGAATGCGAGTCAAACATATACTTTGTATGGAGGTCAACGCTTATGTTCCCAAGCAGAACTGAACGATTGGGTTAGAGAATTGAAACTCTCCAAGGAAGATGCAGAGTTGCATGCATCGCGCATGCAACAGTTCGGTTTCTTGGCTCCTGGTGTGGTGACAACAATCTACAGGAAGCGTCATGAACCATACGCAAGGTACTACACAAAAAAAGACAACATCTGTTTTTGTAAGGACATTCCCGGATTATTTGGTGAACTCGGGTACTCTTACGATCCAGGAGAGTGGCGTCTTTTCATCGACAGCAACAAGCAGAGCCTTAAAGCAATTTTACTGCACAACGGCAACGAGAAACCTTCGATTCCAATTGCTCATGCCGTTGACACCAAGGAAACATACGAAGTCATGGACAATCTACTAAAGTGCCTTAACTATGAGAGGCACGATTGGAAAGTTTGTGCCGACCTTAAGGTTATCGGTATCCTTTGTGGATTACAAGGTGGATTCACAAAGTACTGTTGTTTTCTCTGCCTTTGGGACAGCCGCGATCGTCAACATCATTACACCAGGAGGAGTTGGACAGAAAGAGTTAACTTCATCCCCGGCAGCGACAACGTGAAATATACACCACTCATAAAAAAGGAAAATGTTTTTCTCCCACCTCTTCACATAAAGCTCGGACTCACAAAAAACTTCGTGAAAGCTATCAACAAAGATGGCGAAGCGTTCGCCTATTTAAAAACCATTTTTCCTCACCTTTCATCGGCAAAGATTAAGGAAGGCGTTTTCGACGGTCCGCAAATTAAAAAGTTGTTGCAAGACCAACAGTTTGAGCACATTTTATCACCAAATGAAGCTGCAGCTTGGAACTCTTTTCGGCAAATTGTTTCCGGATTTCTTGGAAACAACAAAAGCTCAAATTACAGAGAGATCGTCGAACAACTACTCCAAAATTATAAAAAATTAGAGCAAATATGTCGCTTAAGATACATTTTCTACACTCGCACTTGGACTTCTTTCCGGACAACCTGGGCGATGTGAGTGACGAGCATGGCGCACATGTAACAAAAATTACTTGGATTGGTATTGCATTCAAATCCTCGCGAACGTTTGCTCATTTTAACTATCGCGTTCATCGACACTTGTTGAATGAGTAAAATCGATCAATGAAGACCTATTTATACTGTGTATTGTTTAGTATTTTACTGACAGGTACTTATAAATGGGTGTATATTTTTTTACGGTGGCTACATACCTGTTTCACCATGTGTGAGTCTTAAATTTTCCGAATAATGACCACCCTTAAATGTGGGTTGCATTTCTGTAAAAAAATCATACAGGTAGCCAACGGAAAACCCAAATAATTAAAAAAGTCCCCTTTCCTTTTTTCCTTTTAATTGTTCACGCACATTTATTAGCGTTTATTACTTTGCTTACGCAATCATAAAAATTAAATAACCCTTTGTTTATTCCGTTTTGTTAATTCTGAGAATCAAAAAAAAAAAGAAAAAACCTTACCATAGACAAAGTTGTGCATATGTCGAGCAAATTTTTGAAATTCATACCTTTACTCAATTGCGAATAAAAGCGAAACGCGTGCATCGATTTTCATGATCTTTGTCTCATTTTGCTCATAGGTTATGTGACTTTACGTAAAAGTAATAAGATTTGACATTTTTTTCATTTTGGATTTGGCAAAAAATAAGTTTTTTCCTTTATATATTCATTTTTAACTTGGAAACTGTTGCTTGTATAGGAAAACAATATATGAACAGATTAAGGGAATTGTAATTTTAAATTTTTTAAAATTTAATTCAATTAAATCGGGCTAGTGGTTCCCGAGTTATGCCGGACGAAACAAATTAACCAAAAAAAAAATTTTAAAATTTAAAAAAAAAAAATAAAAAAAAAACCAAACGAAAAAAAAATTTTATTGCGTTTTTCGAGCTCATGTCAAGGTTATCTACACAGAAAAAATTATCGCATCCCGAGTACATTTTGACTGTTGACTAGTGTAATTATATTAATATTTATATATGGTACGGAATATTAATAATATAATAATGAAGAATCACAATTTTCCTAATATGGTAGTTCACTTCTATGTAATCTCGACAGCCTCTAATCTACCGATAATACTGTGGAATAAACTTCGTGGTGGAGGGTATATAAGATTCGGCCCGGCCGAACTTAACGCATTTTTACATGTTATACATTGTGTTAATAGAATCACAAGTAAAAACGGCGTTAAGTTGGGCCGGGCAGAAATATCAAAAAATATTGGTAGGCAGTGGTTGCCACAGTTGGTTGTATTTCCATTCTATTTTAATACAAATTTTGAAAATCTATTATCTCATGTACATAGTGTAAAATAACTTAACTTCATAATTCAACAAATTTTTGCCTTAAAAGTACGAATTTGGAAAAATTTTATTTTGCGTGTCTTTGCAGTTAGAGGAATGTATACACCGAATATCATGATTCTAGCTGCGTTCATTTGGTTGGTACCATTTTTATCCCCTTTTTCCAATTTTGCCACCTGAAGAGTACGACTATCTAAAATCTCTTTATTTTACGTGTCTACGCAATTACAGGGATGTACGCATCGAATTTCATCATTCTAGATGTATTCGTTTAGTTGGTACTATTTTTATCCCCTGTTCCCATTGTATCCCTTGAAAGTATGAGTTTGGAAAAAACCTTTTATTTTTCGTGTCTACGCAATCAGAGGAATGTATACTCCGAATTTCATGAAATTTCATTTGGTTGGTACTATTTTTATCCCCTTTTTTCATTTGAACCCCAAAAAGTACGAATTTCGAAAAATCCTACCTACTATTTTTATCACTATATTCCCATTTTGTCCCTTAAATCCCTTGTATCTACTCAATTAGAGGAATTTCGTGTTTCTAGCTGTTGTCGTTTAATAGGTACCATTTTTATCCCTTTTTGTCCCATTTCACGCCCTTCGAATAAAAATCGTTTTATGGTGCACGTTTTTGTTATCGGGGGAATGCGCATACCCAATATCAAGTAAGTGCAAGCAGATATATTGAAAAAATATGCTTAAATAATCTAAAATATTAGGGGTTATTATGGGTTTTTTTCAGTCATAGTGCGGACAAAATTTTCCCTTTAGGCCGATTTCGCCAAGTTTCAATAACACGTATTTATGCAAAATTTGGGCCTCCTAGCTCTTTTCGTTCAGATGCTAGCGTGCTTTCAACAGACGGACGGACGCACGGACATGTCTAGATCGTCTTAGAATTTTATGATGATCATGAATATATATACTTTATAGGGCCTCAGGCCGATATTTCAAGGTGTTATAAACGGAATGACAAAGTTAGTATACCCCCATCCTGGATGTGAAGGGTATAATGAAGAAATTATCGATCTGATTTTCACTGAAATTTTGCAAAATAATATATTTAAAAAAATCGTTAAAAATAGAGCCGATCATTTCACCTATTCCAAACTCACACAGTTGCTAAAAAATACATCTAATCTTAAAAGTAATTGAAATTGGAGTATGGAGAGGAGTTACAGGCGATTGAATGAGCGCACCTTTTGAAAGAATTGCAATTTTAACACTGTTAAATAGGGCATAATTCGTGAAAAACATTTTTTTTAATAAATATAAAATATTTTTGCGAGAATAATATATACACCAATTTTGAAAACAATCTATCGAACAAGCTATTGAGGCCGAAAATAATACCACTTGGCATGGAATGACTCTCTTAGAAAATATGATGTTATTTGCAATTGTATATTCAAGGAAAAAGATTACATTCGACGAATGTCATAGCAGAGTTTCATTGTTCCAACTGCAACAATTCTTATCTCTCTGCCGTTGATGCTGCCCTTAGCAAATCATAATAAAATGTCTGTCCATCTTAACGTCCATTTGACTCTTTTGTAACATTTGTTACGACCTTCACCATATATTTGTTTTATTTCTAGAATTTATGAGTTAATCCCATGATTGTCCGCCCCACCACTCTCTCTATCATTAATGTTGTAATTTCCTGCTTAAAGATTAATCAAAATAAACAAGAGTTAAAGTGAAATAAATTAATGTCAGTTGCTTCTCCGCAAAAGCGAATTCAGTTCGTCTAATTCCAAACATTGTCTGTGATAGATATTTCTAAATAATTGCACGACCATTGGGTCCACCATGTTTTTCCGTTTATCTTGGCTAGCCTGGTTTCAGTCATTACGAATTCCCAATTTTATCGTGATCATGAAAAATGCTTTATTTATGATGGCGACCCTTAAAACGAGCGGTAAATTTACATTCGCCAAACTCTAAATAATTCATATTAATTTGAAACATATTTTATTATAATTAATGTTCGAGGATAACACCCGTACTAATTGCACAATAACAAGCGTCTTGCTAAGCAGCAGAGCAGCGTGGCAGGCACACATCTATAGGTATGAATTCCTTGTTGTTTTCAAGCCGCCATTTGAAAGAGGAGCAGAACAATAAATTTGTGGCCAACAATAAAAGCCTGTTCAAATGAACACTGGCAAATCCTCTGTAAAGTGCTTTGCAAAGAAAAACCTTAAGAGATTTAAATAAATGTTAAAACATTGTAGAGCCTAAAGAGGAAAGTCACATGGTGAATTGGTTGGTTCGTATTGACACTTTGTGTTACCCTACAGGAGGCAGGATAAACATGATTTCTTGAATGACATAATGTCAAATAATGTGAAAAATATGATTAAAGAAGAATGATTGTTAAAGAATTAACAATCAGTGGTGGAGGGAAAATCAGATTGGATAATTAGTGAAGTTTTGTCGTCTTTAAGAGAGGAACGAATTAAAATCTGGAGAGTCATTTTAATGGGGTCAAAATCTAAACCGAGCTGGGACAAATTCGCTCGTCGGGTCACAGGTGAGGAAAAGGGGTAAACATAAACAAAAGGCCCCAAAATTAGCTCGGATTCACCCGAGGTTATATGTAAGACCGACTCCCTCCAACATTTCTTTCGAACACAAATACGCCCTATCGCCACTCCTTACGGAGGATCACATACAAAAGTTAAATTTTTATAGAATTGTCTCCCGCTGCTCCTACTGGTCCAAGGAGGCCCACCTCCTATCGTCAACCCTTAAGTTGGTCCCCATACGATTTTTTTATTTTTTGTTAGCCATATCCATAAAACATTGTTTATAAAATTTTATCCCACCGGAGGCCCCAAATATTTTCTCAGCAAGGTCATTCTGACATGTTTTCGTTCACTGAAAGGAGCTGAAGACCCGGTATTTTCAAATCGTCGAAGAATAAAAGTAATTGACTACCTTATTTATATGATTGTCAAACTTCAAGCTGTTGTCTATGAAAAGCCCTAAGATTCTTAATCAGTCCACATTGTCGATAATGGAACTATGTATAATAAAACACAAAGATGTATCAGTATTTTGGTTATACACCATTGACTTTGAATTTTTTGAGTTTATATCTATAAATTTATCCCGACACCAGTTGTATATCCTTACCAATTCCTCAATAACGCGATTCTGAAGATGAATGTCTTCAGTTCGATGAGCAACCAGTTGAAAGTCGTCGGCATACAGATGGGCCTTGGTAAAAGATATACTTTCAATCGTTGAATTGTGCTTCAACAACATAAATAATTTTAAGAGAAATGAATTATCATGAATTATATTTAATTGAAATTAGTAAAAGTAGTTCATCATTAAAATTTTTACCCTAAAAATACGAATATCGCAGCTAAAGCGAAGTATGCAGCGCTTTTCATTATTCTATCTTCATTCTCTCTCCTTTTTTATATACTAACTTTGTCATTCCATTTGTAACACCTTGAAATATCGACCTGAGTATATAGATTCTTGATCGTCATAAAATTCTAAGACGATCTAGCCATGTCCGCCCGTCTGTTGAAAGCACGCTAGCATCTAACCGATGGATGTCCAAATTTTCCATAGTCGTTGATCGGATTGGGATTGGAACTGGGCGAAATCGGCCCAAAGGGAAAAACTTTTCCCTCACAAGGACTAAAAATGCCCATAATAACCCCTAATATTTTAGAGTATTTAAGCATATTTTTTTTTTATTCTGCTTGTACTTACTTGATATCGGGTATGCGCATTCCCCCTATAACAAATACGGGCACCATAAAGTGATTTTTATTCGTAGAGGGTGAAAAAAGGGATAAAAACGGTACCTATTAAACGACAACAGTTAGAAACACGAAATTCGGTGTGTACATTCCTAACTAACTGAGTAGAGACATAATATAAAGGTATTTTTTCAAATTCGTACTTTTAAGGGGTAAAATGGGAAAAGAGGGATAAAAATGGTACCAACCAAACGGCTGCACTTAGAATAATAAAATTCGGTGTATACATTCCTCTGAATGTAAAGAAGTTATGAACGATCTAACATTACTTAGGATAGGAGCAATTGTGTGGGAGGTACAAAAAGGGGCGTGGCTAAAGAGTAGATATTTTTTAGGTTTAAAGTGATTATAAAAACATTTTCAAATATCAAATTAAAAATGATTTGATTTTTTTTGATGCATGTTATTTCGGATTTATTGTAACCTAAGTTTATGCCACTTTGTGTGGGAGGTACCAGAAGGGGTGTGGCAATTTCGAACAGATTCGATGCGAATGTAACCACTAAAAAGGCATTGCTAAATATCAGATTTCACAGTATTCCGATCATCAGTATAGAAGTTATGACAGCTTTAATTTTACGTACTTTAGGGTGACTTGTGTAGGAGGTACTGGATGGGGCGTGGTAAAACCTATATTTAATACACTTAAAGTAATTATAAAAATATAGCTGAGTCCGATTATCCATGTGGAAGTTATGTGGGTTATTTGTGTGGGAGTTACCAGAAGAGGCGTGTCAAGTTCGCCCATCTTCGAACTTAAACTAAGTCTGGGAAAAATATTACGATGTGCAAAGTCTGAATCGATTCATTAACTCCTTTTGATAGTTATCGTGTACAAAAGCCAGCCAGACAGACGGACGGACATGGCTCAAACACCTTAAAAAGTAGTGAAACGGATTTGGTCCAAACATACTTAGGGTCTTAAGTCACTCCTTCAATGCGTTACACTTTTGTTCTGTCCCAAATGATATATACCCTCATACTCGGTAGACTGAGGGTATACAAATAACTTTTAAGTCTTTAAAATAAAGGATAAAAAAGTTTTTTTTTAATTCGTACTTTTAGAGTCAAAATGGAAAAGGGGGATAACAATTGTACGCCAAACGGCTGAAACTGAAATTGTGAAATCCGGTGTGTAGGTTCCTCTGACAGCGTTGACGTGTAAAATATAATTATTTTTCCTAATTCATCCTTTTAGGATGACAATGGAAAAAGGGGATAAAAATCGTACCAAAAACAAAGGCTGAATTTGAAACCATGAAATTCGATGTATACAGGCTGCGTTTGTACTAAAAACTAAAATTGGTTTTCCAAATGATGAAAAATGGTATACAAATCGTACCTACCAAACGGCTGTAGCTGGAATCACGAAATTCAGTGACAACATTACGATAAAGTCATTGGTGATGATCCGACTTTACACAACATCCATTTCACAGCATGGGTATCCTTTTCGCCGTATCCTTACGAGTGCCCTCTTTTTGCTGGGTTATATCAAATTTCAATCAGATTCAAAGATTCAAGATTTCAAAATGAGCATCTAAACATTTCAAGTTTGTCAATGCTGCCGACCATAGCGCAAACCCATCATGGATCTTAATGCAGATTGCCTCAAGGTATGCCAACTGAAGAAAGTAAATAAATTTCTGTTAAAAATAAGATTATAAGAATTTGTTAGCCCGGTTGGTGGTGGTGTGAGAGTGCGCGACAATAATGGCAACAGCTAAAGCCAGACAAACCGAGAAGCGGAGCGACGGACAGACACATTAAGAAGACACACACATTCATACATACAAATAACTACAAATGCCAGTTATATTCGAATAAATGTTATTCTCCAGCAGCAGCAATTCGTTGACAAACGCACGAGCGAACTATAGAGAATTTTGTATTTGCCAGTTAACTGGGCGGCTGTGACTGTGAATGTGACTCTGGCTATGACACATTTAACTGAAGTTTATGTTGTTCATGGCCCGGAGCTGTGGAATTTGTGATTCCTTTAAATAAAATTAAAACTTTTTCATTTTCATTCTCCTGCTTCCCATGGCAGGGGGCATTCTGGAATGGTGGTGTATGTGGTGGTGGAGTGTATTTATTCTGGGTTAAAGTGTACAGGTGTTTGTTTGTTTTGCAATTCTCGTCGGAGTGTCGAAGAGGAGTATGTTGTTTGTGTGTGGTTAAAAGAGACTGTGTTGAGATCTTTATATCCTCACTCGTTCCATGCCATATTGAGAGGGATTTACTGTGGCTTTGATGTTATTTGTCGTCGTTGGGTTTTTTATCGAGAAATGTTTTACAAATTTAATGTGTTGTGTCCACAACCTGAGATGAAAAGCAAGTGCGAATTTTTTAGCCGACTATGATGTAGTACGAGAATAAAATTGTTGCAAAGTTGGTCAAATGTTTGCACAATTTAATAGCTGTGGGTAGAGTGTGGCAAATGTTTGGGTGAGTGTTTTGTGGGCAAAGTATGGTATATCTTTGGATGTTTGTTTTCAGTTATTCCTTTTGTATAAGTTGAATATGGAAGGAACATGTTTCCATAAAGTAAATATCTTCAGGAAAATGAAGAACGGAATTGGGGAAGTTGCAAAAAATGGAAATATATATTGTATTTCTGAATGGCTGTGTTGATTTAAATGAAATTCAACGGAGTCATATCTGCAGCGTTGTCGTCGAGCTAAAGTTTTAACAAGTAGGGTCTGTTAAAAGTTTAATTTTCATCCACTACCTAGGTCGAAGTAATTTCATGTGGAAAAACTTAGATACTTGACAAATATCCAGAAAAAACTAGCCTAAATATAACAAAAAACGTGCCAGAAAACTTCTAAGCCAGAGTAGAAGAAACGTATCAAGAGTGATATCAGTCCTGACGGTCACTGTAAACCATGCGCGACGAATGAAGCTACAACGATCAATGCTAAAACTGCGACAAAGAAGAGGAAGAATAGATAGTCGATAACTTCTTATGTGACTGCCCAGCTCTACACTGAAATAATTATCTTCATACTATTTATGATTTTATCTTAACCTCAGTGAAAATTTCATTAAAAAATCGCCAAAGAAACACTTCAAAAAATGTATGAAACATGTTTCATAAAGCACAAATCAATGAAAAGTGTCATAGAATTTATAAAACATTTATTAGAAACTATGAAATTCAGTTCTTCTTTCGATTAACTTTTATCATACAAGTTCATTATTTTTCATAATGATGATTTTTGAAAATTTTCATAGATTTTATAAAGAAACTTCATTAATTTTCTGAAAAAGTTTCATAAATATTAATAATTTATACTGACGTTTCCAATATAAACAAAAATCAGAAAAAGGTATGACCTGTTGACTAAACAAACAACACATTCCATCATTGCGAGAGTCTTTCTAATGAGTATGTCTTCGACCAAAATCAGGGTAAATAATTTCACTGAAAGAAGAAGCTTCAAGAACGTAATACATTGCATCAATGAATGTCATTGTTTTTGGACCAACGTAGAGCTTAATTGATACAACGTAAAATGTTTCATTAAATTAACAATCAATGTACAATGTTTCATTAGTGTTAGATTAATGTAAAGTGTCATTAATACAATTAAACATTGTCATTATATTAATGAAGCAGGTTAAGTCAATGTAAATACTCGTTTCATTAACAAAATGTTCATTAATGATTTTTTGTCGTTGTAGTAATGAAATAGTTTCATTGATTTAATAACAATGATTCGTTGATATAATGCAAATGCTGCATCAAAAAGAATTAAACTAAAAATATCCCTATTATGGCTTATTTAGCTTTGGACCATCTACTTGTAGTTTGCAGCAATTATTTGGCGAAGAAACCAAAATACTTAAGCTAAGTGAACTATAAAATGAATGAGAATTGTATCTTACTTCCTGTTTGCCATTCAAAAATGCGTACACTAAAAAAATTAATGAAACTAGTTCATTCTGGTAATGAAATGTTACATTCGGGTTAAGAAAGTGTTACATTATTTTGTTTATGGCAGAAAAAATAAACAAAACTTAATATAATATCCTAAACAAGTATTGTAATAGTAAATTTAATCATCTACATTATAATCCAGCCAATGATTCTCATAATATTATCCATATTTGCCTCGATTTATATAAAAAATAGATTTCATTGCATAAATGAAAACTATTTCGTTGTATTAATGACACAAAAATCATTAAAAATATTGTTAATGAAATATATCATTACGGTAATGAAACATTTCATTGGATGTATGAAACATTTGCATCAATGTAAACACATTAATGAAATTGTTTGATTGATGTAATGAAGCATTTCTCTTTCAGTATATGTCATTGTTAACATAGGACAAATGAGAATTGCTAGCATTCAACGGAATAAAGCCGACAAACTCAAAATGTAGTTGTATGTTATGAAATATTTCATAACAACTATGAAATCCTCCGTTATATTTATGAAGACATTTCATAACACAAATATTTTATTTGTTTTGACATATTTCATAATATTTAAGAAATGTTTCTTTAATACTATGAAATCATTCTTTGATCTTATGAAACTAAGTATCACTAATTTGACAATTTTGTTTTATGAAATGTTTGTGAAATGTTTATGAAAAAATTGTATGAAACATTTTATTTTATTTATGAATATATCATACATAATAAGAAAAAATTCACAAAATTTATGAAAAACCTTTTATGAAATCACTTCATAAATATATTGAAGGAAAATTCTTTTAGTGTAATAAACCCATGACACAGGTCCTTTGAGAAGCACTTACGACATTGACGAGATATAGTAACTTGAGGTTGGAGGTTTAATATAATATCTCAATCAATGCGACTGGATAGGAGTGGTGTGGTCCATTCAAAACGATGCCCTAAGGTACTACTTGACGCTTCAGTAAAAGAGTTCCATGTAGCCTAAAGTCTGGCGGCCCCGATGCTATGATTCCCTACATCATCCTGTACACCTATATGAAATGCTTAAGGCCAGTGTGTAAAAGCAGCGATCCGCTAAATACTTTTTCTATTGATTTTTTCTACGACTACAACAAAAACACTTATATCACTGTACGACAATTTAAAAAAAAAGTCGCTACACTTGAACCGGATGATATACGTATAAAACTATAGGCAAAATGAAGTTATTTGGCGTTTTTAGTTCTTCATTTCCTATTAATATTTATTTCAAGTGTACCCCTTAGTTTTTCTAGTTTATTCATATCTTGCCTTTTAAGAGACAAAATTTTAAATTTTTCTTAATAAATAAATAAATTAAAATATTTTACCACATATTCTCTTCTTTGATTTGATGACATAGGGTGATAATAAGTATTAAAAATAATTCTTAAAAAATGTATCCTTTTGAACTTTGTAGTCCTTTTAAGGGTCAACAGGATGAGAAAATGAAAAACTAAAAAGGATACTTAACTCTATTTCACCTATAGTTTCTGAAGTATATCATCTGGTTCAAGTGTAATATGGACTGTCGGACAGTGTATTAAGTGATTTTATTTTGTTACATGTGTATGATGAAAGAAATTATGTTATACTTAACAACATTTTAATTACAAAAATTTAATAATCCAGATTTCAGTCTTCAACTTTGCCTTCCTACACAAATTATTGAATTTGTTGTTTCTGTAATAATAATATTACAAATATACCGAACAATTAAAATCAGTAATACTGAAAAATATATTATTATCTTAACGATTTTATAGTCCTATACCGGCAACATTAACCATGAACGATCGAGCCCACGAATAACTTAAAACAAATCAAACACACAATTTCTTTGTACTGTTAACTTGTATACCCTCCAACTCCAGGATGTCATTCCGTTTGTAACGCCTTGAAATATCGACCTGAGACCCTATAATGTATATATATATTGTAGATCGTCATCAAATTCTAAGACGATATAGCCATGTCTGTCCGTCTGTTGAAAGCACGCTAACGTCTGAACGAAATGAGCTAGGTCGTCCAAACTTTTCATAAATGCGTCTTATAGTCGTAGATCGATTGGGATTGCAACTGGCAGAAATCCAAGTCCAAAGGGAAATATTTTTCTCTCATAAAGACAGAAAATACCAATAATAAGCCCTAATATTTTAGAGCATTTAATCATGTTTTCAGTACGTCTGTGTGTACTTACTTCATATTGGGTATACGCATTCCCCCTATAACAAAAACGACGTGAAAGATTCTTATTCAGAGTTGGTGAAATGGGGCAAAAAGGGATAAAAATGGTACATATTAAACGACAACAGCTACAAACACGGTACATAATATAAACGTATTTTTTCAAAATTCGTACTTTTAAGGGGTAAAATGGGAATAGAGGGATAAAAATGGTACCAACCAAACGGCTGTACCTAGAATTATGAAATTCGGTGCATACATCCTCCGATTGCGTAGACACTTAAAATAAACAGATTTTTCGAAATTCGTATTTTTTGGGTTTAAAATGAAAAAAGGGGATAAAAATAGTACCAATCAAATGACCGCAGCTAGAGTCATGAAATTCGGAGTATACATTCCTCTGACTGCGTAGACACGGAAAATATAATTTTTCGAAATTCGTACTTTTTGGGGTTAAAATGGAAAAAGGGGATACAAATAGTACCAACTAAACGACTACAGCTAGAATGATGAAATTCTAATTGCGTCAAGGGGGTAAAAATGGCACCACCCAAATGGGCGCAGCTGGAATCATGGAATTCGGTGTATACATTCCTCTGCATAGACAAGCAAAATAAAAAGTTTTTTTCCAAATTCGTACTTTTGCTTTTACGGCAAAAATTGGTTGAATCATGAAGTTAGGTTATTTTGCACTTTACTACTAATGGATTTTCAAAATTTGTACTTTTGGAATTAAAATAGAATGGAAATACAGCCAACTGTAGCAACCACTATCTAAAGGGTGATTTTTTAAAAGCTATAAGAAAGTTTTTCAAAAAAAAACACATAAAATTCAGAAAAATGCATGAAATTTTTATTTGAATCGATAGTACGGTCCATATAATTTAATGTTTGAAGACTATTTCATGCAAATGTTGACCTTGACTGCGCCTCAAATGGTCCATCCGCTTAGTCCAATTTTGGCATTTCCACGTTTTTGAGTAACAGAGGCCCAATTGCTGCGAACGGCGACGAATCGATAATTGATGGTCATCATTAACACTGGCCGATACAGCTGCGATATTTTCTTCAGTTCGCACTCTACGTAAGCGTGTTGGTGGTTTAATGTCCAACAATGTAAATTTGGTGCGAAATTTAGTCACAATAGCCCGAACAGCCGCTTCAGTGGGTCGATTAAACAGACCATAAAATGGAAGCGCGCGATGAACTTTCTTAACAGAGCACGAATATTGATAATAATAATATTGATAAATAGAATATTGTTCGTTTGTAAGACGATTCATGGTTAAATTATAGACCAAACTGAAGTTGTTTGACAGTGAAACAAAAAACGAAACGTGCGTCAGCTGTTTAAACCAGTGTTGCCAAAAAGATAATAGCTAAAAAATCACCCATTACCAATATTTATGGTATTTAAGTTTTTTGAAAATATAAATATAAGAATATTTATTTTTTGAATTGGCGTATTGATAGCCTTGCCTTATAAGCGTGGTTTGAAATAATTAAAATATTTTATTTATTTATAAAATATTTGTATTTGTTTTGGTTGGGTTATATTAAAAAAATTATATTTTCCTGTAATATTACTGCACTTCTACGAAAACCGACAACCTCTGTGGAATGCAATTAATGGTGGAAAGTATATAAAGTTCGGCCCGGCCGTTTTTTACTTGTCTATATTACAAAATTGGCGATTTTGGAGAAGTGGGGGAGGTCGTTTGATCAATATGTTTGAAGAAGGGCATTAAAGGTATCAAATTATATCTTCTCTGCGAAATATAAAATAAATCTCCACCAGCAGGAAGAAACAAAAAAATTACAAATTTGAAAATCGTGCCAATAATGAGATCTAATGTTAAAAATACAAAACCTACCTCGCCAACAAATATGATCATTTTGTGTAGGTATTTATATAAATTTAAATAATCTTCAAAAAGTGTCCTCGTAAACATGTTAGGATAACATGTCTTCCTCTGCCATTCCATAACAATTCAACTGTTATCCTTCAAATGTTGCGTTGTTAATTGTGAAGATGATTGTGTTGACGCAGACAGGATTACAAAATATGATGGATAGAAAATAAGCTAATTTTTTTTTCGTTTTTACTTTCTTCCACTTGTCGACGTTATGATTGGCGGCAACTTTTTTCTTAAACCTCTCCCAGTACAACAAAACAATATATAAATAAAAATTGTAAATGCGAAGACAGCAAACTTTCACAATTGCAACGCACAGAGCCTCCCCAAAAGAAACGTGTACGAAATTTGTTTATTTTCAAAAGTTTCAATTTTTTTCTATTGAAACCCTGATGTCTGCAACGAAAGCGCCACTTTCCAAAATCGAATGCAAATAAGTTAAAAACTGAAGTTTATTCAACTCGTATTTCAAATTTAAACCTGACATCGCAACCATGTAGCTACGTGTTCGGCATCATCAACTGGGGTATTGTAATCATCTGTAGCTGCCGTTGATTGCTAACGATGAAGTCCTTGTGGTGATGGCAACAATGTGCTGCAAACAATTTGTTGCAAGAGATACGAACATGTTTACCTGGATAAGTAGATATTGGTTTCATTTCAATGCAAATGCAAACCAGATGGGATTACAATTATCCTACGATTTTGTGTGTGCGAATTGAGTTTTTTTGTCTATCTCCCTTCATGTAGAATGTTGACATTGCCAATGCGTTGATAATTCCTTTAGGCAAATAATAGCTGCGTCAGGGAATTTGTCATATAGTCTGTTGCGTTGCGTTTCATTTCAAATATTGACATGACATGTGTAAGTATGCTGGAGATTTCGAAAAATTCTTAATAGACAATTGGAAACCGTAGCCGAAAACCTGGGGAAACCGGTTCAAACCAATTCACCTTATCCCTATATAAAGGATATCAAGATAAAGGCTGGTGTTATCTATGCTACTTGTGTCATCTGCCATCATTCCAGTGTGCGAATTATGGAATTCATAATAAACAAGTCACAAAACAACAATCATTTTGGTAACAAATATAAAATAACTTGTTTTTAATGAGTCCTCCAATGGCCAAGTGACCATTAACAAAGGACCTTTGGGCTTTTAACATTTTCAGATTAAAAATGGCAAAAATAAACCCAAAAACAATATTCACAAATCGAATTTTATGTAAATTCAACGAGTGTCGCTTCGCATTCAACCAAATTACCCTCAAGTGCCTTTGGAGGACAAAACCATGGATTTGTAATTATTTCGAAGCGCGCAGAATAACAAACGAATCGTTTAATTGCACATCATTGTTAATAATTAAGGGCAGTTATACCGGTGGCCAGACAGGCCACTTTGGATGGACTTAAGCGTAGCATAAAGGACACTCTCTAAGGGCGAGAGACATTACGCCTGTTATAATTGCAGAGCAATTTATTTAATTTACAGGTAATTAGCGACTCAGAGACATTCTTGAAGTGTTATTTAAACTAAATGTTTTCGTCTTCTTCGAAGCGTGTTATCTGCATTTTTATTACTTTGGAAAATTTATAAATAAATTGTTGAGAGTTTACCTTTGGTAAGTGTTAAGTGTCCGTTTTAATGGATGTTCATTATTTCTTTTGAAAAGTAATTCAGCGAAATGTATTTCTACGAATACAACTTTAGAAAATTACCCTCAATTTAATTTAATTGGTAGTAAGGATTTTAATGTTCATTTAACTTTTGTGGGTAATTTGTTTATGTTTTGTAATACAATTCAAACATTTTAAAAAAGTCAATGCATTTAAATCTATAAAAGGTTGTCATCTATATATATAAAAGAGTTGCGTTACTGACTGACTCACTGACTTATCATTGACCAGCCCCCAGACCAAACGGCTGAAGCCAGGTTTTCATGAAATTCAGGGTAGTTCCCAAATATGACGAAGACGTCGACTAAGAAAGGATTTTACGAAAACCGTACTTTTAGGGGGTAAAGTGGGACAAAAGGGATAAACATCGAACCTTCGTCCTGACTAAACGGCACTAGCTAGAAACATGAAATTCAGTGTGTTCCTTTCACTGACCATGCAGAAGAGCTGCAAATAGGGATTTTTCGAAATTTGTAGTTTAAAAAATATTTTAAAACTGTAAAAAATACTCATTTTATCTTCCAAAGCATACGAAGTAAGGGAATAGGGAAAAATGAACCCGTGCAACGCCGGATATAAAATACTACTAGGCAATAAAATCCATTTAAAAATCGTTTTTTATTCACAATTTTGTTAAAATTTGAAATTTTTTTTAACCTTTCAAAAAAAATATATTTTAAAATAAAGCATGTTCACATTGTATAATGTTATTTTTTAAAAGAAATGAGCGTTGGCACGACAGAAGTATTGTCGTGTAACTATACCTGCATATACACATACTTACATATGCAACTCAATGAGATGCTTGTAAGATGGCATGTGTACTTTATTACTTGGTTCGATTTTCTCGTTCGTTTGTGATAATCATTTCCTTAAAGAGGCCGGGTTTGATGTTAAAAAGACGCTGCGAAAAGACCTTTGACAGGGTGGAAATCATGATAGTGGTAGTCTGCAGCCAAGTAATAAATATCACCATGTCATTTGTAAATAAATTTGCATTCTATTAAATATATATGCAAAATTGTCATGAGCCGGGACAATATCCCAGTTCCAGTTCAAAAAATTAAAATGTAAAGCGTTTTAATTGATACAATCAACAACAAGTAAGGAAAGGCTAAAGTCGGGCGGGGCCGACTATATGATACACTCCACTGTCTATCCGAATACAATTCAATTCGGTAATAAAGTGAAAACGGAAAGGATTTTTGTATCCTGTTAATGTATGTGTTTGACAAAAAAATGTTAAATCGGAAAGGACATTTGTATGGGGGTATATTGAAACCTGGAACGAAATAGGTGAAATATAATATGTATAGTTTCAGCAAAATCGGTTAAACATTTTGGAGCTACATTTGTATTGGGGCTATATCTAAATCTGAACCGATCTTACCCACTTGCACCATAGGTGTTTTTAGTTGGATTATAAGATGATTTGTAGAATTTAAAGAATATCGGGTATAATATGTGGTTTCTAGAGCGGAAAATGTGAAATCGGGACCGATATTTGTATGGGGGCTATATATAAATCTGAACCGATCTTGCCCACTTTCTGCATAGGTGTTTATAGTTGGATTATAAGATGTTTTCCCAAATTTAAAGATTTTGGGTGTTACAAACAAATGCACAAAGACATAACACTCTCGTGGAGTGTATAAAAATGTATCTGTCCGCCTGTCCATCTATTGTTGTAATCAAATTACAGGTCGCAATTATAGTCCGATCTTAACAAAAATTGGCACACATAAGTTTCGTGGATCAAGGATGAACGCTATTTAATTTGAGGCAATTCGGTTCAGATTTAGATATAGCCCCCACACAAATTTCACTCCCGATTTGACGTTTTCCGCTCTAGAAACCACATATTTTAACAGATCTTCTTCACATCTTGCTAAATTTCTTATATTTCAACTAGAAGCACCCATGGTGAATATGGGTCAGATCGGTACAGATTTACATATAGCTCCCACACAAATTTCACTCCCGATTTGACTTTTTCCGCCTCAGAAACCACGTATTTTTACCGAATTTCTTCAAAATGAGAATAACACGTTACACTTGAACTGGAGGAACTTATGGTGAAAGTTAGTCACTTCATTCCATGTTTCGATATAGCCCCGATACAAATATTCTTCTCGATTTGACAAATATACAAAAATTCTTCCCATTTTTACTTTTTTACCGAATTGAATTGTATTCGGAGAGAAAGTGGAGTGTATCACATAGTCGGCACCGCCCGACTCTAGCCTTTCCTTACTTGTTCTGCTTCCGTTTGTGCTCATCTGAATTTAAATGATAACAAGTTTTTTTTTTCAAATTTTTAATTTTCACACTTAAGTTGTCGCACTTTAAAGAAATACTATGGTCACAAATTTTCTGGTTTTCCAGTAAGGTTTTTATAACCTCCACCTCCAGGATGGTGGTATACTAACTTTGTCATTCCGTTTGTAACACCTTCAAATATTGACCTGAGACCCTATAAAGTATATATATTCTTGATCGTCATAAAATTCTAAGACGATCTAGCCATGTCCGTCCGTCTGTCCGTCTGTTGAAAGCACGCTAGCATCTAAACGAAAGGAGCTAGGACGTCCAAATTTTCCATAAATGCGTCTTATAGTCGTAGATCGGTTGGGATTGAAATGGGGCGAAATCGGCCTAATGGAAAACATTTTCCCTCACAAGGACGAAAAATACCCATAATAATCCCTACTATTTTAGCGTATTTAAGAATGTTTTTTGAATATGTCTGTTTATATTTGCTTGATATTTGGTATGCGCAAAAAACTGCACCATAAAGTGATTCTATTTGTAGGGGGTGAAATGGGGCAAAAAAGGGATAAAAATGGTACACATTAAACGACAACAGCTAGAAACACGAAACTCGGTGTGTACATTCCTCTAATTGAGTAGATACATGATATAAAAGTATTTTTTTTTAATTCGTACTTTTAAGGGGTAAAATAGGAATAGAGGGATAAAAATGGTACCAACCTAACGGCTGTAACTAGAATAATGAAATTCGGTGTAAACATTCCTCTGATTGCATAGATAAGTAAAATACACGGATTTTTCGAAATTCGTACTTTTTGGGGATAATATGAAAAAAGGGGATAAAAATAGTACCAATCAAATGACCGCAGCTAGAGTCATGAAATTCGGAGCATACATTCCTCTGACTATGTACACACGGAAAATAAACTGATTTTTCGAAATTCGTACTTTTTGTGGACAAAATAGAAAAAGGGGATAAAAATAGTACCAACCAAATGACCGCAGCTAGAGTCATGAATTCGAAATTCGTACTTTTTGGGGACAAAATAGAAAAAGGGGATAAAAATAGTACCAACCAAATGACCGCAACTAGCGTCATGAAATTCGAAGTATACATTCCTTTGACTACGTAGACATGAGAAATAAATGGTTTTTTCCAAATGCGTACTTTCAAGGGATACAATGAGTACGGAGGGATAAAAAAGGTACCAACCAAACGGCTACACCTGGAGTAATGAAATTCGGTGTATGCATTCCTCTGATTGCGTAGACACTTAAAATAAACAGGTTTTTCGAAATTCGTACTTTTTGGGGTTAAAATGAAAAAAAGGGATAAAAATAGTACCAATTAAATGACCGCAGCTAGAGTCATGAAATTCTGAGTACACATTCCTCTGACTGCGTAGACACGGAAAATAGACGAATTTTTCGAAATTCGTACATTTTGGGGATAAAATTGAAAAAGGGGATACAAATAGTACCAACCAAATGACCGCAGCTAGAGTCATGCAATTCGGAGTATACATTCCTCTGATTGCGTAGGAATCGGAAAATAAACGAATTTTTCGAAATTCGTACTTTCAAGGGATACAATGGTACAGAGGGATAAAAATAGTACCAACTAAATGACTACAGCTAGAATGATGAAATTCTAATTGCGTAGAAACGTCAAGGGGGTAAAAATGGTACCAACCACATGGTCGCAGCTGGAATTATGGAATTCGGTGTATACATTCCTCTGCCTGCATAGACACTCAAAATAAAAAGTTTTTTTTTTAATTTGTACCTTTTCTATTATGACAAAAATTGGTTGAATCATGAAGTTAGGTTATTTTGCACTATGTACCTCTGATAATGGATTTTTTTGTACTTTTGGAATTAAAATAGAATGAAAATACAACCAACTGTAGCTCCCACTATATACCAATATTTATGGTATTTAAGCTTTTTGAAAATATAAATATAAGAATATTTATTATTTGATTTGAAGTAAATAATGGTTTAAAATAATTAAAATATTATATTTATTTATAAAATTATTTTTTCAATATTTGTAGTTGTTTTGGTTTGCCTATATTAAAAAAATTATATTTTCCTGTAATATTACTGCACTTTTACGAAAACCGACAACCTCTGTGGAATGCAATCCATGGTAGAGGGTATATAAAGTTCGACCCGGCCGAACTTAACGCCGTTTTTACTTGTTTTATTTTAATTCCATAAAAATGTCTGTTTGTACTCAAAATTTGATGATCTCTCTGTGTGTACTTTAGACACAGTAACAACAAATGTTGTTTTTCCATGTCGAACGTGACATCGAAATATGTGATAATGCAAAGCAAAAAGTTGAAGTTAATAGCAGTCGTTTAACTTCGTATCCTTTCTTTTTTTGGCTCTTCGTACTCTCTGAAAGATTTTAGACACCAAAGTCAATGCGTAATGCCTCTCTTTATTAAATTTTATCAAAACAAAACATGCGAAATGCCCATATATCGAAATAATACTTCAAATCAATTCAAAAAGTAAATATACGACAGCAATCTTCAAAAGCTTAAATACCATAAATATTGGTGGATAGTGGGTGCTACAGTTGGTTGTATTTCCATTCTATTTTAATTCCAAAAGTACAAATTTTGAAAATCCATTATCTCTAACGTACTCATTGCATGGATTGTACATACCGAATTCCATCATTCTAGCTGTTGCCGTTTGGTTGGTACCATCTTTATCCCTCTGATCCCATTGTATCCCTTGAATGTACGAATTCGGAAAAAACTTTTATTTCCTTGTCTCCGCAGTCAGAAGAATGTATACGCCAAATTTCATGACTCCAGCTGCCCTAATTTTGGAAAAAATACTTTTATATTATGCATCTATTCAATTAGAGGAATGTACACAGTGTTTCTAGCTGTTTTCATTTGAAATGTTCTACTTTTATTCCTTTTTGCCCCATTTCACCTCATACGAGGGCGAATGTTCATACCCAATACAAAGTAAGTACAAGCAGACGTATTGAAAAAACATGCTTAAATAATCTAAAATATTAGGGGATAATATGGGTATTTTAACAAGGGGAAAATTGTTTCCCTTTCGACCGATTTCGCCCAGCTTCAATCCCAACCGATCTACGACTGTAAGATATATTTGTGTCAAATTTGAACGTCCTAGCTTCTCTCCTTTAGATGCACGCGTGCTGTCAACAGACGGACGGACGGACATGGTTGGATCGTCTTAGAATTTTGTGACGATCAAGAATATATGTGCCAGTTAGACGGATAGTGGTCTAAGTCAAAAACAAAAAAAGAGATATCCCAATTTTTCTCTTTAATTTGATCAGATCTCTAATTTAAGAACTTTTATGTTTGACATTTTTAAAAAATGTACCCTTTTAATGACATTTCTCATTTTATGCGCACCAAAATGGTCTTTAGTATTAGTTTGAAAGTGCTCTAAGTCACACTATATTCACGGATATTGATGTATGGTGATGTAAACAAACATTTTTTATTTATAATGTCCACTTTAAGGGATTCTGATAATTTGAATAACAATTATTTGAAAAGTAAATAATAATTTCAATATAAAGTTTCTAGACAAACAACTTGTAAATTTATATTTTTTAACTAAAATATTTTGTGCTTTATTTCATTTCATAAATATTTTTTGTTTAATATTTTCAATTTTGAGATAAATGAAAGTGGCCTAAGTCAGGGCATCCTTTGAAAGTAGTGGTTCCCTTAGAGGTACCAATGTTGTCGATTTTTTTATAAAAGTTCGTTATAAAGGGTGTTTTTTTAGCTATTATCTTTTTGGCAACACTGGTTTAAACAGCTGACGCACGTGTCGTGTTTTGTTTCACTGTCAAACATCTTCAGTTTGGTCTATAGTTTAACCATGAATCGTCTTACAAACGAACAAAGCTTGCAAATTATTGAATTTTATTATCAAAATGCGTGCTCTGTTAAGAAAGTTCATCGCGCGCTTCCATTTTATGGTCAGTTTAATCGACCCACTAAAGCGGCTTTTCGGGCTATTGTGACTAAATTTCGCACCAAATTTACATTGTTGGACATTAAACCACCAACATGCTTACGTAGAATGCGAACTGAAGAAAATATCGCAGCTGTATCGGCCAGTGTTAATGATGACCATCAATTATCGATTCGTCGCTGTTCGCAGCAATTCGGCCTCTGTTACTCAAAAACGTGGAAATGCCAAAATTGGACTAAGCGGATGGAACATTTGAAGCGCAGTCAATAATCAATAATCTTCAAACATCATCATCACCATATCATCAACAATTATATGGACCATACCATCGATTCAAATAAAGATTTCATGCATTTTTCTGAATTTTATTTTTTTTTTTTTTGAAAAACTTTCCTATAGCTTTTAAAAAATCACCCTTTATTAGTAGGATATTCTATGAAAAAAAGGTTGTTTGGGCGGAAAAATATTTTTCAATTTACTCAAACATAAACCATTGCATATCAGAAAGGATAAAGTGTGACTTAGACCATTATCATTCTAACTGGCACATATATGAGTGCCTAAAAATTGTTGGATATCAAAGTGCTTCAAATGAAATCAAGCTATCGTATATTGAGTACTCATATTGATGAAACAAACGTTATACTTTTTTGCTTCAGTCTATTAAAAAACTTAGTCAAATACGTCCATTTGTCAATTTTGTTAATTTAATTTTTGTTAATAAAATATTGAGATTCGTACATAATTCAAGTATTTATTATTTTATAATTTTGTTCTGTAAATATGCTCCTATTATACTGTAAAATATGTTTTGAAATGCCTAATAAATGTGGTTAATCAAATTTCATGCATTTTACGACTTTTCAGAATGTTGTAGCAACTGATAAGATGGGGTTGTTTGTTCCTCCATCTACTACTCCATGATTTAATTTTTTTATACTGTTCTGCACAGTAAAGATGTGTACCCATGTTATCTTAATATTCCATAGAAATCATATAAAACCACCCTCATAAGAATTTCAATATTCCAACGTACCTACACAGAAATTATCAAAACCAATATTATGTGGTTTTTGTTTTCCAAATTCATTATCAATGTAATTAATTCTCCAAATGTATCTTAATAGACTATTTTGTACATCTTTTACAGCAGACGCACACACAGTCCTGCTACGAAAGGTACGAAAACGGATGTAACCACAAAAATTTCAAAATTACTTTCTCTACTGCTGTATTAAAATTTCAGGAAATTAGAGAACTTTTGTTTTCCAATTTTATGACTAATTAAAAATTAATTAAATGTTAAATGAATGGAGTTTTTTTAACATATTTACAACAGCAAAATATCTATGATGACATACATACATTTCAAAATCTATGATAATTGATAGACTTTGGAATCTCAGGGTTGATGACTTGTCCATCCGTGTGTCTGTTGAATATTTATTAATGAAAAAGTTTCACTTGGAAAAGTGAGTTTAGTTGGATTCTCTGAATACTAAATAAATTCAAATCATCATGGATGGATGTAGACAATTTTAGATTGAATTGAATTTATTCTTTTATTTGAAGTCTATTTTATGGAACTTTCCACCCATCATGGAGTAGACACCATAATATTGACTGTTGCCGGTAGAGCCTTGTGTAGAGTATCCTCCGCCATAGTATTGTGGGTATATAAATTTTGTCATTCCATACAAAATAGTCAAAAATAGGCCGGGCCGAATCTTATATACCCTCCACCACGGAGTGCCTTCCACAGTATTACCAGCAGATTAAAGAATGTCGACTTTACATAGAAGTACAGTACCATATTACGTAAATTGTGATATTTTTATGCACATTATTATATTTGTTTACTATTTCAAACTATAATGTATACTTATGCGCACTGTTTAAAATCTACTACTATATTTAAATACAATGCTGTAGTGGTGAATATGCCTAAATATTTATTAGGTGATTGTCAGTCGACATTAGGGAGAAGCATTTTCAGATACAGACAAGGTGACTCTATTATTTTGATGAGAAAAGTACAATTTTTAAAGATATCCCCATTCGCCCCATTCTCCGCTCAAATGTACAAATTTCGAAAAAAAAACTTTTTGTTTCGAGTCTTCATCAGAGTTACAAGCCGCCCCAGAATTATCGGCGTCGGCGGCGCTACCCAAAATGGTTCGGCGGCGGCGGCTTTCGGCTGATTTGTCGGCTCGTTCTGTCATTCGACCACCCCTATTTAGTTGACAATTTTGAGAGAAGGTAACGAACAATTTGTATTGGTTTTTAATAACTTCTCTGTTATTTTTCGGTAATTAGTTCAATATTCGTTAATATTAGCCAAGGTTCCCATAATTTCATAAAGGGTGATTTTTTAAGAGCTTGATAACTTTTTTTTAAAAAAACGCATAAAATTTGCAAAATCTCATCGGTTCTTTATTTGAAACGTTAGATTGGTCCATGACATTTACTTTTTGAAGATAATTTCATTTAAATGTTGACCGCGGCTGCGTCTTAGGTGGTCCATCCGCTTAGTCCAATTTTGGCATTTCCACGTTTTTGAGTAACAGAGACCCAATTGGTGCGAACGGCGACGAATCGAAAATTGGTGGTCATCATTAACACTGGCCGATACAGCTGCGATATTTTCTTCAGTTCGCACTCTAAGTAAGCGTGTTGGTGGTTTAATGTCCAACAATGTAAATTTAGTGCGAAATTTAGTCACAATAGCCCGAATAGCCGCTTCAGTGGGTCGATTAAACTGACCATAAAATGGAAGCGCGCAATGAACTTTCTTAACAGAGCACGCATTTTGATAATAAAATTCAATAATTTGCAAGCGTTGTTCGTTTGTAAGACGATTCATGATGAAATGTCAAAGCATACTGAGCATCTTTCTCTTTGACACCATGTCTGAAATCCCACGTGATCTGTCAAATACTAATGCATGAAAATCCTAACCTCAAAAAAATCACTCTTTATTATTACCCAAATAAATATTTTTTTGGGAGAGGGAATCAATTCCCATAATTTATAATATGGATGCATTTAAAAATATTTTTGAAATTACAGCTTTTCATATGAGGCATTTTTGACCAGAAATCTTGAATATCAATGGAGCTGTTGTTTATTGTTTTTTTATAGGAACACATGGCCACGCATCCTGGAATAGACTTATATAACTTCAACTTTCAAATAAAAATACAATCATTCAACTTTCTATAGACGTTACTTCTATAGACGAAGTTAGAACTCCGTCTAATCTCGGCGGCGTGGTTGAAGTCGATATGAGTCGATGAAATCGGCGGCGTGGTTGAAGTCGATGTGAGCCGATGAAATCGGAGGCGGCGGCTTGTCGGCTTAAAATCGGTCGGCTTGTAACTCTGGTCTTCAATGTATGCACCGAATTTCATGATTTCAACTTCTTTTTCAATTATATCCCTTAAAAGTACGAATTTCGAAAAAATCCCTCTATTTTACATGTATATGCAATTAGAGGGATGTACAAACCGAATTTCATGATTCTACCTGTTGTCGTATCATTGGTACCATATTTTATCCATTTTTGTGACATTTCACCCGCTAAAGCTTTTATTTTCTTTGTGTTGTTTCCAAGCTACAAGAGGAATGTCCACAACAAATTTCAAATGTATGAAAATCTGAAATTTAATTAATAAGCCAAGGCTACCAATATTTTTATACTATGTATATATAATGGAAGTAATACTTCAATTCATAAAGTAAATATAAGGCAGCAATCATATATACCCTAAATATTGGGGGATAGAGAGTGTATTTTCAGCTACAGCGGTTTGGTTGGTTGTATTTCCATCCTATTTTCATTTCAAAAGTATAAATTCTGAAAATACCTTATCTATATAAGACAACTTCATGATTCTACCATTTCATGTCGTAAAAGCAACAAACTAAAGTACGAATTTGAAAAAAAAAGAATATTTTACGTGGCTATGCAGTCAGAGAAATGTATACACCGAATTCTATCTGCGGCCATTTTGTTGGTACGATTTTTATCCCCTTTTTCGTATTTTACCTCTTAAAAGTACGACTTTCGAAAATCTATGTATTTAACGTGTCTATGCAATTAGAGGGATGTACACACCGAATTTCATCATTCTAGCTGTAGCCTTTCAGTTGGTACCATTTTTATCCCTCTGCTCCCATTGAATCCCTTGAAAGTACGAATTTAGAAAAACCTTTTTATAAACTCCACCTCCAGGATGGGGGTATACTAACTTTGTCATTCCGCTTGTAACACGTTGAAATATCGACCTGAGACCCTATAAAGTATATATATTCTTGATCGTCATAAAATTCTAAGACGATCTAGCCATGTCCGTCCGTCCGTCTGTCCGTCTGTTGAATGCGCGCTAGCATCTAAACGAAAAGAGCTAGAACGTTCAAATTTTCCATAAATGCGTCTTATAGTCGTATATCGGTTGGGATTGAAATGGGGCGAAATCGGTCCAAAGGGAAAAATTTTTCCCTCACAAGGACTAAAAATACACATAATAATCCCCAATTTTTTAGTGTATTTAAGCATTTTTTTGAATATGTCTGTTTATATTTGCTTGATATTTGGTATGCGCATTCCCCTTATAGCAGAAACGTGCACCATAAAATGATTCTTATTTTTAGGGGTTGAAAAGGGATAAAATGGTACATATTAAACGACAACAGCTAGAGACACGAAATTCGGTATGTACATTCCTCTAATTGAGTAGATACATAATATAAAAGTATTTTTTCCAAATTCGTACTTTTAAGGGGTAAAATGGGAATAGAGGGATAAAATGGTACCAACCAAACGGCTGTATCTAGAATAATGAAATTCGGTGTACACATTCCTCTGATTGCATAGATAAGTAAAATACACGGATTTTTCAAAATTCGTACTTTTTGGGGTTAAAATAAAAAAGGGGATAAAAATAGTACCAATCAAATGACCGCAGCTAGAGTCATGAAATTCGGAGTATACATTCCTCTGACTGCGTAGACACGGAAAATAGACGAATTTTTCGAAAGTAGTACTTTCAAGGGATACACGGGTACAAAGGGATAAAAATAGTACCAACTAAACGACTACTCGTACGCGTACTTTTTCTTTTCGGCAAAAATTGGTTGAAATGAAGTTAGATTATTTTGCTATCTACCAATATTTTATTAGGCTATCTACCAATATTTATGGCTTTGAAAATTATTTTTGAAAATATAAATATAAGAATATTTATTTTTTGAATTGACGTATTGGTAGCCTTGCCTTATAAGCGTGGTTTGAAATAATTAAAATATTATATTTATTCATAAAATTAATTTTTCAATATTTGTATTTGTTTTGGTTTGGCTATATTAAAAAATTTATATTTTCCTGTAATATTACTGAACTTCTACGGAAACCGATAACCTCTGTGGAATGCAATCCATGGTGGAGGGTATATAAAGTTCGACCCGGCCGAACTTAACGCCGTTTTTACTTGTTATTTTTCGTGTCTACTCAGTAAGAGGAATATATACAGCGAATTTCATGGTTCTAGCTGCATCCATTTGTTTGGTACAATTCTTATCCCCTTTTACCATTTCACACACAAAAAGTACGAATTTCGAAAAATTCCATTATTTTATGTGTAGACACAATCAGAGGAATATATACACCGAATTTCATTATTCTAGGTGCAGCCGTGTGGTTGGTACTATTTTTATCCCTCTATCCCCATTTAACCCCTTAAAAGTACGAATTTAGAAAAAATACTTTTATGTCTATTAGAGGAATGTACACGCCAAATTTCGTGTTTCTATCTGTTGTCGTTTGATAGGTACCATTTTTATTGCTTTTTGTTCCATTTCGACCCCTACAAATAAAACTCACCAAACCTTTTATGCTATAAAGGGATTGTGCATTGCTAATATCAAGTAAATAAAAGCTAATATGTTCAAAAAACATGCTGAAATACTCTAAATATTAGGGGTATTTTCAGTCCTTGTGAGGGAAAAAATTTTCCCTCTGGGCCGATTTCGCCCACTTTTAATCCCAACCGATCTGCAACCATAAGACACATTTAGAAAACATTTGAACCTCCTAGCTCATTTCGTTCGGAAGCTAGCGTACTATCAACAGACAGACAGACGGACATGGCTATATCGTCTTAGAATTTTACCACGACCCAGAATATATGTATATACTTTATGGGGTCTCCGATGAATATTTTAAGGTGTTACAAACGAAATGACAAAGTGAATATACCCCCATCCTTAGGCGGTGGGTATAAAAATAATTATTAGCCCCTGAAATTATATTCATATTGAACATGCTTTACACGTTAGAGTGGGTCACAGAAAAAGTAGTTGCGGTTAACATTTCGGTATGAATGTTGGAATGAGTTATGATCTAATGTTCAAAGTCAGAGTGATTCTGGGTATCATTCTAAAACTAAAAAAAAAAACATTTTTAGTTTTTATGGGCCCCAGCTGACAATACAATATTCACAACACGGCAGATGGTGTTAAAGACCGTCACATAAGTTTTGTTTTGTTTCATAAACTAAAGCAATTTCAGTTCATCTTATGTTGCTTTTGGCTAACCGACAAAAGTTTCCTCGGCATAATTATATGTTTAGTCTCATGCAAAAGCACATCAACTTACCCTCAATATGATTAAGTTTCAGGCAATGATGTAGGATGTTTCCTTACTTCTTTTACCATAAACATTACGAACACATGCATATGTTCGCTATCATATGACACATAATTAGAAAAGGAGGCTGAATATGTGTATTTTAATTGTGGGTTTCTTAACAAAACTAACGAATTTATATATGTGTCTTTGTACGGCATTGGGTGTCGAAAACCTCTAATGCCTTCGCCACATATTATTAATAATATCTAATGAGATATATGAGATGGCGCAAAACATATGCAGCTAGTTTTCTATAAATTAGCAAGCTTGCGATTCTCATTTGTTAATGTTTTTCAAAGCAACCAATAACGCAGATTTTCAGCTTTGGTTAGCCGCATAAAGAAAAAATATACTTACAAAAATATTTCTCAGATAAGAGAAAATAAATAAAGTCGAGACAAAAATCCGTTTATTTTCCGTTTTTACGCAGTCAGAGGAATGTATACTCCGAATTGCATGAATCTAGCTGCTGTCTTTTGGTTGGTACTATTTGTATCCCCTTTTTTCCATTTTAACCCCAAAAAGTACGAATTTCGAAAAATTCGTCTATTTTCCGTGTCTACGCAGTCAGAGGAATGTATACTCCGAATTTCATGACTCTAGCTGCGGTCATTTGATTGGTACTATTTGTATCCCCTTTTTCATTTTAACCCCAAAAACTACGAATCAGAGGAATGTATACACCGAATTTCATTATTCCAGATGTAGCCGTTTGGTTGGTACAATTGTTATCCCTCCGTACCCATTGTATCCCTTGAAAGTACGAATTTGGAAAGAAACTTTTTATTTTTCATGTCTACGTAGTCAAAGGAATGTATACTCCGAATTTCATGACTCTAGCTGCGGTCATTTGATTGGTACTATTTTTATCCCCTTTTTTCATTTTAAACCCAAAAAGTACACATTTTAAAAAATCCGTGTATTTTACTTGTCTATGCAATCAGAGGAATGTATACACCGAATTTCATTATTCTAGATACAGCGTTTGGATGGTACCATTTTTATCCCTCTATTCCCATTTTACCCCTTAAAAGTACGAATTTGGAAAAAATACTTTTATATTATGTATCTACTCAATTAGAGGAATGTACACACCGAATTTCGTATTTCTAGCTCTTGTCGTTTAATATGTACCATTTTTATCCCTTTTTTGTTCCATTTCACCCCCTACAAATAAGAATCACTTTATGGTGCACGTTTTTGTTACCGGGGGAATGCGCATACCCAATATCAAGTAAGTACAAGCAGACATATTGAAAAAATATGCCTAAATAAGCTAAAATATTAGGGATTATTATGGGTATTTTTAGTCCTTGTGAGGGAAAAATTTTCCCCTTTGGGCCGATTTCTTCCCGTTTCAATCTCAACCGATCTACGACTATAAGACGCATTTACGGAAAATTTGAACGTCCTAGTTAGTTTGAAGGAAATCGATTAAAATTTCGACTTTTCGACATCTTAAAAAATTTAAAAAAACATCTTTCGATTAATCGATTTTCACGAGGAAAAAGTCGACTCTTGATATGAAAATTACACTGTCAACAGCATTTTTGAAACAGCGGAGCGACCATATAATTCTGAAAGGGCATGTTAAGTACATCATTTTTGTAGAATAAACTTATAGTCTAGCTGGTCTGAGTTTTCATTTTTTGGTCGAAGGAATCATCATACTAAGCGAAAAATGTTTTGAAAGGTAGTGTCTGAGAGAATTCTTATTGTCAGAACTATATTGTGGAATTTTATGAGTATCATTTTTGTGGATGATCTCAACCCTCTGGTTTATCTCTTTATGAGTCATTTTGACACTTTTATTTCGAGAAAATGAAAAAAGTCCTTTAAAAAAGGAAAATGAAATGATTAAAATTAAAATGAAAAAATTGTCGGAAAATTTCAGTGGGGGTCCCCGGAGATACCAAAGATGTAAATAATGATCTTCCCGCTTATATGGCAAAATTAAATACCAACTTATACAACAAAATTAAAATTGGTCCAGGTTTTTTGGAAGATCGATCTTTTTCAACAAAAAATGTGGGTGTATCGGTAGAGTACATTAAACAAAAAATATAAATATATATATTTCTGCAAAATTTTCATTTTCGCGAGAGATATGGCTAAAATGATTTTGTTTGTAATTTCTCGCGATCTATCTAACACATCCGGCTGATTTTTTGCATGTGTATTAAGTGCCAATGTCGCATGTAACATAACATGTAGTTAGTCGCAAAAAAGCTGCAATTGTTGCAAAAATAAAATATTAGCGGTTGCATTTGCATTTATTTCCACTTTCTCTATCTGGGTTTCTGAAACAATTCTGTCGCAAATATTCCCTATTTAGTCAGAAATTATATGTCGAACAAATATTTTGGTATTCTCGATATGATAGAAGGTTACTCTGGTTTTTCTAAAGGCGATTTTCACAATTTTTTAGCCCGAATTTAGAAGCAAAATGTTATAAATAGCGATATGATGGCATATGATAACACAATATATCCTAAATCTAGAAAACTTTTGAAACATGGCTAGTTTTAGAGTGAAATAGCATTAATGTTGGCTTTCAGTAAAAAATTGTGGACTATAAGTTTATTCTGAAAAAATGGTCTACTCAATATGCCCATTCAGAATTATAGGGTCGTAATACTGTTATATTCAAAAAGTCTTAATTTGTTGGACAGTGTTACTAACTCATCCTTCTTGTGTTGGTAATGTTGCGATGAAACGTATTGTAAAGAGTGATTTTTTTGAGGTTAGGATTTTCATGCATTAGTATTTGACAGATCACGTGGGATTTCAGACATGGTGTCAAAGAGAAAGATGCTCAGTATGCTTTGACATTTCATCATGAATCGTCTTACAAACGAACAACGCTTGCAAATTATTGAATTTTATTATCAAAATGCGTGCTCTGTTAAGAAAGTTCATTGCGCGCTTCCATTTTATGGTCAGTTTAATCGACCCACTGAAGCGGCTATTCGGGCTATTGTGACTAAATTTCGCACCAAATTTACATTGTTGGACATTAAACCACCAACACGCTTACGTAGAGTGCGAACTGAAGAAAATATCGCAGCTGTATCGGCCAGTGTTAATGATGACCACCAATTTTCGATTCGTCGCCGTTCGCACCAATTGGGTCTCTGTTACTCAAAAACGTTGAAATGCCAAAATTGGACTAAGCGGATGGACCACCTAAGACGCAGCCGCGGTCAACATTTAAATGAAATTATCTTCAAAAAGTAAATGTCATGGACCAATCTAACGTTTCAAATAAAGAACCGATGAGATTTTGCAAATTTTATGCGTTTTTTTAAAAAAAAGTTATCAAGCTCTTAAAAAATCACCCTTTATAAGAGTGTGGAATCAATTCAGATGAACAATGTTTAAATATGCAATAAAAGAGTCATTGAGTCCTTTTAGCTCCTAGAGCTATATTTAAGAAGTTATGGCCCATCAAACATTTTCTAAATTTTTGGAATTTTTAGGTGATCAGATGATCCTTCTTTTAGATCCTAGAGCTATATTTAAGAAATTATAACCCCTTTAACATTTTCTAAATTTTTGGATTTTTTTGGTGATCACAAATTATCTTTCATTTAGCTCCTAGAGCTATATTTAAGAAGTTATAGCCCATTTAACATTTTATAAATTTTTGCATTTTTTGGTGATCACAAATTATCCTTCTTTTAGCTCCTAGAGCTATATTTAAGATGTTATGGCCCATTTAACATTTTCAAAATTTTTGAAAATTGCTGGAATTTTTGGGTGGTCACAAATTATCCTTCTTTTAGCTCCAAGAGCTATATTTAAAAAGTTATGGCCCATTTAACATTTACAAAATTTTTGAAATTTTTAGGTGATCACAAATTATTCTTCTTTTATCTCCTAGAGCTATATTTAAGAAGTTATGGTACATTTAACATTTTCTGACTTGTTGGGTGATCACAAATTATCCTTCTTTTAGCTCCCAGAGTTATATTTAAGAAGTTATGTCACATTTAACATTTTCTAAATTTTCGAAATTTTTAGGTGATCACAAATTATTCTTCTTTTAGCTCCTAGATCTATATTTAAGATGTTATGGCCCATTTAACATTTTCAAAATTTTTGAAAATTGCTGGAATTTTTGGGTGGTCACAAATTATTCTTCTTTTAGCTCCAAGAGCTATATTTAAAAAGTTATGGCCCATTTAACATTTACAAAATTTTTGAAATTTTTAGGTGATCACAAATTATTCTTCTTTTAGCTCCTAGAGCTATACTTAAGAAGTTATGGTACATTTAACATTTTCTAAATTGTTGGGTGGTCACAAATTATCCTTCTTTTAGCTCCAAGAGCTATATTTAAAAAGTTATGGCCCATTTAACATTTACAAAATTTTTGAAATTTTTAGGTTATCACAAATTATTCTTCTTTTAGCTCCTAGAGCTATTTAAGAAGTTATGGCACATTTAACATTTTCTACATTTTTGGATTTTTTTGGTGATCACAAATTATCATTCTTTTAGCTCCTAGAGCTATATTTAAGAAGTTATGGCCCATTTAACATTTCCAAAATTTTTGAAATTTTTGGGTGGTCACAAATTATCATTCTTTTAGCTCCAAGAGCTATATTTTAAAAGTTGTGGCCCATTTAACATTTACAAAATTTTTTAAATTTTTAGGTGATCACAAATTATTCTTCTTTTAGCTCCTAGAGCTAAAAGCTATAGAAGTTATGGCACATTTAACATTTTTAAATTTTTGGGTGATCACAAATTATCTTTCTTTTAGCTCCTCGACCTATATTTAAGAAGATATGGCCCATTTAACATTTACAAAATTTTTGGGTGATCACAAATTATCCTTCTTTTAGCTCCTCGACCTATACTTAAGAAGTTATGGCGCATTTAACATTTTCTAAATTGTTGGGTGATCACAAATTATCCTTCTTTTAGCTGCTAGAGCTATATTTAAGAAGTTATGGCCCATTTAACATAAACAAAATTTTTGGAATTTTAGGTGATCACAAATTATCCTTCTTTTAGCTCCTAGAGCTATATTTAAGAAGTTATGGCCCATTTAACATTTTCAAAATTGTTGGAATTTTTGGGTGAACTCAAATTATCATTCTGTTAACATTTAGCATTTACAAAATTTTTGGAATAACTCAATCGGATGTTAAACATAGTTTATTTGTATCAAGCAATCTGCTTTTATCATAACAAATCGTCTATCGTAAACGTAGTTCTACGGCTGCACAGTGGTTCCAAGTCGTTGTTGTTGTAAATACAGGGTTTTCCAACGAGAGGGTTATTTTGAATCACCCGGTATTTCGGTAGCTGTCACTTTTGAAGCTTTTATTCGTTGACATTTGACAAGTAGAAAGTACGCCATTACATTGGAATAATACGCGCTTCAACAATGTATTGAAATTATTAAAATTTATAAATGGAAATGATCCGGAATTCCATCGAAAAATCATCTTGACCGATGAGGTCCATTTCCACTTCAGTGGCTACCTCAATAAGCAAAATTGTTGCATCTGGAACTCGGAAAACCCAAGAGTTATTGTTGAGAAGCCTCTCCATCCTCATCGTGCGACTGTTTGGTGCGGTTTATGGTCCCGTGGGGTCATTGGACATTACTTTTTCGAGAATGGATTGAGCTATCGAGAGATTATTAATGATTTTTTATGGTCGGAGTTGGATGGTATTGATCTGGGCAACGTTTACTTTCAACAAGACGGCGCTACATGCCACTCAAGCAACGAAACCATTGCTCTTTTACGGACCGTGTTATCTCTTGAAGAGGTGATCACAATTGGCCACCGAGATCTTGTGATTTCTTGCGACTTCTTCCTTTGGGGCCACGTGGAAGATAAGGTCTACGCCAACAGCCCAGCGTCGATTCAATACCTGAAAGATAGAATTCGTGAGGCTATCGAGTACATAGGCTGTCCTATTTGCGTTGTGGTTATTGAAAATTTCATGAAAAGGGTATGGTCCTGAAAGCGTGGTCGTGGTGGCCATTTGGCTGATGTTGTTTTTCATTATTTCTTTATTATGAAATAAACATCCGATCATTTATCTCAAAGAATGGCATTTTTCTTTGAATACCAAAAATAACACCTCTTGTTGGAAAACCCTGTATTATACGGAAAAAGATTAAAAAAATATTTTTCAAGATTTATGACCAATTTAATAGTGGTGAAATTACAAATTTTTAAAAAAAGTATTTTTTCCAAATTCGTACTTTTAAGGGGTAAAATGGGAATAGAGGGATAAAAATAGTACCAACCAAACGGCTGTGCCTAGAATAATGAAATTCGGTGTACACATTCCTCTGATTGCATAGACAAGTAAAATACACGGATTTTTCAAAATTCGAACTTTTTGGGTTTAAAATGAAAAAAGGGGATAAAAATAGTACCAATCAAAAGGCCGCATCTAGAGTCATGAAATTCGGTGTATACATTCCTCTGACTGTGTAGACACAGAAAATAAACTGATTTTTTGAAATTCGTACTTTCAAGGGATACAATGGTACAGAGGGATAGAAATAGTACCAACTAAACGACTACAACTAGAATGATGAAATTCTAATTGCGTAGAAACGTCAAGGGGGTAAAAATGGTACCAACCAAATGGGCGCAGCTGGAATCATGGAATTCGGTGTATACATTCCTCTGATTGCATAGACACTTAAAATAAACAGATTTTACCGAAATTTGTACTTTTTGGGGTTAAAATGAAAAAAGGGATAAAAATAGTACCAATCAAATGACCGCAGCTAGAGTCATGAAATTCGGAGTATACATTCCTCTGGCTGCGTAGACACGGAAAATAGACGAATTTTTCGAAATTCGTACTTTTTGCGGTTAAAATGGAAAAAGGGGAAACAAATAATACCATCCAAATGATCGCGGCTAGAGTCATGCCATTCGGAGTATACATCCTCTGACTGCGTAGACACAGAAAATAAACTGATTTTTCGAAATTCGTACTTTCAAGGGATACAATGGTACATAGGGATAGAAGTAGTACCAACTAAACGACTTCAGGTAGAATGATGAACTTCTAATTGTGTAGAAACGTCAAGGGGGTAAAAATGGTACCAACCAAATGGGCGCAAAAGGTTTTTCCCAAGTTAGTTAGGTTATTTTGTACTATGTACGTCTGACAATGGATATTCAAAATTTGTACTTTTTGAATTGAAATAGCATGGAAATATAACAAACTGTAGCACCCACTATCTACCAATATTTAAAATATTTTGTATTAAAAAATTTATATTTTCCTGTAATGTTACTGCACTTCTACGAAAACCGGAATCTTTAGAGTATTCACAGTTATTTTCTTTTATTTTTATTTTCGAAATGATCACATTAATTGATTGTTTTGAAATTTGAAATTTTTTTTCAGTGTGTGATTGCACCATCAGAAAAATAAAAAATATAATTTTAATTAACTATATTCGATTTACAAATTTCCGTCTATATGCCAGACCATCCAACTATTCTTGTAATAAAAGTAAAGGTTGCAATTATTTTCCGATCCTAACAAAAATACACAAGTAAGTTTTGCGGCCCAAAGACATACCCTTTATTTACTCACAGTCGAGTTCATTTGGTTTGGTTTTTAAATAGAAGTATCCCTTATTAATATCCAGTGCAAAGCAACGACTATACCTATACCCTTTACTAATATTAATATCCAGTGCAATGAAACGACTATACCCATTGTGCGATGCAATAAAAATTTTTTTGAAGGGTCATTTCATTTTCTAAACTTGAAAACGAAATATAAGTACACATTGTTTTTCGCAAGTGTTAGCTATTATTATTATTAATTAAAACGGAATATTTTTTTCCGACTTTTTTCCATTTTTTGTGATTTTTTTCTTGGAGGCTTTTCCTAAACCACTGTTTCTATGTGAAAGAGTAATGCGCAATATTTGTAGCCATTATGATTTCCTTTAATTTATCATATATCCAATCCTTCAATTTTTCATATATTTCCAAAATGAGAGTACTATTTTTTTTTAAATAAAATTAAAAAAAATTGATGTACAAAATTTGTTTACCTCTTTTCCGAGTTCGGAAAGCCAAAAAACACCAAAAAATTTTATTTATGACCCTTTGACAAATTGTTTGTTGCATAGCGTTATCAGTCAAATATACGAGTTTAGCATTCCTTATTAAACGAGAACTTTCCTTATCGTCCTTCCACCAACGCGTAACACATTATTTTCTCAGTTTTTTTTTTCAACAACAACAATAATTTACCTCAAATCTTGCGTGAATTTTGTGAGCCCCTCTATAACCTTGATTATAAAACCTACCTTCTTCCTGTCCTTCGGATGCCTTAATGGATTTATTAATCGTTATGGACTACTGCATGTAAACCAACATTAACATTTAATCCTTCGCAATTTATCAATCTCCTGCAGACAAATTTCATTAGACATTTTCTTGATAATTTATGTAAATTAAATTTCATTCTGCTGGCAGTGTTTTGCACTGCAATTACTTACGACTACGAGTACGAGTACAAGAACTAAAACTAATAAATTATTCTTAACATTGTTATTTACCAATAGACCGTGATGATGGCGATGATGATGATGCTAAAGAGTGTGGCTGAGTGTGGCGAACGATGAAGTGCGGCAAAGTGGCCGCCTCGGTAGACCACAAAGTGAAACCTCATTAAACTTATGGTTATTGGAAAAGTGTAGACAGCAAGAAGTTAAGTCCATAATAGCCATTAAATTACCGAACGATAAATGAATGGTGTACGAAATGTTATTATGTTGCAATGTACTGGGAAGAGTTTGGCAATACATATAGAGATAGACACACACACACAGTTGTTTGTAGAACTTTCGGGTGAAAAATTGATTCTAAAGATTTACAACGTCAGGCATTTAAAATTAGTAAACATCCTTATTTTTTGGGTATTTTCACCATAATTTTAGGAATTTTGAGATGCTTTCATAACAACTGGGAGAAAAGTTCTACATTGTTCCACCTGCACAATTGCCTGCACAGTGGCAATTGTTTTCTTGGTGAAAACAAAATAAATCTTCTTCTGTTTGGTATTCAATCATTATTGAATTTTTATATTTGATTTCATTAAAAACTTTCACAACTTTTCTTTGACAACATATTTGACACATACATTCACACACATATGTATATTAGGCTGGGTCAAGAAAATAAACTGCAGCGGTCACCCCCCAGAAATGATGATTGGATTGTTTAATGATGATCTGCAAAATATTCCGTCGCTGGGTAAAGCCGTCTGTGAGATTAACGTTAATGAAAACAATAAAAATCATGTTTTATACCCTCCACCACAGGATGGGGTTATTCTAACTTTGTCATTCCGTTTGTAACACCTTGAAATATCGATCTGAGACCCTATAAAGTATATATATTCTTGATCTTTATAAAATTCTAAGACGATCTAAAGTTGGGCCCATTCGAATTGAACGCCGATTTTACTTATTTTAAAACAATACCACTAAATACGAAAAAATTTTCAGTTGTCTCTATGAAAAAACTCAAAAAATTCAATCTAAACGTCCAAAAATACGACCAATGAGTTATTCTAAGTCAATAATAAAGATATATATTTTAAGTAATCCCAAGGGTCTATTTATTCAGAAAAAATGTCGAACAGAAATGTAACATAAACAAATAACAAGGGAAACCCAGATTTTTTAAAGTTGATTTCAGGAGCGTTTAACTCACAGGGGGCTTGCCACAGCAACGATATATTTTGCAGATCATCATAATACAATCAAACTTTCGATTTCGAACCTAACCTAATGTACATTGTTGGTCCTCTCATTAACTTGTGATGATAAAAAACTTCATACATACATATCTGTTACCGAAAGAAACCTAATCAAATAATTTGTCAACAAATGTTGAAATTGGAAAACGAAAGTTTAAATTGATGTCCTTAATCAAGGACGAGACAGACGAGAAGATTTGCCATGAAACAGATGAGGTGACATGATACCAGATGTCACATTAAATTAGCACCAACGCAACGTCTTGTAGCTGCCGCTTGACAAGTTCTTTTTTTGATGTTGATTTTGCCTCGCAGTTTGTTTGTTTACACCTAAGATTTGGATTTCACAACAAATATTTACAATTCAATTAGCGAGGGTAGGAAAAATGGCAGAACCCAAATCAAACAGAAGCATCGTTGTGCTCTGTCAATAATGGCTAAACTCCCTCCTCAGGAGTTGATGTTGGCACAACGAGACCAACATTGGCTTATGGGTGGAGAACAAAATGTTTCATTATCCTGCAGTCGTCCTTGATTTTATAATGCGACTTTTCACTTATTTAATTTTCTACTTAATTATTGACATTTATTTAATTCGAATAAATGTTTACAAATATTTAAATTGCAGCATTAAAAGCCACAATTAATTGTGGGATCTATAAAATCTAACCCAAGGATTGGAATAAAAGTGTTTGGGAATAAAAAACTTGACGCAAATTAGATATCATATAGCCGTCCACAACCGAATTTAGTCTTTCGTTACTTTCGTTTTTGTTGAATCTATAAAATCTCACTCAAAATTTGGAATATTTCCGGCAGAAGACACCCAGGTTTGGGAATAAAAAACTTGATAGAAATTAAATAGTGGAGGAAAAATGATTGTCCCCTACATCCGATTTTAACCTATCATTACATCTTTTTGGTTGAAATAATATTTGCCCCTCGAGATCCTGCATTTTTTGCAGTCCTCTTGAATAACTGCTGCGTAAAAAATCATAAATTGCGCAGCATAATAAAAATAAATCTATTCAATTTTCGATAAAAGTGATTTATTTTTTTGATAATATTTAACAACCTTCTCTCTCCGTCTCTTTGCTTCGCTTCCATTTATAATTTATGGACACTGTTTGAATTTCATTAATTTTTCTTTGCCAGGGTATACATTAATTACATTCTTGTCTTTTGTCAAATTTCATTTAAAAATGTGACAGATAAGTTCAAAAAGTTCACCCCTGAAAAAAGTATGTGTGCATTATCTTGAAAATGTCTTTCCATGTATTGCCATAGAACTGAACAGAGCAGAACAGAACAGACAAAATGAATTATTCGTATCTTAGTGTTCGTTCATACCGAACAAACATACTCGCACTTGTCTATATCGGACAATATTTATTGTCGACATACATACGTGTATATACAATATATATATATGTCTATACGTACATACAAAATGTTTGAGTAAAATATGCATGGAATAGGTATGTATGTGTATTAGAGTGCCACACGTACAGCACTGTTGCAAATTAACTTTGCCTTATTATTATTAATATCTTCTGGAAGCATATTTTTATACACTCCACGAGAGTCTTTATGCACTTGTTTGTAACACCCAAAAGGAAACGAGTTAGACCAATCGTTTATTATACAGATCGGCTTAGAATCACTTTCTGAGTCGATTTGTCCGTCTGTCCATCAATTGTTGTAATCAAAGTACAGGTCGAAACTATTGTCCGATCTTCACAAAAATTGGCACAAGTAAGTTTTGTGGATCAAGGACGATTTAATTTGCAAAATCGGAAAAGAAAATCGGTTCAGATTTAGATATAGCCCCCATACAAATGTCGATCCCGATTTGACTTTTTCCGCCATATAAAGCACATATAGTACTCGATTTTATTCAAATTTGGCTTAACACCTTATAATCGAACTAGAAATACCTTTGGCGAAAGCGGGTTAGATCGGTTCAGATTTAGATATAGTCCCCATACAAATCAGCTGGTGATTCTAAGCCGATCGGCTTACACCGGCTTACGTAAAGGTGGGCCTAGCTCGATTATTTCTTATTGTTACAAACATTTGGCGCGAAACTAACTTATAATACCCTAGTCCACGAAGTGGTGTAGGGTATAACTAGAAACATCTGTGGTGAAAGTTGGTCAGATCGATTCAGATTTAGATGTAAGTCCCATACATATCTAGATATAAGTCCCTACATTTCACTTTTTGTCATCCAGATACCACCTATTTTGACCGATTTTCTTCAAATTTGCCATAACAACTTATATTCAACTGGAAACATTATGGTGAAAGTAGGTCGATTAGGGCTCATAAAAATTTCGCTCCCGATTTGACTTTTTCCGCTCTAGAAACCATATATTTTAACCGACGTTCTTCAAATTTGCCAAAATACATTACATTTCAACTAGAAAAACTATAGTTAAAGTGGGCCACATCTTTTCAGGTTTTAGTACAACTCTCATACAAATGTGCTTCCCGATTTAACTTAGATGAAAACATACATTGTGAAAGTAAGTCACATCGGTTCATTATATAGGGCACATACAAAAATCGTTCCCGATTTCACTTTTTCCCCGAATTCAATTGTAATGCGGTAGAAAGTGGTGGGTATCATATAGTCGGCCCGACCGACTTTAGCCTTTCCGTACTTGTTTTGAATATGTCTGCTTATATAAAGTGATTCTTATTTGTGGGGGGTGAAATGGGGAAAAAAGGGATAAAAATGGTACCTATAAAATGACAGCAGCTAGAAACAGGAAAATCGGTGAGTACAGTCGGTGAATTCGAAAGACGTACTTTTAAGGGTGTAAAAGGGGATACACATTGTATTAACCAAATGGCGACTGAGTCATGAAATTCGGAGTTTCCTCTGACTGCGTTGCTTTCAGGGGATACAATGAGAATAGAGGCTATACCTCTACCAACTAAACGGATAGATCTAGAATGATGAAACTTGGTGTGTAGACACGAAAGTCGTTCTTTTAAGTGGGTAACCAACCTAATGGCCGCAGCTAGAATCATTTAATTCGGTGTATACATTCCCCTGGCGGCAAAAGACACGCAAAATAAAAAGATTTTTCCAAATTCGTGCTTTTTTACTACGACAAAAGTGCGAAAACTGTCCTCCTATATTTACGGTATTTAAGCTTTTTTAAAGATTACTGATATATATATATATACATATATATATATATATCTAAATCAGTAATCTTTAAAAAAGCTTAAATACCGTAAATATAGGAGGACAGTTTTCGCACTCCCTGATTGATGACGAATAAATCATTTGTAATTTTTGGTTTTTATACCTTACACCACTTCGTGGACTAGGGTATTATAAGTTAGTTTCGCGCCAAATGTTTGTAACACCAAGAAATAATTGAGCTAGACCCACCTTTAAGTATACCGATCGGCTTAGACTCACCAGCTGAGTCGATTTAACTATGTCTGTCTGTCCGTCCGTCCGTCTGCTGTCCATCTAAGCTTGTTCGCACTCTACAGGTCGCAATTGTTGTCCGATTGTCATGAAACTTGGCAGAAGTTATTTTTTCTGCCCAACGACCATCGGTATTGAATTTGGAGAAAATCGGTTCAGATTTACATATAGCCCCCATACAAATGTCGCTCCCGATTTGACTTTTTCCACTCTAAAATCCACATCTTGTATCCGATTTTCATTAAATTTGCCACAACATCTAACAATCCAACTAGAAACACCTATGCCGAATTTGGGTAAGATCGGTTCAGATTTAGATATAGCCCCCATACAAATGTCGCTCCCGATTTAACTTTTTCCGCTCTAAAATCCACATCTTCTATCCGATTTTCTTTAAATTTGGTACAACATCTTATAATCCAACTAGAAACACCTATGCAAAAATTGGGTAAGATCTGTTCAGATTTAGATATAGCCCCCATACAAATGTCGCTCCCGATTTAACTTTTTCCGCTCTAAAATCCACATCTTCTATCCGATTTCCTTTAAATTTGGTACAACATCTTATAATCCAACTAGAAACACCTATGCAAAAATTGGGTAAGATCTGTTCAGATTTAGATATAGCCCCCATACAAATGTCGCTCCCGATTTGACTTTTTCCGCTTTAGAAACCACATATTTTACCCGATTTTCTTTAAATTTGGTACAACATCTTATAATCCAACTAGAAACACCTATGCCGAATTTGGGTAAGATCGGTTCAGATTTAGATATAGCCCCCATACAAATGTCGCTCCCGATTTGACTTTTTCCGCTTTTGAAAAAAAAAAATGGCACAACATTTTATAATCAACTTGAAACACCTATGGTGAAAGCGGGTCACATCGTTCCAGGTTTCAATATACCCCCATACAAATGTCCTTTCCGATTTAAATTGTTTTGTCGAGCACATACATTTACAGGATGCAAAAATCCTTCCCGATTTCACTTGTTTACTGAATTGAATTGTAATGAGATAGAAAGTCCTTCCGTCTTGAGCTTTTCCTTACTTGTTTGGGAGATGTCCATACTTTGGTATGGCATATTATTTACCATATACGTTAAATATGACTAAAGATGAATTTATAGTAACTGTATAATTTATATGAACTACATAAAATTGCTCCCATGAAATACCTGGGTTTAGTAATAAAAGCGAGGTACACCAGGGAGTGGTGTAGGGTATTATATAATCGGCCCCGCCCGACTTTAGCCTTTCCTTACTTGTTTTTTTATACCTTCTTATACACTCCACCTAAGAATGGGGGTATATTAATTTTGTATTCCGTTTGTAACACCTTGAAATATTCAGCGGAGACCCCATAAAGAAGCGTGCTGCTATCGTTATAATTGAAACAGCCAACAATTTTAAATGTACCGGTTCTTCATATGTTGGTGATATCTTCTTTAATAAGATTTTTGATTAATTAAGAAATTCAGAAATAAATGCGCCTTCTGCGTTATTCTTACTTATCCCATGTTGTGTTTTTATGAAAAATCGCCCTATTTTTTTTAATTGAGCATTTCCACCAAGACCAAAAAATTAAAAGTTCTTGTAAACAGTTTGTTTTATCACATTTTCATTGGGAAACAATAAAGTTTAACTAATGTAAACAAATTTTACATTTATTCATAACCCATTTCCGGATATTGGAAAGCAAATTTTATTTATTTTTTGTTCTCTTTGACGTTTTGTTTTGTTAAAAGTTCTTTAAAAGAAACATTACCCTCTGACTTTGGCTGTCTAAAATCTTTCAGGGAGTACAAAGAGTCAAAAAATAAAGGATAAAAAACTATACGACTGCAATTTACTGTAACATTTTTTGTATTATCGCATATTTCAATGTCACATTCGACATTGAAAAATATCATTTATTGTTACAGCGTCCAAAGTACATGCAGAAAGATCATCAAATTTTGTGTACAAATAGAGATATATACAATTTAAATAAAATAAACCTTACTGGAAAATAAGAAAATTTGTGACCTTGACATTTGTTTAAAGTTGGTCACATCTTTAGTGTGAAAATTAAAAAAAATCTTACATAAATAATTTAATTATGTAAAATAAAGATTTTTTTATTATTTAGATCTAGATGAGCATTAATGGAGATGAAAAAATAAAGATAGTTGAAAATAGCGATGAGAAAGTTGAAAGAAGATCAGCTAAAATTTCAAAACAATAAATTGAAAACAAAGTTTTTATTATTTGAGAATGAATACATTGACTACTTCTGTTGATTTAATAAAATATATTATCTATAATTTCGTAAAAAGTGCAACAGAAACAACATAAATAGCATGATGAAAAAATGTCACGTTCGACAAGGCTTAAAATTAAATTACAAAAAAGTATTAATTATTTTCGGATAAAATCCCGGCCATTTTAAGAGGCATCAGTGCACAACATTCTAAAATTAGTCACATTAAAATATTGACAAAGGTTTCGCTGAAATCGGCGTTTGAATTATTTGCCGCGAAAACGACCTCTGTTATGGTTATGTGCGAATGCCTTGTTTTTTTAATTATCTTGAAAACGAAAATTATCCTAACATTAGCACCAATTATGCTGGTTATTAATAAAATTTATTATAAAATAAAATCCGCTTTATTTTGACTTTATTGAAATATTAAATGTGTACGACGGTCACGTTTGGCATCATGGAAATGTTCATATACAATTGGGATTTTACCTGCTCAGTTTGATTTTCATAATGACAATAATATTATATTTAGACTAGCAGTACTCGCTGCTTCGCACGCGAAAAAGCCAGGTATTTGTTATTAGTTTTATCCGTCTCTGTTTTAGGATTGTATTTATTTGATTTTCTGTTCTAAAATAGTAAATTGGAAACATAGCACTCATATACAGTCAAAGGAATGTGCTTGTCGATGTGCATTGTTTTAGCTGAACTCCATTCGTATATATATTTTTTATCATTTTCTACCCAGTTTTTAACAAAAAATTACAACAATAGAGCATTTTATTCGAAAAAAAATCCATTTTGATGGTGCTTCTACATGGTCAGAGGAATTTATGTACTAAATTTCATGATTCTAGCTGTAATCCTAAAGTTGGTACCATTTCTGTCCCGCTCTCCCCTTAAAAGTACAAATTTCGAAAAATCAATTTGGATTTGTTCTTCTAAGTTGTCAGAGGAATTGACACACCAAATTTCACGACTATAGCTGCAATACTTAAATTAGTACCTTTTTGTCCCTCGTAACCCTTAAAAGTACAAATTTTTAAAAATCAAATTTTAATGCGTTTATACAGAGGATCAGAAGAATTAACATACCAAATTTCACGATTCTTGCTTTAATAATTTAGTTAGTACTATTTGTATCCCTTTTTGTCCCGCTCACCTCTTATAAGTACAAATTTCGAAAGATCCAATTTTACTGCGCTTCTATATGGCCAGAAGAACTTACAAATCAAATTTCAAGATTCTAGCTGCAATGCTTTAGTTGGTACCATTTTTATCCTGTTTTGTCCCGCACATCCCTTAAAATACAAAATGCGCTTATATTGCGCTTCTATGTGAGAGGAATTTACATACCAAATTTCACGACTATATCAGCAATACTTTAGTTGGTACCATTTATATCCCTTTTTGTCGCGCTCACCCCTTAAAAGTACAAATTTCGAAAAATCAATTTATATTGCAAGTCTACGTTGTCAGAGGAATGTAAATAGCGATTTTCACGATTCTATCTTCAATTCTTAAATTGGTACCATTTTTATCCCTTTTTGTCTCTTTCCTCCCTTAAAAGTACAAATTTCGAAAAATCCCTATTTGTAGCTCGTCTGCATGGTCATTGCAAGGAACTCACCGAATTTCATGCCGTTTAGTCAGGACGAAGATTCGATGTTTATCTCTTTTTGGGCCATTTTTCCCCCTTAGTCTTGGAAACTAACCTGAAAATTGCATGACCCTGGCTTCAGCCTTTTTGTCTCGGGGCTGGTCAATGATAAGTCAGTCAATCAGTCGGTCAGTCAGTCAGTAACGCAATTCTTTTATATATAGATTATTAATTATATATCAACTATTCTTGACTCCACTTGAGGCACACTAATGTTCATACACATATATTGCGGTGATATTGGTGTTGCCGTAGTGTGGCAGCCTTTGTTTGGCATTTTTGTAGAGAATAAAATGTTCACTTGACATGAATTTAAACTTAAACAATGCTCGTCCGTCTGTTCTGCACTTCATGCATGAACATCTCAGTTCGGTTCATTTCACTTCATATAGGGCATTACCTTTGTTGAGGGGTTTCGAAATAGAGTGGGATATATTTACAAGTCTATGAAATTATTTCTTGAAGTTTAAAAAATATAAACATTTTAAAGCCAAAAACGGATTTAGAGACAAATTCAGTTTGTATTCTATATATGATATTTTTAAGTGGATATCCTGTCTAAAGTAAATATATAGGACGTCTATGTATCTTATGGTAAAAACGTTCTGAAATAATCTCCCAACCCCATTTGAACATGAAGTGGAAAACCCTATCCCAAGATAACATAATCTTAAATTCTTTAAACTAGAGACGAAGTGTATGTGTAAGCGTACAAGAAATTACACAAAAAATTAAAAAGTAAAACACAACTTGGTTATCGTCCATTCATTCTCTACAAGACAGGATATAACAGGACATATCAGCAGACCACAAAAGAAGAAGAGCAACAACAGCAACATCAAAAGGACGACAATGAAAGCTGATGCATGTTCATTTCATCGGTAGACTCTCTCTGCATGTTGAATGTCATATGATTACTTTTCATTCATAGAATTAAAAGTGAAAGGACATTTAGGGACTCTAACTCTTGGCGAAGGATGTGTAAGCAGTGTGGTAAAGGCTAAAGAATCATATTGTCCATGTTTTGGAAATTCAATAGAATATCCTCTCGGTCAGACACATTTAATTGGTCAATGTTTCTTTACAAAATGACCTATTGTTTCATTGTTTCTATTGTCATCGATTGTTTCGTTTATTTCTTGTGAAGTGTAAAAATGAAAAAATTGTATGGAATCAATGATGTGATTCATTTCATTATTCAAGCTATTGTTTTTGATTTTTGAAGAAAGGATACGTTAAGCTTTTCGATGAGTATGTATGTGGCCTAGACTATTGCGGTTTTTTAATAATGACGAAAGGGTATGTTAAAAAGCAAAAGGGAAGGGCTAAGAAGTAAAATCTTGATATAACCTCCACCATGGATTGCATTCCACATAGGCTGTCTATTTTCGTAGAAGTGCAGAAACATTAAAGGAACATGTCAAACCAACACAAATAAAAATATTGAAAAAAAAAATAGTTTTATAAATAAATATAAAATTTTAATTATGTTAAACCACGCTTATAAGGCAAGGCTACTAATATGTTTATACTATATATGTCGAAATAATACTTCAAGTCAATTGGAAAAACAATCTTCAAAAAAAAACTAAAATACCTTATTCATGGTTGGTTGTACAGGGTGCGGCAAAAGTCGCGAAGGGGTTTAAAACAATCATAACTTATTCAATTTTTAAGTTAAATTTATTTGTTTTTACAAAATAATAAAATAAATGTGTGAAAGATTACGTCACGTAAGTGACCACCATTTTCAGCCGCGCAAAGTTGAGCTCTTTCAAGAGCATTTTCCTTCCTCTTATTTCGGCTCGAATATTCTCCTTCAGCTGTTCAAGGGTTCTGGGTTTATTGATATTCACCCTCTCTTTTAAATATCCCCAAAGGAAATAATCAGGAGCGAACGGGCCGGCCAATTGAATGCTAAATTTTTGGAAATTAAACGTTATTAGGATCCCGGGATTTCCCGCAGGAAAAAACACGGGAAATTGCATATTTTCAGTTTCCCATATCCCGGGAAATTTGTATGGGATTCCCGCTGGAATTGCATATAATCACAATAAAATGCTAATTCAATATAATTAATATAAACTGAATATAACAGAATATAAAGCTATTAATATTTAAAGTTATTAATATTTTGAGATAATTCAATTAAAAATTTTTATTTCTTTATGAACTAGTAAATCAAAAAAATTTTTTTTTTCAAATCCATGCTTTATGCAAGCAGAATTCTATTGGGCCTAGAAATTCTTTTTTAGTTATCTTTTGTAGAAGGAAAAATTACTGCGTTATCAGGAGCAGAAATAATAGATTTTTAATTTGTGGTTTGTATGGGAGGTACCACGCCCCTTTGTCCAATTGGTCAAATTTTTCCATTTCCTTGTGTTGTCATCGAAAATGATTAAGTGTGCAAAATTTGAGCAAAATTGGTTGAGAAAAAAGCTTTCAAAAATTGATTTCAAATTTTGTGGCACACAAACATATATAAAGAGTGATTTTTTTGAGGTTAGGATTTTCATGCATTAGTATTTGACAGATCACGTGGGATTTCAGACATGGTGTCAAAGAGAAAGATGCTCAGTATGCTTTGACATTTCATCATGAATAGACTTACTAACGAGCAACGCTTGCAAATCATTGAATTTTATTACCAAAATCAGTGTTCGGCTCGAAATTTTTTATCGACAAATTTTGTTCAGCGATGAGGCTCATTTCTGGTTGAATGGCTACGTAAATAAACAAAATTGCCGCATTTGGAGTGAAGAGCAACCAGAAGCCGTTCAAGAACTGCCCATGCATCCCGAAAAATGCACTGTTTGGTGTGGTTTGTACGCTGGTGGAATCATTGGACCGTATTTTTTCAAAGATGCTGTTGGACGCAACGTTACGGTGAATGGCGATCGCTATCGTTCGATGCTAACAAACTTTTTGTTGCCAAAAATGGAAGAACTGAACTTGGTTGACATGTGGTTTCAACAAGATGGCGCTACATGCCACACAGCTCGCGATTCTATGGCCATTTTGAGGGAAAACTTCGGAGAACAATTCATCTCAAGAAATGGACCGGTAAGTTGGCCACCAAGATCATGCGATTTGACGCCTTTAGACTATTTTTTGTGGGGCTACGTCAAGTCTAAAGTCTACAGAAATAAGCCAGCAACTATTCCAGCTTTGGAAGACAACATTTCCGAAGAAATCCGGGCTATTCCGGCCGAAATGCTCGAAAAAGTTGCCCAAAATTGGACTTTCCGAATGGACCACCTAAGACGCAGCCGCGGTCAACATTTAAATGAAATTATCTTCAAAAAGTAAATGTCATGGACCAATCTAACGTTTCAAATAAAGAACCGATGAGATTTTGCAAATTTTATGCGTTTTTTTTAAAAAAAAAGTTATCAAGCTCTTAAAAAAATCACCCTTTATAACATGCAACCTACAGGTGCACAATTTTATTAATAAACTAAAAAAATATATATAATAAAATAATAAATAATAAATTAAAAATATATACAATCTAAAGGAACAACATGGCTATATTATTGCCTCAAAATATAAATTTTGGGTTTCGAAGCTACAGGAGAGGGGACTGATAATTAACGATTTACTAACAATACAACTCTCGAGTATATAATACCGTTCTCAATCGCGCTCACTTTCTCCAATAAAATTAGAAATAGACTATCTTATGAGTCTTAAAATGGGTTGTCTGTTTTAATAATGTTTATATTTCAAAAAAACTCTTAATTTAAAAAATATGCCTACATTTCATACTATACATCACTTCGTGGAGTAGGGCATTATAAGTTTGTTTCACGCCAAATGTTTGTAATACAGAAATAACATAATTTACTTTATTAAAATTCGAATGTTTTATTCGCAAAAATAAGTTCCGCCCTGTCGCGGGATCCCGGGAAATCGAAAAAATAATTTCCGTGTCCCGGGAAATAAAAAGTACGGGAAAATGCAAACCTTAGTTCAAATTGATGTTTAAAAAAAAATTCTATGATTGTGGTTCGTTGGATAAAGTTGCAACTTTCCATGATTAATCTCCCAGATTTATTTTACAAGTCCTAAGAAGAAAAAGGGGGAAAATATTAAATTAGAAAAGTTATTAATTTTTCGAATCCCTGCGCGACTTTTGCCGCACCCTGTATTTCCATCCTATTTTAATTCGTAAAGTATAAATTTTGAAAATCCATTATCTCTCACGTACAAAGTGCTAGATAACCTAACTTCATAATTCAACTAATTTTTGCCGTCAAAGTAAAATAAAAAGTACGAATTTAAAAAAATCTTTTTATTTTGCGTGTCTATGCAGTCAGAGGAATGTATACACCGAATTTCATGATTCTAGCTATGGTACCATTTTTTCCTATTTTAACACCTTAAGAGTACGATTTTCTAAAGTCTCTTTATTTTACGTGCCTACGCAATTAGAGGGCTGTATACTAGGGCGTACCTCAAAAAAAGTTCGCCGTACACCTTCGAATATGAAGTATTATTGAAAGGTAGTTTCAAAAATTTTTTTTTTTTATTTTTTATGCCGAACGTAGGGGTCGCGCTTTTACATTTTTCTATATAACTTCTGCATTTATAAACGGATTTTAAAGTGTGGTACATCGATGTTTTTGTCTCGAAGTCAGTCTTTGAAGTCATTGAGCTCAAGCACCCCCTTCTGGTACTTACCCATCATATCTCAGTTGCTACTACCCTAATGTACCACTCTAATATCAGAAAATTAAAGCTCGCATAAAATCATGAAACTCTTCCTAAGGAAGTATATCGATTTTCAAAAAAATCGGCCTCGTCGAGACAAAAACATCGATGTATCACACTTAAAAATCCGTTTATAAATGCAGAAGTTATATAGAAAAATGTAAAAGCGCGACCCCTACGTTCGGCATAAAAAAATAAAATTTTTTTTTTGAAACTACCTTTCAATAATACTTCATATTCGAAGGTGTACGGCGAACTTTTTTTTTACTTGTAACCTGGTACGCTCTACTGTACACACCGAATTTCATCATTCTAGCCGTAGCCGTTTAGTTGGTACTATTTTTATCCCTCTGTACCCATTGTATCCCTTGAAAGTACGAATTTGGAAAAAAACCTTTTATTTTTCGAGTCTACACAGTTAGGGGAATGTATGCACCGAATTTCATGAATCTAGCTGCTGTAATTTGGTTGGTACTATTTGTATTCCCTTTTTCCATTTTAACCCCAAAAAGAACGAATTTCGAAAAATCCTTCTATTTTATCCTTCTACGCAGTTGGAGGAATGTATACACCGAATTTCATTATTTTAGGTGCAGCCGTTTGGTTGGTACCATTTTTATCCCTCTATACCCATTTTAGCCCTTAAGAGTACTAATTTGGAAATACTTTTATATTATGTATCTACTCAATTAGAGGAATGTACACACCGAATTTCGTATTCCTATCTGCTGTCGTTTAATATGTACCATTTTTATCCCTTTTTGTCCCATTTCACCCTCTACGAATATAAATCACTTTATGTTTTTGTTATATGGGGAATGCGCTTATCCAATATCAAGTTCACTTAGACATATTGAAGAAAAAGCTTAAATACTCTAAAATATTAGGGGTTACTATGAGTATTTTTGGTCCTTGTGAGGGAAAAAAATTTCCCTTTGCGCCGATTTCGCCCAGTTTCAATCCCAACCGATATACGACTATAAGACGCATTTGTGGAAAATTTGGACATCCTAGCCCCTTTCTTTTAGAATTTAGCGTTCTTTCAACAGACGCACGGACGGACATGGCTACTGTCTCAGGTCGATATTTCAAGGTGTTACGAACGGAATGACAAAGTTAGCATACCCCCATCCTGGAGGTGGAGGGTATAAAAATACAAATGGGTTAAAATTTTTTTATAATAAATTGTTAAAATTTCATTGCTCAAATTGAAATTAGCCAACTGTCGATATAAATTTTCCCGAAAAGCTTTCAGAGCCGTTGGAAAGAAATGGAACCACGTCGTATTCTGAGAATTTTGGAAATAATTGTGATTCCCCAGCAAACTATGTATTTTCACTCTACCTACAAGATAATTCATCTTGAGAAACACTTCAGAAATTTTCCCCTGTTTGTAGGATTTTTCTGAAGTCTCCCGCAATTTCCTACCTCCCCTCTTTTCCCGTGAAACAATCAAACAAACTTCCCTTTTTAATAAAATTTAAAACAAAACGAAGAAGGTTTACGAATGTCAAATAAATACTACATGTGCGAAAGGCGTCTTACTTTTTTCAACGATTGTTGGTGACATTGTTGATAAGTGTTCTGCGATTGTTGTAGAACATTTCCTTTCCTTTTTGTTGCTGTTGAACTGATGTTTTTGTTCTTGTTGAGATGACACGTGCAGTCACCGCAGGCAGACACTTATCGTTTCCAGGATTCTTCACATACTTATACATACTCGTATACAATTCTCCTTCACAGTCAATCTTTCATTCTTTTACTTCAGCTTTTATTTTGTTTTCAATTTGTTTTTCACTGATATGTGAGCATGTGTAAGTGAGGATGTCAAAAGGCATGTGTCGCCGTAGTGGACTGGGTATGGACTGTTTAGGGACTTTTTCCACAATCGCATGCCAAAGATGCTCTCCACATGTTGCTGAAGGGTGTTCGTGTGTTACATCTTGAAATGTTTGCCGTAGTCCTTATTCTTATTATAACATTTTAAAAGTAGAGATATCCTTTTTAATGGAATGGACATTGGATTGTCAAATTATTATCGCATCCACCTACCATTTTGTTCCATTCAGGACCAAAACCGGGGATCAGCTAGACAACACGTAACTGCTTTGAGTGAAGCTATGTCTGTGACATAGCTAATCTGAGAACATTGATTTGAAATCATTTCCTCCAAAAGTCTGTATCTTTTAAACGTTTTTGAATTTAGGAAAACCAGATCGTCTGTATAATAACACAATGCTAACCAAAAAACTGAAAAAGAAATACGTGGAAAGTGACTAGATATGCCAAAAGTGAAAACCGGTAACCGATATTACCACTGCCACCGTTTTTTAAAGGCAATTTCGACAAACAGGGAAACCAGGTTTTAAATTACAAAACATTTAACTTTCGTGAATGTATCCTACAATAAAAAACAAATAAGGAAAGGCTAAAGTAGGGCGGGGCCGACTATATGATGCACTCCACTGCACTCCAATTCGATAAAAAAGTGAAAACGGGAAGGAATTATGTATGTTTCCTAATCATAGGCTAATATGACCTGACCCAATTTGTTAAATCGAGAAGAATATTTGTATCGGGGCTATATCCAAACATGGAATGACAATAGAATCTTCCAGTACAATTGTAACGTGTTATGCTCAATTTGAAGAAATTCGGTGAAAATCCGTGGTTTCTGGTGCGGAAAAAGTCAAGCCGGGAGCGAAATTTAAATTGGGCTATATATAAATCTGAACCGATCTGACCCATTGTCATCATGGGTGTTTCTAATTGAAATATAAGATATTTTACAAGATTTGAAGAAGATCTGTTAAAAAAATGTGGTTTCTAGAGCGAAAAAAAGTGAAATCGGGAGTGAAATTTGTGTTGGAGCTATATATAAATCTGAACCGATCTGACCCATATTCACCGTTGGTATTTCTGGTGGGAATATAAGATATTTTGGCAAAATTGAAGAAGATCTATTAAAATATGTGGTTTCTAGAGCGGAAAAAGTCAAATTGGGAGCGAAATTTGTATGGGAGCTATATATAAATCTGAACCGATCTAACACATTTTCAACACAGGTGTTTCTAGTAAATATAAGATATTTTGCAAGATTTGAAGAAGATCTGTTAAAAATGTGGTTTCTAGAGGGAAAAAAGTCAAATCGGGAGTGAAATTTGTGTGGGAGCTATATCTAAATATGAACCGATTTTTTTTTCAAATTAAAAAACGTTCGTCCTTACTCGAAAAACTTCGTTGTGCAAATATTCATTTGGTTCTACATACAATTGCGAGCTGTATCGTGATTACAAGAAAAGATGGACAGACAGACGGACGGACATTGCTAAATGGGTCTAACTCGTTTCATTTTGGGTGTTACAAACAAATGCACAAAGACATAATACTCTCCGCAAAAGAATGTGAAGTAGTTATGATTCGTTTATTAGTCGCGGAGATAAACTTAATTGACACCTTTATACCGGAGCCTTTAGTTTGGCTCAAAGTATTGAAATTAGAGTTGTGATAATCACACTGACTCTAATTTTCGTGGTTTCGCTCGAAGACTTGGACTATGGGGACGACATATTGTTAATCTCAAATAAGGCGGAACATATGCAAGAACAAAAATTAATAAACTAGAAGCCATTGTAGCACGAAAATGTCTCCGAATGGATTTGTTCATGTCAATAAAAAATATTTAAAAAATCTATACTTTTTAGCGCCAGTTCTTAAACCACCAAACGTGAAGTAAATATTCAAAAGATTTTTAAAATAATTTTTTCTCTCTTTATTGTCTACTGTTCCCAAAACACTGCTGCAGACTTAGAAGATTTATAGTCCTTACACCCTGCCTCAGTCAAATGCATAAGCGGGCATGATCGGACTAAAATGATCATACAAATATTAATGATACATACCATGGACAAAACTTGAAACATTAGCAAAAAAATATATATAAAAAATATTCATTTAAAATTATATCTTTATTTAAATCTTTTTCGAATTCGAACGTTATACAAGTCCTTCGATAAAATTTGCGTTCCATAGCGTAAAAAATTGTTCGGAGTATATTCAGTATTCCGAGAGTACGGAAATTATTTTAAATCTCATGAATAAGAATTATTCATCAGATTTATCTTTAAAAGAAAGATAAATTCATGGAAAATAGGTAATAGCAGGAAATGTTCGGATGATCGTTAAGTCAGATCTGTTGCGAATGAAAATAAACATTTTCGAAGAAAATCGATGGATGACCCTTGAAATTATTCCCAATTGCTCCTTTTTGGGAAGATTTTAAATTAGTTGGGGTATCTTTGCAGATATTTTATTTCGAACTCCCTTGTTCAAAAATAAGGTTGTCAATATTGAAGTGCTCTTGGACATACCTATGCCTATATAACTCTTAATAATAATGATTTATTTATGAGGACAATTGTTCGGTTAATCGAATAACTTTTGACGCCATTATTCGATTAATTGGCAATTCTTTGTTTTCGAACAAACGATTAATCGAATAAATTAAAAGTGCGAATAATTGGATACCGAATATGGACACATATATTTGACCTTCATAGCATGTATTCTTAGTTGAAATATAATATAATCTGCAAAATTTGAAAAACTTCCGCTGTAAAGTTTGGGAGAGGGGTAATAAAAAAATGGGGCCCATTTGTTAGGGCGCTACATTAAAAATTGGGCCCGTATAGATTACTTTCAAAGTAGGTCTTCTTAGTTGAAATTTAACATGATCTGCAAAATTGTATCAAGATCCAATGCACGATGTGGGTTCTGCAATAGAGTGGAATGGGAGCCCAATTTGTATGGGGGTTATACCAAAATATGGTATATAGTATGTATTCTTAGTTGAAATATAATATAATCATCAAAATTTGATAAACTTCCGATGTATAATGTGGGTCCTAGAGGGGTACTACCAAAAATGGGGACCCATTTGTAAGGGCGCTACATTAAAAAGTAGGCCCTTATAGATCACTTTCAAAATAGGTATTCTTTATTGTAATATAACATGATCTGCCCCATTTTATCAAGATCCAATGTAAGATTTGGGTTCTAGAGCGGTAATAGCGTGAACTGGGGGCCCATTTGTATGGGGGCTATACCAAAACATTGACATATATAGCTGGCTTTCAAAATACGTGTTTCTAGTATAAATGTAACATTGTGTGGAAAATTTGATCAAGATCCGATGTCAAATTTGCATTTTAGAGATGTTATATTGTAAATCGGAGGTACATTTGTATGGGGGCTATATCAAAACTTAGACCCATGTGGTCCACTTTCTTGTTAGCAGTTTCTAGTTCAAATATAACGCGATCCTGAAAATGTTGTCATGATCCCATATAAAATGTGTATTCTAGAGCAGTAATAGTGTAAATTATAGGGATATGTGTATGGAGGCTATATCTAAATCTGAACCGATTTCCTCCTTCCTAAAAATAACTTCTGTCAAATTTCCTGACAATCGGACAACAATTGCGACCTGTAGAGTGCGAACAAGCTTAGATGGACAGCAGACGGACAGACAGACGGACGGACGGACAGACAGACATCGTTAAATCGATTCAGCTGGTGATTCTAAGCCGATCCGTATACTTAAAGATGGGTCTATCTTCATTATTTCTTGGTGTTACAAAAATTTGGCGGAAAACTAACTTATAATACCCTAGTCCAAGAGTTGGTGTAGGGTATAAAAAGTCGTTGCACTTGAATCGGATATTATACGTATGAAAAAATGTAGGAGTTACTTGGCGTTTTTCGTTTTTCTATTTTTCATTCTGTTGCCCCTGCAGGACTACAAAGTTCCAAATTTTTCCAAAGAATATTTTATATGCTTGTTCACACCCTATGTTATCGGTATTAGTGTCAAAGTAAAGAGGAGAATATCTATTAAAAATATTTCAAATATCAGGCTTTTATGTGCATTAGTTCAGAATTAACATCTCTATCAAGTTTACCCCTTAGTTTTTCTAATTTATTCATATCTTAAGAGACAAAACTTGAAATGGTTGTTAATACTACACTAATACAGACAAAACCTTGAAATTTAAATAAAATTCTTTTAATTGGCATATATACCGGTTTCATAGGGTGCGAATAAGTATTTAAAATAATTTTTGAAAAATTTTATCCTTTGGAACTTTGTAGTCTTTTTAAGGGGCAACAGAAAATTAAATTAATATTTGATCATAGGAATTTTCAAATTTCCTTTATAAACATTTTTGCATCATATTGATTTTTTTGACAGCATCACTGATTCAGATACTGGGGCATACAATACAAATTGGTCAAAATAATTTCAAAAATCACTGTGTAAATTCTTATAGCTGATTAATTCCATGAAAGTTTGTAAATTCGTACGTATAGAACATTTCCCGATTTCCAAAAATGTTACAATTAAAGTTAAGGCAATTAAAAAATCGTAACTTTTTTCTGGTAAAATATAGAAATATTATTTTGCGAATTTCAAGCAAATTGCTTTAAATAAATTATCAAATCTTAAAAAATATATTGTTATTTTTTAATTTCCTACCTCCTCACCTCAATCTATCCAAAAATTCATCCCGTCTACATGTTACAGCAAAAATAGGATGGTCATAACATGGAAACAGGATTGGTGGCAGTCATATATGGGACTCCCTATGTAGTCCTATGAAGGTCCATTCGAGTGATATAAACGCCTTTCCAGATATCGTTTTTTCCAGTAGTTCTCCATGGCCAATGTTGGATATTTTTGACACTGAAATTCTGGAGAGGATGAATGTCCATAACTTGGAAACTGGAATAGTGCCATTAATATATGAAATTCCCTAGCTAAATGCTAAAAATGCTAAAAACGCCTTTTCCAGATACCGCTTTTTCCAATAGCTCTCCATGGCCAATGTTGGATATTTTTGACACTGAAATTCTTAAGTAGAAAAAACGCACAAGCTTTTTATACCCTACACCACAGGGTATAATGTCTTTGTGCATTTGTTTGTAACACCCAAATACCGATCGATTTAGAATCACTTTTTGAGTCGACTTAGCGATGTCCGTCCGTCTGTTCATTTATTCTTGTAATCAAAGTACAGGTCGCAATTGTTGTAAATGAAACTTTGCACAACGAAGTTGTATGGGATAAGGACGAACGCTATTTAATTTGAAGCAAATCGGTTCAGATTTAGATAAAGCTCCCATACAAATTTTGTTACCGATTTTACTTTTGCCGCTCTAGAAACAACATATTTTCCTCCTATTTGGCAAAACGCCGTATGTTTCAAATAGGAACAACTCTGGTAAAAATAGGATAGATCGGTTCAGATTTATATATAGCTCCCATACAAATGTCTCTTCCGATTTGACTCTATCCGCTCTAGAAACCACAAACTTTGACAGATTTTTTTCAAATTTGGCAAAACTGCTTATATTTCAACTAAAAACAGCTCTGGTAAATATAGGATAGATAGGTTCAGATTTATATATAGCCCCCATACAAATATATAATATATTTCAACTAAAAACAGCTCTGGTAAAAATAGGATAGATAGGTTCATTTTTATATATAGCTCCCATACAAATGTCTCTTCCGATTTGACTCTTTCAGCTCTAGAAACCACAAACTTTGAAAGATGTTCTTCAAATTTGGCAAAACAGCTTATATTTCAACTAAAAACAGCTCTGGTAAAATAGGATAGATCGGTAGATTTATATATCTATATACATATATGTATAGCTCCATTACAAATTTCGATACTGAATTGATTTTTTCCGCTCTAGAAACCACATAATAATATTACAACTAGAAAACCTTTGCTAAACATCGGTCACATCTATACAAATCACATTCAGATTTGTATAGAGCTCCCATTCAAAGTTTGTCTTCAAATTTTCATACAAATACAGATAGAAGTATGGAATTTGTAGTATATTTTCATTTTATAGCTGCATCGTATATCACCCGGTTCAAATGTAATGACCTTTTTATATCCTACACAATAGGGTATAATGACTAAGAGTAGGGTATCATATAGGCGGCCACGCCCGACTTTAACCTTCCTTACTTCTTCTCTATTATAAATATGCACATTTTTAACTGAATATGTTTTTAACATGTGTGCATGTATCCATAACTAACGAAAATACAGCATAATTTGTGAAAATTCCCATTTTTGGGGGTTTTTGTTTTCTTTTTGTGAATTGTCGTCATATTTTTAGGAATATTTCAAAAATTGAAATTTTGTATTATAGTGAATCATTAAATGTTCTTAAGTGCAAATTTTCAATGCATTCAACGAATAACCAAATATGTTATTGATATTTTAATATAGGGTCCGCCATCTAACGTTTTTTTTTTTCAACTATTCAACCGTTGTGGGGTGCCCTCAGCAGCTATTTGAATGAAATTGTTTTCCATTATTAACCGGAAGGATAGTAATTTCAAATAAAAAAGAAATTTGAGAAAATATTCAGTAGTTTTTTTATAGCATTTCAAAAAAAGTTATTTGTTGAAATATGTGGTTTCTAGAGCGGAAAAAGTAAATCATAGGAGACATTGGTATGGGGTCCGCCATCTAACGTTTTTTTTTCAACTATTCAACCGTTGGACTATTATTTGTGGGGTGCCCGAGGCAGCCATTAGGATGAGATTATTTTCCATTATTAACTGGAAGGATTGTACTTTCAAATAAAAAAAGAAATTTGAGAAAATATTCAGTAGTTTTTTTATAGCCTTTTCAAAAAAAATTTATTTGGCGGACCCTATATTTTAGATATGTTCAAATAGTTACTTAGTTTCCCCATATACCATTTACCAATTGATCTGAATACATCAACTTCTGAGAACTTATATTCTACGAATTTTCTTTTCCGGGTACCCCACACTTATGTATTATTTCAGCCTGATGTCAAAAAAAAATTGTTTAAAATAAATTATAAGAAAGCGAAGTATATCACCGTGCGAAAAATGACAACGTTTTCCCCTCCTAATACCAAGACTATATAGAATTGAAACTATAGGTCACCAGTAGTAAAACTACATACTCAGTTTTTTATTTCATGATTGTTTGTCCTTTTAAAATCACTTTTAATTTCCAAAAGATGTAGATGTTTTAAAATTTATTGTCGTGCTCTCGCGAGACTTACAATGACGATATGTTTATCAAATGAAAGAAAAGAATATCTGTTAAAAATACTTAAAATTTCATGTTTATATCTGTGTTAGTTTAGTATTAACAACACCCTTAAACAGTGAAATAGGAAAAAAACTAACTAAATAAGGAGGAAAACTTGAAATGCTAGACCTTCCCCTGATAATGCAGTGACAATTTTCCGAAAAATATGCAGTAGTTTTCAATTTCATTTCCCCCTACCAAAACTAACCTTCCTGTTATAAACATATGTAAAGGGTATAGAAGACGTTAAGGCAACCCAAAAAATTGGAAGCGAAGAGTACATCTTCGCAATGTGAAAGCTTGCCCAAACATAATTAAACTTAATCGAATACAATATTTAACAGTAATAATTCAATGAGCAATTACAATACACGTGGCACAGAACTAAACGCAACGATATCCTTTAATTAAACATTATGTCTACATCATAGTCTTATGTAAAATGCTAATGTTGCTTAAAAATTCCGTTTGGAAAACTTGTTGTTTGTTAAATAAACAACAAGATTTTAAGATTAATGTTTGATATCCTGAATGATTAAAATGACTGCTAATGGATTTCAATAATGAAGTAGTAGCCATAATCGCCTAGAACATGATGTAATTAGTGATGAGTATTGAATTGAACTTGACTTCTTGGTAAATTAAGAGGAATTTACATTTGAGTTGAGAGAATAAATCAATCATTTTCTTAAAGGGGGTGGTTGACTTCTAAGGAAATTCACAAAGACTTAGTCAAATTCAAAAAATTTCAGCAGAAGTTTGTAGATGATTTAATGTTCTAATGAAAAATGTGATGATTAGAGTAATTTCTTTAGAATGTACTTTAAATAACATCTCTTCAAAGGAAAATAATTTTAATAATAAAATTACTTTTAATGAAAGAAAGACAAATTTAATACCAATAACTTCTCATAATCCCCCACTGTAAATTTTCAAAGAAACTTTTATTCTAGCGCAGACGCTGAAATAATTAATGAGCCTTTAGATATTTAAAATGCTTTATTTGCGTTTATTAATTAAGTCAAATAACTATATAGCTTGTTAGCTTAACTAATAAATTTGTTTATAGTCTCTGCCTTTTTAGCCTGCTAAGAGCACCCGATGCCCAATATTTTCCCAATAATTCCATTTAAATTTTAATGGCCATGAATCAACAACAACCACTTCAAAAGGGGACAAAAACCTCATGAATAAGTAAATAATTTTGTATAGGAAAAATCCTTTTTGTTTTGAAAAGTTGTAAACACTTGAAAACAAGTTCCCCCGTTTTGCATAAGATCTCGTTAATACATCTAAATGCCTCTGTCTGAGCAAATCCACTGAATCCCAGGCCAATTATAATTTCACTGCAAAGTGCTCTCAATGATTTTAGTCGAAAAAAACAAAAGGACTATTGGAAAGCAAACACTTTTAAAGAATTGCGTAGTTGAAATATGTTCTTACCTCAGAACGAGTGAAGGGTGCATGAACACATATAAAACATGTAGAAGATGGCATGGTGGCATTTGCTTGCTACATACCCTTCAACTTGCTCCTCTTCAGAGTCATGCCTCTCCCGCACAGGGTATCTTAGTTGTATGTACATGAACATAATGTAATAAACAAATTGGGAAAAAGGATTGACTCGAAATCAAAGAAGAGACAAATGAAGTCTTGTCCCACAAAATAGTAAACTTAATTTTTCGGGACCAAGAACTAGTTTGGTTGAATAATAGTACTTCAGGAATAATAGTGAGAATATGAGATATATTGGACAACTTTATCACGTTGAAATTTACTATATTTTTGAGCAAATTTACTATATTTTTTTGAACTAAGCATATATTTTGTTGCGTGAAGGTTATTATTTTTTGCAGGAGAATTTTTACAAATGAATATTAGGCAAGATCACGAAAAAAGTCTGCGGTGAAATGAAGATTGGGTTGTTTAATGATTATCTACAAAATATTTCGTCTCTGAGATCAACACCGCTGAAAACACCTCTAAAAATTATGTTCTGCACTTGTAAATTTTTACATGCTCCACCTTCCGTTTGAAACACCTTCAAATATTCATCGGAGAAAAATGACAGTTAAAGTTAAAATGCTCTGAATGCGTAGGCACTAAAAATAAAGATATCTGGACATTCGTACCTTTATGATCAAAATGGGATAAATTGCATAACCAACCAAGCTGACTGAACTAGAACAAATAATTTTTCCAAACTCGTGCTTTTATTATATATCAATTTTCAAAAAATATTTTTTAATTTATTTATTCACTAATACTAAAAATTCGAATTTTCTCAATAACTGCCATACAACAATATGAATAACTATTTTTTTCTCAAAAAATCTATATTTGCAAAGAGATAAGGTTCAGTCCAAAAATAAGGTCACAGTTTCAAAAATTTTTAAAAATAATTTGGTCAAACTTAATATTTGGCAATGCCATACACTTTGGTCAATTTTCATAAAAATCGGAAGATCTTCAATATGTACCTTTTATTTAATATGGAAATCCCCTTCCTTGTGATCCCACTCTAAAATTTGCAGAGTGTGGTCAGCATACATATAGGTATATGCTCAGGAAGAATTAAAACAAGTAAGGAAAGGCTAAAGTCTGACGGAATATAAGATGTTGTGCCAACTTTAAATGGTTTCTAGAGCGGAAAAAAATCGGGAGAATCATTTGTATTGGGTCTATATTAAAATCTGAACCGATCGAACCCGCTTTCGCAACAGGTTGTTCTAGTTAGATTATAAGGTGTTAAGGTTGTGCTTTATAGAGCGGACAAAGTCAAATCGAGAGTGACATTTGTATGGGGGCTATATCTAAATCCGAACCGGTCTGACCGATTTTCAGCATAGCTGTTTCCAGTTTAATTATAGGGTACTGTGCCATATTTGAAGCAAATCGAGTGAAATATGTGGTTTCTAGAGCTGAAAAAGTCAAATCGGGAGCGACATTTGTGTGGGGGCTATATCTAAATCTGAACCGATTTCCTTCAAATTAAATAGTGTTCGTCTTTGATCCAAAAAACTTACTTGTGCCATTTTTTGTTAAGATCGGACTATAATTGCGACCTGTAATTTGATTTCAACAATAGATGGACAGACGGACATTGCTAAATGTACTCAGAGAGTGATTCTAAGCCGATCTGTATAATAAACGATGGGTCTAACTCGTTTCCTTTGGGTGTTACAAACAAATGCAAATTAATATAGGCTTTAAAAGAAAATAATAAAAAAATAAAAATTCACATGATTACTTCCAAAGTTTTGCATATATTTTAGGAAGTAGTACTTAGAAGCCCACTCTGAAATTTATAGAGTGCTTAGAACACTAGTGCAGTTATTTGCAGAGAAAATAAGTAAGGATAGACTAAAGTCGGGCGGTACCGACTATATTCGATAAAAAAGTGAAATCAGGGAGGATTTGTGTATGTATCTGTGCTAATCATAGACCGATGTGAACATCTTATTTTTCAACTAGCAACACCTGTGGTAAAAATGTGTTAGATCGGTTCAGATTTATATATAGCTCCCATACAAATTTCGCTCCCGATTTGATTTTTTCCGCTCTAGAAACCACATATTGTATCAGATTGTCTTCAAATTTGGCAAACTATCTTATATTTCAACTAGAAACGCCCATGATGAAAATGGGTCAAATCGGTTCAGATTTATATATAGCTCCCATACAAATTTCGCTCCCAATTTGACTTTTTCCGCTCTAGAAACCACAAATTGTATCAGATAGTCTTCAGATTTGGCAAAACATCTTATTTTTCAACTAGCAACACCTGTGGTAAAAATGTGTTAGATCGGTTCAGATTTATATATAGCTCCCATACAAATTTCGCTCCCGATTTGATTTTTTCCGCTCTAGAAACCACATATTGCATCAGATTGTCTTCAAATTTGGCAAACTATCTTATATTTCAACTAGAAACGCCCATGATGAAAATGGGTCAAATCGGTTCAGATTTATATATAGCTCCCATACAAATTTCGCTCCCAATTTTTTCGCTCTATATACCACATATTTTAACAGATTTTCTTCAAAATTGGCAAAACATCTTATAGTTCAACTAGAAACACCTGTGGTAAAAATGGGCCAGATCGGTTCAGATTTATATATAGCTGCCACACAAATTTCTCTCCCGATTTCACTTTTTCCACTCTATAAACTACATATTTTAACAGATTTCTTTCAAATCTTTCAAAATATCTTATATTTCAACTAGAAACACCCATGGTGAAAATGGGTCAGATCGGTTCAGATTTACATATAGATCCAATACAAATTTCGCTCCCTGATAGACTTTTTCCGCCCCAGAAACCACAAATTTCTCCGAATTTCTTTGAAGTGACCACCAAACGTTATATTTGAACTGGAAGAACTTATTTTGAAAGTTAGTCACTTTATTCCATGTTGGGATATAGCCCCGATACAAATATTCTTTTCGATTTGACAAATTGGACCAGGTCTTATTAGCCTATGATAAGGAAACATACAAAAATTCTTCCCGTTTTCACTTTTTACCGAGTTGAATTGTATTCGGATTGAAAGTGGAGTGTATCGTATAGTCGGCCCCGCCCGACTTTAGCCTTTCCTTACTGGTTTTCTAATGTAATGCTCCCTAAGAACTTTGTAAATGTAAAACTAAAGACACAACGTCTGTTCATAACAAATTACCCATCCTCAATGTTCATCACATCACATCATCATTATTTGCCTCCTACATAAAATGTTATCGAGACAGGAACTGTAGTTGCCAAAATTAGTTTTTTCCACTTCGTCAAATTTGCTGGTAAAATTCAAAATATGTTGTTAAAAATAAAACACAGTTGATTTATTATGCATGCATTTGTTTTTTGATTACACCCCAGCCAGCCCTTTGGCGGTTGTCATGACGAACAACTCCAAATTTATCGAGGTGTGGCGTGGAGGCGTTTATAATGTACGCGGATGGTGCAGGGGCCGATTATGGTGGGTTATTTTAAGGATGGTAGAAATTTTGTAATAAATGGAAGAGATTTTGCAAACGATGGGACATGATTAAAATAAGAATTGTTGGGGGACTTGGAATCTTAAGGGAGTTTATGAAAAATTTACCGGTAGATTTTGATTCGAATCTGAGTTCTTTACACCAGAAGTCCTATATACATTTTAATATAAACTAAACAAATATAGAACTGATCACGCCAAAAATAAATCCCTCCAAAAATAATTTGACGTGCTAATAAATTTGTATAAATTCAACTATTTTTGCTGTTTAAATAATTGTACGAGGGGTGTCTATTTTCTAGCCTCTTATAATTCACCTCTTACACACTCATGTCAGGGCAGAAGAGCCGGTGGAAACACTCCACTGTTGAGGATAAAAAATTTCCCCTGAAATAAATCACTGTCATTTTTATGATGAAGTTGTGACAGATTTCTCTCAAAGTAATCCACCCTGCGATGGTTTTGATTTGGAGCACAAAATATTATGGTATGGGGAGTTTTTAGAGTTTAAAGTTTTAAGAGCAATATTCGCAGAAAAAGGGACTTAAATTGATAAACGAAAACTTTTCGAAATAGTTCCGAACCTCACTTTGAAAATTTTTTTATCGCAGGTATCTATAATGAAGGAAGGTTAATTCAGTAGTTAGTAACATACCTAGCTTACTACTTATTTATATACATGATAATGGTTAAGTATTCGAAACATAAATAAATTTCAACTATGTTGTCTGACACACTTTCCAAGCGGCTCTCGTTTAATACATACTACATATATATTATTCATTCACTCATTCTTAGTTATGCATTCATTCATTTGTTTGTTCACATGAATGCAAATGAAAATAAAGCGAAGTGAAAGCCTCACTGCGTTCGAAGAGGGTGATAATGATGATGATGGTTTCACAGATTTATTACATTTCACACACACAGTCACACTAGTGCCCACATACTTTCGCACCAGAAAAAAGAACTGAAATATTTCAAAATATATTTATATATATATATAATTTAATTGGATGTCATCGAATGAACGGCTTAGGCCTCTAAAGAAGGAGGCCTTCCTGCATACATCATACTTGCAAGGATATAAACTAATTCCATGTAAAACGGAACAGAAACGGAACGGAACAGATGTGTTCTCGGATTTAAATGAATGTTTGCAAATTTATTTTCTATATGACGAATAAATCTGCAATTCCCAACTTTCAAACAATATGAAATTGTAGGAAAAAATAAAGAATTTTATCATAACCCAGCAAAAAGATAGCACCCAAAGAAGGTGTTCATCTTGTGATTCGGAAGTAGTGAACATTGGGATCTTCACTGAATGAATTTAACATGGAGTTGTCATAGGAGGGATGCGCTTTATTTTGAAAGACTTCAAAGTTATTTTGAAGTGTTGCAAAGGAAGCACTCTTTCACTAGTTTCCATTTCTGTTTTAAAAAATCCGCCGCTACCGGGGGTAGAACAGCGCGTCTTCTGATTGCTACTACGGCACTCTAACCATCTTAGCTATCCTCTGTTGTGAGTGGTCTATAACAAAAAAAATCATATAGTTCGGTAAAATTGGCAATGGGGAACTTAATAAAATATTTGTTTAATATGAACTAATATATAACGCAAATAAATACTAATTAAATGTTGTATTAAATAAATTGACACTACTAATTTTCTTGATATTATGCAGTACTAATGTTAATATAAATATGAAATATTTTAAGTACATTAAACAAGCAATAACCAAATTGTATTTTTTAACCAAAAATTTTTAAATTGTCAAAATTATACAAAATTAAAAATTGTTTTTTATAAAAGTAATAAAAAACAAGTAAGGAAAGGCTAATGTCGGGCGGGGCCGACTCTATGATACACTCCACTTTCCATCGGAATATAATTCAATTCAGTAAAAAAAGTGAAACGGGAAAATTTTTTGTATGTTTCCTAATCACAGGCTAATATGACCTGGTCCAATTTGTCAAATCGAAAAGAATATTTGTATCGGGGCTATATCCAAACAAGTGACTAACTTTCACAATAATTTCTTCTAGTTGAAGTATAACGTGTTATGCTCAATTTTAAGAAATTCTCTGAAAATACGCGGTTTCTGGGGGAACGAAATTTGTATGAGAGCTATATGTAAATCTGAACCGATGTGACCCATTTTCACCATAGGTGTTCCTAGTTTAAATATAAGTTGTTTTGCCAATTTTGAAGGAATTCTGTTAAAATATGCGAAAATTGTATGGGAGCTATATATAAATCTGAACCGATCTAACACATTTTTACCACAGGCGTTTTAAGTTGAAATATAAGGTATTTTATATACATACATAATTTTTTCCCGTTTTCACTTTTTTACTGAATTAAATAGTTTTCCGATAGAAAGTAGAGTGTATCATATAGTCGGCGCCGCCCGACTTTAGCCTTTCCTTACTTGTTATTCTTTGTTGCTAGTGCACCAAAATAGCCCAAAAAATAAAAAATCGCAAATATCAAATAATGGGCCAACAATATAAGCGTTCCTTACTCTACCACGGTGTACATTCCACATTATTTTTTTATTTATCGCGTCTATCAAGTAATATCGGAGTATACACCGAACTTCATTATTCTAGCTACTGCCGGTTGGCTGGTACAGTTTTTATCCCCTCTCGGTATGTTCCCCGTAAAAAGTACGAATATTGAAATAATCATTTATTTATTAGAGGTAATTATAATCCGAATTTCGTTGTCGTCTCATTGGTACCATTCTTCTCATTTGTATTCCTTTTTGTCACCATTAGACACACAAGTGGAAGATAGCATGTTTTCAACGGACAGGCGGACACGGCTATATCGTCTTAGAATTTTGCCACAACCCAAAATATATATACTTTATGAGGGCTTCGATAAATATGTAAAGTTATGCAAACGGACTGACAAAATGAAAATATACTCCAGCCTAAGGTGGAGGCCCTGAAATGAAAAGCCCTCTATGAAATTTACAGAATATTTAGAACACATATATGTATATATATTTAGCTATTTTTGAATATAAAGGGTGATTTATTAGCTATTATCTTTTTGGCAACACTGGTGTAAACAGCTGACGTACGTTTCGTGTTTTGTTTCACTGTCAAACATTTTCAGTTTGGTCTATAATTTAACCATGAATCGTCTTACAAACGAACAACTCTTGCAAATTATTGAATTTTATTATCAAAATGCGTGCTCTGTTAAGAAAGTTCATCGCGCGCTTCCATTTTATGGTCAGTTTAATCGACCCACTGAAGCGGCTATTCGGGCTATTGTGACTAAATTTCGCACCAAATTTACATTGTTGGACATTAAACCACCAACACGCTTACGTAGAGTGCGAACTGAAGAAAATATCGCAGCTGTATCGGACAGTCTTAATGATGACCATCAATTATCGATTCGTCGCCGGAAAAACTTTTCTATAGCTGTTAAAAAATCACCCTTTATATATTTTTTAATTTTTACTTATTCGGTAAAAACTAAAAATTCGTATGTAAAAGGAATTGTCTCAATATCTGTCATACAACAAAAGATATGACTAGTTCCCCGTCACAATATGTATTATTGGAAAGTGATAGGGTTGCAATAGTTTCCAAAATTCTTAAAAATAAATTTGTCAAACTTTTTGCAAAAAATAACAACAACAATAAAAAATAAATATAATGTGGAATTCCGAATTCCCCTCTAGAGTCTACTGCGGGGCAGTTTTGGGCCTTTCTTTCATAAAAAAATATAAAAACAAGTAAGGAAAGGCTAAAGTCGGGCGGGGCCGACTATATAATACTCTACACCACTCCCTGCGTATGCACCTCGCTTTGATTACTAAACCCAGGTATTTCATGGGAGCAAGTTTATGTAGTTCATATAAATTATACAGTTACTATAAATTCATCTTTAGTCATATTTAAAGAATATGGTTAATAATATGGTAATTGATCCAATTGTCCGACAGACAAATACAAATTATACAGTAGTAATATGATGAATCGGACCGGCATTTGAAATGGGGAATATAACACCATTTTGGGCCTGGTCCAAAACATGGGCCTATATATTTCTCATTCACGGTAGTTGAAACATATAATGATCTGCAAAATTTGATGAAGATCAGATGTAAGATGTAGTTTCTAGGGTTGTAATAGATCAGAATGGGCCCCATTTGGGTTATACCAAAGTATGGACATATTTGCGCATCTCCCAAACAAGTAAGGAAGGGTTAAAGACGGACGGACTTTCTATCTCATTACAATTCAATTCGGTAAAAAAGTGAAAACGGGAAGGATTTTGCATCCTGTAAATGAATGTGTTTGACAAAAAATGTTAAATCGGAAAGGCCATTTGTATGGGGTTATATTGAAACCTGGAACGCATTCACCATGTATGTTTATTGGTGAAATATAATATGTAAAGTTTGGCCCAAATCGGATAAACATTCGTGAGCAACATTTGTATGAGGGCTATATCTAAATCTGAACCGATCTTACCCACTTTCACCATAGATTTTTTTAGTCGGATTATAAGATGTTGTGCCAATTTTAAAGAAAAACGGTTACAATATGTGGATTTTAGAGCGAAAAAAGTCAAATCGGGAGCGACATTTGTATGGGGCTATATCTAATTCTGAACCGATCTTACCCACTTTCACCATAGGTATTTCTAGTTTGATTATAAGGTGTTAAGCCAAATTTGAAGAAAATCGGGTACTATATGTGCTTTATATGGCGGAAAGAGTCAAATCGGGAGCGACATTTGTATGGGGGCTATATCTAAATCTGAACCGATTTCCAGTTTCATGAAAATCGGACAACAATTGCGACCTGTAGAGTGCGAACAAGCTTAGATGGACAGCAGATGGACGTACGGACAGACAGACATTGTTAAATCGACTCAGCTGGTGATTCTAAGCCGATCGGTAAACTTAAAGGTGGGTCTAGCTCGATTATTTCTTGGTGTTACAAACATTTGGCGCTAAACTAACTTATAATACCCTAGTCCACGAAGTGGTGTAGGGTATAAATAGGCAAATGTGTGGGGGCCGCCTTAAGGGTTGCAGATGGAGGGTAGGTGTGTTCTGTAAAAATATTGGGTGGGTCTTACATTTGGCCCCACTAGTGGTCTCCTGGGGCTAGTAAAAGCGATGGGGACAAATAAAAAAATATTTTTTGTATGGGAGCCTCCCTAACGAGTGGGGATAGAGGGTATATCTGTTCGAAAATGTTGGAGAGGGAAAATTAATGGGGGTCGGTCTTACATTTAACCCCTCTGGGGGCAACTCCGAGGCAGTTTTGGGGTTTTTCCTTTATTTTTACCACTTACCTTTGACCACGATGAGCGCCCACTTACATTCACCCCACTACCCCCAATTTTTGGCTTATGAATTTTATTTTTGAACCTCATAAATAAGGTGGTTCTAGCATATCAAAGTCCAAAAGTCGTACACTACCCCACCCCTTCTGAACAATAACTAAATTAACCCTTAATGGGCAATCTTGAATTTGAATAATTTTTGGCGTTTGTGTTAAGTTTTGGATTTTGGTGTGTTCTTACATATATAGTAAGATAATAAGTATGTAGAACATTTCATCCCCGCCTTTCCCCCTTTTCGGGGTGTATATAGCCTCATACTAATTTCACTCCCGATTTGACTCTTTTCACTCTAGATACAACATATTACAACAGATTTTCTTCAAAATTGGCAAAACATCTCATATTTCAACTAGAAACACCTGTGGTAAAAATGTGTTAGATCGGTTCAGATTTATATATGGCTCCCATACAAATTTTACTCCTGATTTGACTATTTCCGCTCTAGAAACCACATATTGTATCAGATTGACATCAGATTTGGCAAAACATATTATATTTAATCTAGGCAAATTGGCAAAATATCTTATACTTCCACAAGAAACACCCATGGTGAATATAGGTCAGATCGGTTCAGACTTATATATAGCTCCCTCACAAATTTCACTCCTGATTTCACTTTTTCGACTCAACAAACCACATATTTTAACAGATCTTCTTCAAATCTTGCAAAATATCTTATATTTCAACTAGAAACATGGCCCAGATCGGTTCAGATTTACATATAGCTCCCATTCAAATTTCGCTCCCGATTTGACTTTTTCTACTCTAGAAAAAATATCTTATGTTTCCATTAGAAACACCCATGGCGAAAATTTGTCACATCGGTTCAGATTTATATATAGATCACATATAAAATTCGCTACCAAATTTTTCCGCTCTAAAATCCACATATTTTCTTCAAAATTGGCAAAACGCCTTACATTTCAACTGGCAACACCTGTGATGAAAATGTGTTAGATCGGTTCAGATTTACATATATCTCCCATACAAATTTCGCTCCCGGACTGACTTTTTCCACACCCAGAAATCACGTATTATCACCGAATTTCTTCAAAATGAGCATAACACTGAAGAAACTTATTGTGGATGTTAGTCACTTCATTCTATGTTTGGATATAGCCCCGATACAAATGTTGCTTTCGATTTGACATATTGGGTCAGGTCATATTAACCTATGATTAAGAAACATACCGTTTTCACTTTTTTACCGAATTGAATTGTATTCGGATAGAAAGTGGAGTGTATCATATAGTCGGCCCCGCCGGACTTTAGCTTTTCCTTACTTGTTTTTTTATCTCCTCTTTCAGATTTTACTGTCATAACCCCGTAATTTTTTTCGTTTTGCACTGTGCTATTATAGTCTACTCAATGGTGATACAAAAATAATTTGCAAAATAATTTATACATAAATATTGGATGTTTCTATTGGTAGCAATCTGTTTAAAAGTTTTGGACTGCAGAAACACTTTTTAGCGTCTTGTTTTATTCATTTAGAAATTCGCAACCAGTACCACTTTCAGTCCTCAAACAACTGCGTCTACTGACTCTTGAAGGCCACTTCAAAGGCCTGCTTACCCTGTTTGACAAACTCTGACTATGATGGTTGACCACCACAATCCTGAAGGGTAACCATCATCATCAACAGCAGCAGCAGCATTAGTGTTCGTGGACAACAATGGCAAAACAACAATATTCGGGCATATAAAAATTGTTGTAGATATTTTATGTAAATTCAAATAATGGCGGGAATGAGTGACCGTAGTGGAGCAACCACAATCCACATTGAAATTCACATCGGTGAATGAACCGAATGTCCATGTTCCATTATGTTGGTTGGACAATATAATGAATAAATTCCTGTGATTAGAGAAAATACTCAGCATACGAATGTGAATATTTCAGTCATGTGCCATCATTATCCTTCAACAACAGAGATATACATTTTTAATTTTGAAGGGATTAGTTGCGGGGGTGGTGTGATTGAGGTTGAGGTTTTGAATAGAGTCTGAGACATTTAGAGAAATTTGTACGCAATAAAACTTTATGGTAATAATGTCGAATGTTCATATAGGGGATTGTAATTAAGAGGAATTTAGTTTTTTAAATTATTAAATGTTATTCACAAGTGAATGAATATGAAATGAGTAATGACGGCTTTAAGTTCTTGGCCCAGCCGAATCTTATATATATGCTCCAACATAGAGTGCATTACCCATCATTACCGACAGGTTAGAGACTGCCGTCTGTACGTAAATCTTTACTAGCATTACCAGCTGCTTCTCACGCGAAAAACGACATTTATTTCTTATTAGCTTTATCCGTCTCTGTTTTTGGATAGTATTTATTTATTTTTCTTTTGGTGGATATAGAAAAATATAAAATAGTAAATTGGAAACCTCCTATTAGATAGCAATCAAATACAGCCAAAGGAATGAGCTTGTCGATGTGAAATATATTAGCTGAACTTCCTTCGTATGTATAATTTTAACCATTTTCCACCCACTTTAGAACAAAAATTACAACCGCAGAACATTTATATCGTCGATCTCATGTTTCTAGATGCAGCCGGCCACTTTATAACTTTTTGCTCCTCTTTCCCAAAAAGTACACATTTTGAAAAAACGCTCTACATTGTCAGAGTGGTGAGAGGAATTTATATACCAAATTTAACGATGCTAGCTGTAATACTTTGGTAGGTACAATTGTTATCCCTTTTTGTTACGCTCACACTTTATAAGAATAAATTTCGAGAAAATCCATTTTTTATTGCGCTTCTACGTTGTCAGAGGAATTTACAAACCAAATTTCCCGAATCTAGCTTCAATTCTTTAGTTGGTACCATTTTTATCCCTATTTATCACGCTCAACTCTTATAAGTACGTTCTCAGAACAATTTACACATCAAATTTCACGACTATAGCTGCTATACTTAAATTGGTACTATTTGTATCTCTTTTTGTCCCGCGCACCTCTTAAAAGTAAACATTTCGAAAAATCCAATTTTACTGCGCTTCTACATGGTCAGAGGGGTTTACATACCAAATTTCACGATTCTAGCAGCAATACTTTAGTTGCTACCATTTTTATCCCTTTTTGTCCCGCGCAATCCTTAAAAGTACAAAATGCATTTATATTCCTCATCTATGTGGTACGAGAGAATTTACACACCAAATTTTGCGACTATAGCTGCAATACTAATATTAGTACCATTTTCAATCCTTTTTGCCCCGCGCACCCCTTAAAAGTAAAAATTTCGAAAATTCCAATTTTACTGCGCTTCTACTTGGTCAGAGGAATTTACGTACCAAATTTCACGTTTCTGGCTGCAATACTTTAGTTAGTACGACTTTTATCCCTTTTTGTCCCGCTCGCCCCTTAAAGAACAACTTTCAAAAAATCCATTTATGTTGCAAGTCTACGTTGTCTGAGAAATGTAAATACCCATTTTCACGAATATAGCTGCTATACTTAAATCGGTGCCATTTTCATCCCTTTTTGTCTCTTTCCTCCCTTAAAACTACAAATTTCGAAAAATTCCTATTTGTTACTCGTCTTCATGGTTAGTCCAAGAAACACGCCGAATTTAGCTACTGCCGTTTAGTCAGGACGAAGGTGCGATGTTTATCCCTTTGTCCCATTCGAACCCCTAAAAGTACGAATTTCGCAAAACCCTCTCTTAGTAGGCCTCTACGTCATATTTGCGAACAACCACAATTTCATAACCCTGGCTTCAGCCGTTTGGTCTGGGCGTTGGTCAATGATAAGTCAGTCAGTAACGCAACTCTTATATATATATATATCAAAACTGCTTTCAGTAGACATAAATATGTCTTCACATCTCCCAGTTTGTTTTGTTGTTGCTCTTTCCAATAGATAAATTCAATTGAATCGTCTTCGTTTTATTGTCGATTCCTTCAGGAGTTGTCGTGAGTTCGAACTTGGTGTGTTGGCAGACGTTGTGGTTGCCAACTAATTGAAGTCATTAAGGAAACTATTTGTAAGGAATTGACAAGAAAAAACGCACAGACAGAAAATTGAAAATTATGTGGTGACAAGATGACAACGACTATTGTGTGCGACAGACTTTCGAAAACTTTCAAAAACAATTATTTAATTACAGTTGTGTTGTCAGTCAGCAGCTAGTAATTAATGGTAAATCGATAAAGTGGAGAAGTGTTTTGGAATTTGCGAAAATGGTTGTGTTAAAGAAAACTTTGAAATTCAATTAAATGCAGATATTTTGAAATGAAACAGCATTGCAATTCTTCAAGGATACAATTAATGCAATCAGTGACATGCAATGTGTATTAGGGAGGGATAGTGTTGTATGATGATTTTAGGAGTTCGATTTGACCGATCCCCATTAATTTTCCCTCCCCAATACACATACCCCGTATCTCCACTAGAGATGGGCGCATGAGTGATTATTGGCTCACGTTCACGCACGCTCACGAAGGAAAAAAATTGATTCACGCAAATTATGTGTTTCTCTTAAGAGGAACACAACTAAGAACAAAGCGGGCAAAAATTTAGATTTTTAATGCTTTATTAATAACTTCAATCTTAAGACTAACTTATGAATATTTTTCGTTCATGAAAACACTCACTGCAAAACAGCTTTATGCTGATAATGCAATTAATGTGTAGATAAACTTTGTGTGAGAACGGTAAACAAAAGCATCAGATTTTATGTCGAATACTTTGGAGTCTCGTTACACACTATGTATAACTTATGTGTGTAGTTTACTACTAAATAAAGTAAAGTATTTTCGTGCGACTCACGAAAAAAATCACGTGACTCACGCAGAAATTAGACTCACGCATATTCATGCACGTACATTTTTCGTTTACGCACGCTCATGTGAGTAAAATAAATTTTGTTCATGATCACGCGTGAATAACGTGGTTTACGTAAGTCACGCCCATCTCTAATCTAAATCTAATCTAAATCCATCTCCAATCCTTAAGGTGGCTCCCATACAAAAATTATTTGTATACCCTCCACCTCCAGGATGGGGGTATATTAACTTGTCATTCCGTTTGTAACACCTTGAAATATCGGCATGAGACCCTTTAAAGTATATATATTATTGATCGTCATAAAATTCTAAGACGATCTAGCCATGTCCGTCCGCCCGTCCGTCTGTTGAAAGCACGCTAGCAACTAAACGAAAGGAGCTAGAACGTTCAAATTTTCCATAAATGCGTCTAATAGTCGTAGATCGGTTGGGATTGAAATGGGACGAAATCGGCCCAAAGGGAAAAATTTTTCCCTCGCAAGGACTAAAAATACCCATAATAATCCCTAATATTTTAGCATATTTTTTGAATATGTCTGTTTATATTTGCTTGATATTTGGTATGCGCATTTCCCTTATAGCAAAAAAGTGCACCATAAAGTGATTCTTATTTGTAGGGGGTGAAATGGGGCAAAAAGGGATACAAATTGTACATATTAAACGACAACAGCTAGAAACACGAAATTCGGTGTGTACATTCCTCTAGTTGAGTAGATACATAATATAAAAGTATTTTTTCCAAATTCGTACTTCTAAGGGGTAAAATGGGAATAGAGGGATAAAAATACCAACCAAACGGCTGCACCTAGAATAATGAAATTCAGAGTATACATTGTTTGCGTAGACACATAAAATAAACGGATTTTTCGAATACGTACTTTTAGGGTTAAAATAGAAAAAAGGGATATAAATAGTACCAACCAAATGACCGCAGCTAGAGTCATGAAATTTGGAATATACATTCCTCAGATTGCGTAAAATAAACAGATTTTTCGAAGTTCGTACTTTTTGGGGTTAAAATGGAAAGAGGGGATAAAACTACTACCAAGCAAATGACCGCAAATGACAGTCATGAAATTTGGAGTATACATTCCCCTGACTGCCTAGACACAAAAACTAAAAAGATTTTTCCATTTGCGTAGACACATAAAATAAACGGATTTTTCGAATACGTACTTTTAGGGTTAAAATAGAAAAAAGGGATATAAATAGTACCAACCAAATGACCGCAGCTAGAGTCATGAAATTTGGAATATACATTCCTCAGATTGCGTAAAATAAACAGATTTTTCGAAGTTCGTACTTTTTGGGGTTAAAATGGAAAGAGGGGATAAAACTACTACCAAGCAAATGACCGCAAATGACAGTCATGAAATTTGGAGTATACATTCCCCTGACTGCCTAGACACAAAAACTAAAAAGATTTTTCCAAATTCGTACTTTCAAGGGATTCAATGGGACAGAGGGATAAAAATAGTACCCACTAAACGACTACAGCTAGAATGATGAAAATCGGAGTGTACATACCTATAATTGCGTAGACACGTCAAATAAAGAGATTTTAGAAAGCCGTACTCTTAAGGGGGTAAACTAGGAAAAGGGGATAAAAATGTACCAACTAAATGGCCGTAGCTAGAATCATGGTATTCGGTGTATGCATTTCTCTGACTGCATAGACTCAAAGATGCAAAATAAAAAATTTTTTCAAATTCATACTTTTTACTTTTACGAAAAAATGGGTAGAGCGATGAGGTTAGGTTATCTTGCACTGTGCACGTTAGAGATATTGTTTTTTCAAAATTTATACTTTTGGAATTAAGATAGGAAGCAAATAGTCCAATCAGAAGTCTGTAACTGAAAATGCATCCACTATCCCTCAATATTTATGGTATTTATGCTTTTTTGAAGAGTAATTTTGCTTTATAAGAGAGGTTTAAAATAATTACAATTTTATATTTATTTGTAATATTATTTTTTCAATATTATTTGTTTTGGGCTATATTAAAAAAAATAACATTTCCTTTATTCGATATTTCGATCCGCATCGAGGATATAAATATACTGTTAAATACTAAGGCTCGAATACAAAAATTCAAAAACAACAACACATTTCGCGAGACAAAGGGGATACAAATTGTACCAACTAGAGTATTATAGCTGGAATCGAAGACGCGCAACATAAATGGATTTTTTTGGAATTTGTACTTTTAAGGAGTAAAAATGGTACCAACTACATAATTCCACATGGAATCGTGAAATTTGATATGTAAGTTCCTCTGACCATGTAGAAGCGCAGTAAAATTGGATTTTTGTACTTTTAAGGGGTAAGCGGCACACTCCTCCAACCACGTAAACGCGCAACATAAATGGATTTTTTTGGAATTTGTACTTTAAAGGAGTGAGCGGCACAAAAAGGGATAAAAATAGTCCAACTAAAGTTCTGCAGCTAGAAACGTGAAATTTGATATGTAAATTCCTGTGACCATGTGGAAGCGCAGTAAAATTAGATTTTTCGAAATTTGTTCTTTAACAGACAAATAGGGATAAAAATGACGTACAGCCCTTTTATTACGTCGCTAGCATCGCGCGCTAGCATCTAAACGAAAGGGGCTAGGTCATCCAAATTTTCTATAAATGCGTCTTATAGTCGAAGATCGGTTGGGATTGATATTGGGCGAAATCAGTCCAAAGGGAAAAAATGTTCCCTCACAAGGACAAAAAATACCCACAAATAAATAACCCCTAATATTTTAGAGTATTTAAAAATATTTTTTCAATATGTCTGCATGTACTTATTTGATATTGGGTATGCGCATTCCCCTACAACAAAAACGTGCACCATAAAGTGATTTTTATTCGTAGGGGGTGAAATAGTGCAAAAATGGTACCTATCAAAAGTAAACAGTACTTGTGGTTAAAATGGAAAAATGGGATCAAAATAGTACCAACCAAATGACCGCAGCTAGAGTCATGAAATTCGGAGTATACATTCCCCTGACTGCGTAGACACGAAAAATAAAAGATTTTTCAAATTAGTACTTTCAAGGGATACATTGATATTTTGGAATTTGTGGTTTTAAGGGGTGAGCGGCACAAAAAGGGATAACAAATGGTACCAACTAAAGTATTACATATAGAATTGTGGAATATGATATGTAAATTCCTCTGACCAGTAATATTGGATTTTTCGAAATTTGTACTTTTACGCACGCGGGACAAAAAGGATAAAAGTGGTATCAAGTAAAGTATTCTAGCTAGAATCATGAAACGACGAGCACATTGCTCTGACCACGTAGGCACGCCACTTAAATGGATATTTTGGAATTTGTGATTTTAAGGGGTTAGCGGCACAAAATAGCGATAAAAATGGTAGCAACTAAAGTAAATTCATCTACAGTAAAATTTGATATTTCGAAATGGTGTACAGTAGGACGAAAAATGACGTCACTGACTCCATTATCGTGAAATAATTTAATACAGGCGATGGTTTTCACAGCCAAAATGTTTAAAGACTTTTTACAAACGCTGCGGCGTCAATTTCATTCCGATGTTCATAATTTAGGCTTCATTCGAAAGGTATTGATTGCAGCTATTTTTTTATAAAATACTATCACCAAATACGAAAAATTGTTCAGTTATCACTGAGAAAATCCGAAAAAGAGACAAGAATCCAAATTTTTATTTTAAGTGTTTTATATTATTTCAGAAAAAAGTGTTGGGAACAAATTGAACACAAAAAAAAAATACACCAGAAAACCTGATTTTTATTTTCAGGAGCGCTTAGCTTACAGATGGCTTGATCTTGGAACGAAATATTTTGCAAATCATCATTAAACAATCCAAACTTTATTTTCGTGGGGTGACTGGAACTTATTTTTCCATTTGTATGGACGGCGACCCAGCCTAATGTACAACCCTTTAATTAGATAAACGCGGAATATTTCAAAATGTGTACTTATAAAGAGAATGAGGGACGAAAAGAGAAAAACGTGATATCAAATGCTTTTATGGGAGATGCGAGAGCACATATTAGCTATAGTTATCTTTCAAAGTGCATACTTTTTGGGAAAGAGGTGCAAAAAGTTATAAAATGACCGGCATCATCTAGAAACATGAGATCAAGGATATAATCAGTTGTAATTATTTGTTCGAAACTGGGTAGAAAATGATGATACATACGAAGGGAGTTTAGCTAAAATAGTGCAATTCGACAATCACATTCCTTTGACTGTGTATGAGTGCTTTCTAATAGAAGGATTCCAAGTTACTGTTTTAGATTTATCTATATCCACCATTTCAATAAATTCTATGCAAAAAAGAGATGGATAAAACTGATAACAAATAACTGGCATTTCTGCGTGCGAAGTAGCGGGTACTGCTGGTACTAAATAAAGGAGTGGAGAGATTGAGACATAATTCTTCTTTCAATCAGAATGTATTCACTTCTACGGACAACATTTCATAAAAGGCGACAACATTATTTCGCTTGTAATTTTATTTTCTTCCCACAGTTTATTTTTATTTTATTTTACACATTACGTTGAGATTTGAATATATGTATCGACTTTTATAGTTATACAGCCTGAATTTAACTTTTCCTTAATTTATAAAACCATTCCTTCTTGATCCTTGTAAAATTCCAAGTACATTTACAATTTTGTAGAAAAACTTACAACATCTCAAATTCTCATGTAAGATTCAACGAAAATCTTTATATTCATTTTTTCATTACCATTAATACTACCCAAGGAACCCAATTGAAGAGCTTCCAATGGCACAACACAGCAAATACACCAAAGTATCAATAACGGCGAGCGAGTAACAAAAGGAATAAAAACGTCATCCCAATGACAACATCATTAAAAGCGCTACTTTATCTGTGCCCGCTGAAGCCACTCAGTTGTTATAATTGGCTCATGTTATTCGAAACGTATGATAATGACAGCAACTACAACTGGAGCTGCAGCAGCCATTGAAATTGCAAATACACTTTCAGACTCGATGAACACAATGCCATCGCATCAGTACTAATGGCGGAGGTTTAAATGTGATTTCATTGGAAACACATTCGAATGTAGGTGGAGATGCCGCTGCATGTAACGTGGTTGGTGTGCAGGAAGAGATTGATGCCGATGCATTGAGAATAGAGTTATATTGAGATGGAATATTCTTAATGACGCAAAAGGAAATACCACACGGCGCCCAAGTTGTATGACTTTGGTGGAGTTATTGTAGACAGAACAGGGATGATTCCAAAAATATTCAATATGAAAACGTTTATTTTAATATTAATGATTTTGGCAATCATGGGTAAAAGTAAAACAATTTAATTGTTCCCAAAAATAATATTAAGATTGCATAATATGTGTGTTCTCTATTTAGTCTATGTAGACACCTGCCCCGGTGCCCACATCCATCTTAGATCCGTCTGTAAATACTGATTTGAGGATTATATCCAGACTTTCGTTTATGGGATCTTAATTGGGGATGTCGAAGACTATAACCACATTCCTTTTATTAAAATCGTCAAAATTTCAGGAAGTGAAACATCAGCCATATATCATTTTTCAGCAAAAACATAAAACGTCTCACTACGATCTCTCACTATCACGAAACTAGAATTTGCTATATTGAACATCTGGTAAAAAATAAAGACTTGTGTAGTATTCGTCATGATGAAATGTGGTAATAGTTTATCTGCGAATTTATTTCAGTTATGCCTAAACCATTGTTTTAACACTATGGATTATCAGCTATGATTCGGATCATGAAGATGACTTCATGGATATTCAAGAAGTATGCTTTGAATTATATAGGGTCCACCATCTAACGTTTTTTTTTCAACTATTCAACCGTTGGACTATTATTTGTGGGGTGCCCGAGGCAGCTATTTGAATGAAATTATTTTCCATTTTTAACCGGAAGGTTTGTACTTTCAAATAAAAAAAGAAATTTGAGAAAATATTCAGTAGTTTTTTTATAGCATTTCAAAAAAAAAGTTATTTGGCGGACTTGATAGGTTCTTAATTTGACTAAGAATACTTAGAACTTAATTGTTATATTCCGGTTATTGTAAAAACCTGAGAAATATGGTTAATAAATCATCTGTAATGCAGGAAAATTTAATTAATTTATGCTAGTGAAGAGTTGAGAAGTTTATAAAAATGTCGCGAAAACCGCACACTTTTGGACTTCGATTTAATTACTTTCATGTTTCATGGAGATCGATGCAATTAAAACTCTACACGAAGTTAAGCCCTAAATATTGGCTAGGAATGTGTAACTTTTATTGTTTTAAGAAAAACCCGAAATAAACTAGAAACATAACAAACTAAAACATATAGTGTTCTAAAAATACCGAAAATTTCAATAAAACTGTGAAAACAATAAAATAAGTGAAATATATTAAACAAGTAAGGAAAGGCTAAAGTCGGGCGGGGCCGACTATATAATACCCTACACCACTCCCTGCGTATATACATCGCTTTTATTACTAAACCCAGGTGTTTCATGGGAGCAATTGTATGTAGTTCATATTTAACGAATATGGTAAATAATTGATCCAATTTTCCGGCAGACAAATACAAATTATACAGTAGTAATAGGATAAATCGGACCGACATTTGAAAGGAGGCCTATAACAACACCGGCTCAAAACATGGACCTTTATATTTCTCATTCACTGTAGGTATTCATAGTTGAAATATATCATGATCCGATGTAAGACGTAGTTTGTAGAGCTGCATTAGAGTAGAATGGGTTATTGGGTTATTCCAAAGAGTGGACACATATATTTGACTTTGTATTCTGAAATATATAATCTGCAAAATTTGAAAAAAATCCGATGTAAAATTTGCGTTCTTGAGGGGTAAAAATTAAAATGGGACCATTTGTAAGTGCTCTACATTGAAAAGAGGTTCCATATAGATCACATCAATTATAAAATGTTGTGCCAATTTTAAAGAAAATCGGGTACAATATGTGGTTTCTAAAGAGGAGAAAGTGAAATCGGGAGCGACATTTGTATGGGGGCTATATCTAAATCTGAACCAATCTTACCCAATTTTTGCATACTTGTTTCTAGTTGGATTATAAGATGTTCTGCCAAATTTAAAGAAAATCGGGTACAATGTGTCGTTTCTAGAGCGGAAAATGTCCAATCGGGAGCGACATTTGTATGGGGGCTATATCTAAATCCGAACCGATCTTATCCAATTTTTGCATACGTGTTTCTATTTGGATTATAAGATGTTCTGCAAAATTTAAAGAAAATCGGGTACAATATGTGGTTTCTAGAGCGGAAAATGTCAAATCGGGAGCGACATTTGTATGGCGACTATATCTAAATCTGAACCGATCTTACCCAATTTTTGCATACGTGTTTCTAGTTGGGTTATAAGCTGTTCTGCCAAATTTAAAGAAAATCGGGTACAATATGTCGTTTCTAGAGCGGAAAATGTCAAATCGGGAGCGACATTTGTATGGGGGCTATATCTAAATCTGAACCGATTTCCTCCAAATTCAATACCGATGGTCCTTGGCCAGAAAAAATAACTTCTGCCAAGTTTCATGTCAATCGGACAACAATTGCGACCTGTAGAGTGCGAACAAGCTTAGATGGACAGCAGACGGACGGACGGACGGACAGACGGACAGACGGACAGACGGACAGACGGACAGACGGACAGACAGACATCGTTAAATCGACTCAGCTGGTGATTCTAAGCCGATCGGTATACTTAAAGGTGGTTCTAGCTCGATTATTTCTTGGTGTTACAAACATTTGGCGCGAAACTAACTTATAACGCGAAGATGAAACTTCAACAAAATAAAACAGCTCAAATAGAAAATGATAAAACAATATATTTATATATAATGTAAACTAAATTTAAAGACGCAAATATAATTAATAATTAAAATGTGCATCAAAGTCAATGGACTGAAGAAATATTATTGAAGAATATATATTTATTGAAACTTTTAAATGAACTCTTCAATGGAAAGAACAATGGGTATATAATAAAAATCCATATCAATGCCTAACGATATTATGGCCGTTTTTCTTTAAGTCTGGGTAACTAAGCTGCGATAACAAAATTTCTTTTGATACATATATTTATATTGTAGTTGGCGACAATGTGAAAAAAATAATTTTTTATTTTGAGCAAAAAATTAAATTTTTATTAACGTTTTTGTTATCGCAGCTTGTTATCCCGGCTTAAAGAAAAACAGCCCTATTATGTTAAGTCGACTTAGCATGTGTTCACGATATTTACGTTTTGAACGCCTCTTGCAAAACTCACTTTTCAGACTTAGTTTACTATTGTTCGGAGTCGCTGATATAACTGAAAACCGGGCAACCGATTTTTTTAAAATAAAAAAAGAAAATTCGAAATTGCTAAAAAACCGGGTTTTTGATCACTCTAATTGAGATTTAATTTTTACGATTTTAGGAAATTTTTTATGCATTTTTATAAAATATACAAAAAAATGCATATTTTTAATAGGATTTGGGGTTTTAGGGGTCGTTGGGGTGGTATTAATAGCTAATTGTACTTTTTCAAACCTCTTAGCGCAATGAGGGCTGCATAATTTAAAATATGAGATATTTTTATGGGAGGTACCAGAAGTGGCGAGGCAATTCCCATCTTGAAACTTCGAACGGCGTTTCAATGGATTACTTAAATCTTATGGAGAGTTATTGTTTACACCAACCAGCAAGACAGTTGTGAAATGAATTTAGTCCAAACATACTTGTGGTATTTAATCACTCCTTCAATGCGTTACACTTTCAGAAATATTTTCGCTTCTATTTTCAACCAGATCATAACAAATTTTACTAACAAACCTTTTAATTATCGAAATTTGGATCATTTCTCTTGATAATGAACAAATGTTAAATAAAATTAAATCTGTTATAAAGGGTGATTTTTTAAAAGCTATAGGAAAGTTAAAAAAACACATAAAATTCAGAAAAAAAGTCCATATAATTTAATGTTTGAAGATTATTTCATGCACTCAAATGGTCCATCCGCTAAGTCCAATTTTGGCATACTCTTTCCAACATTTCGGCCGGTGTCTCATGAATAAATGCTTCAATGTTGTCCTCCAATGCGTCAATTGAAGCGGGCTTGTCTGTATAGACATGAGCTTTAACATAGCCCCACAAAAAATAGTCTAAAGGCGTTAAATCGCACGATCTAGGCGGCCAATTGACCGGTCCCGAACGTGAAATAAAATGTTCACCTAATTCGCCTCTCAATAAGTCCATTGTTGCGCGTGCTGTGTGGCATGTGGCACCGTCTTCTTGAAACCACATGTCATGCATGTCAAGCTTTTACATTTTGGGCAAAAAAAGTTGGATATCATCTCACGGTAGCGCTCTCTATTCACAGTTACGTTACTGTGATGCCACCAGCCTATAAACCGCACCAAACTGTGACTTTTTCTGGATGCATTGGTAGCTCCTGAAATGCTTCTGGCTGATATTCACTCCAAAATCGACAATTCTGCCTATTTACGACCCAAAAATGAGCTGACCATAAAATGGAAGAAGCGCGCGATGAACTTTCTTAACAGATCACGCATTTTGATAATAAAATTCAATAACTTGCAAGCGTTGTTCGTTTGTAAGACGATTCATGGTTAAATTGTAGACCAAACTGAAGATGTTTGACAGTGAAACAAAACACGAAACGTGCGTCAGCTGTTTAAACCAGTGTTGCCAAAAAGATAATAGCTAAAAAATTTTACATCGTATAGCGCTAAAATTATATTCCCTCAGTTCAAACTTTTCATTCAAAATGCGACATGCTTTGAACTTGATTCTTTCTTTTTTCTCAATCTGAAGAAAATTGCAGGACACCAAGTAAATGATTTGAACTGGGATATTCTCCTGGCTCAAGACCATTTTGCCTCAATATTTTATAGAATGCAAATTTATTTCCAAATGTCATGGTGACATTTATTACGGCTGCACTTTAAATTTAGATTTTTTTTTCTAAAACCTAGAAAATTTTTACTAAACCTAAGCAAAATTTAGTGATTTTTTGTCCTCAAAAACTTACTTTATATGTGGAAAAAAGTGAAGTTAAAATAAGTACAATTTAACTGAAACTGAGGAAATTGTGCTTCATACTTCAAAAAATTAATTTGCTTCAGCGTATGCAAAACTAATACAAAAACTGAAAAACATGAAATATTTCTCAAAAGTTTCGTGATACCTCTGCCGTAAAGAGTTGAACTATTACTCTATGAAGGTAAGATAGTAGCCTTCGCAGTGGTTGTTTAGAATACTAGAACTCGGCATAAATTTCAGTAAACGCATTAGTTTAAATTTAGGATAATAAAAAACACATTTTTAGTTAACGTTTCCTAAATGTTTTTTTTCATACGAAAAATTCTTCATTTTTTCTTACTTAAAATCTGGGAAATTTTCTTCGACACAAGTATGAATTTACTCAATTGTAAGATTTCTAACAGAAAACGAAATGTTTTTCAGTAAATTTACTACCATATTTCTAGTAAATAAAATATTTACTATGACTTTGAAATTAGGAAACTTTACTCATACTTGGGAAATTTTCTTACATTTAAAAGAAATTTTTTTTTAATCAGGATTTTACACAGATTTATGAATGCTATTTTTCTGAGTGGAGTTAGAAGCATAATAATGGTTGTATTATAGTGGTAGGTTAGGGATGTGTTATGAAACTGAATTATAAAAAATATTTTATTATACTGCAGTCTACAAACGGGAGTACAAATTTAATATGCTATCGTCCTCCTGTATATACAACAACATGCCACACAGAACAAAAGCAGCAGCTTTAGTAATTGTTGTAGTTGGTATCATTTCTATTCATCTGTTATTGGCAATTAGTTCACAAAGGGTGTGTGTGTGTGTTATCGCTTCACTGATTCACTGATGATAGCATCCGATGCTTTGCCATTATCGGTAGCTCGTCAGCAGCATTCATAAACACACATTTGCCCAGTTAATTGAGGTATCTTTGCCAACTATGAACATGCGTAATTATAATTAAAATGGATTTTGTTGCACAAAGATGTTGCCTTGCAACATTTATGACACGAACAGTTGCTTTCGTTTGAAGGCAAGTGCAACAGCTTACATACATACAGATGATTTTCAAAGGATTAATAGAAAATATTTATATAAATGAAGTGCAAATACAAAATGTATATCGTTCATTCCATATCAAACCGAACGATTTTCGTAAAAAAAATACGACCATGTCTCCGATTTTAACGATTTTTCGCGGACATATTCTACGAAATTTTTTTTTTCAAAAGATAAGACCATTTGAAAATTAGAAAAATCAAGAAAAACGTGCCGAGGTATGAACATTGAAAATAGTGAGACAACGCGTGGGCACAATTCTAGCTGTAGTCGTTTAGTTGGTACAATATTTATCCCTCTGTACCATTGTATCCCTTGAACGTACGAATTTCGAAAAATCCGTTTATTTTTCGTGTCTACACAGTCATTGGAAAGTATACTCCGAATAGCATTACTCTAGCTGCCGCCATTTGGTTGGTACTATTTGTATCCCCTTTTTCCATTTTAACCCCAAAAAGTACGAATTTCGATAAATCCGTTTATTTTCCGTGTCTACACAGTGAGAGGAAAGTATACTCCGAATTGCATGACTCTAGCTGCGGTCATTTGATTGGTACTATTTGTATCCCCTTTTTCCATTTTAACCCCAAAAAGCACGAATTTCGAAAAATCCGTGTATTTTACTTGTCTATGAAATCAGAGGAATGTATACACCGAATTTCATTATTCTAGGTACAGCCGTTTGGTTGGTACCATTTTTATCCCTCTATTCCCATTTTACCCCTTAAAAGTACGAATTTGGAAAAAATAATTTATATTATGTATCTACTCAATTAGAGGAATGTACACACCGAATTTCGTTTCTAGCGCTTGTCATTTAATATGTACCATTTTTATCCCTTTTTTGCCCCATTTTACCCCCTACAAATAAGAATCACTTTATGGTGCATGTTTTTGCTATAAGGGGAATGCGCATACCAAATATCAAGCAAATATAAACAGACATATTAAAAAAACATGCTTAAATACGCTAAAATATTAGGGATTATTATGGGTATTTTTAGTCCTTGTGAGGGAAAAAATTTTACCTTCGGGCCGATTTCGCCCAGTTTCAATCCCAACCGACTACATTTAGTAAATGTTTTATTTCTTTGTTCTGAATTTTTAGGTTGGTGTTTTCATAGTGAAAAATAGAAAAGAAGAAGAAAAATCAGAAATACAGGATATTGTTGTCAGTAGCAGTCAATAGCCAAGAACGCCGGCGAAAGATACTTGTAATTACCTTTTAAATAATTGAATTGTGCCCACGCATTTTCTCACTACACCATTTTCAATGTTCATACCTCGGTATGTTTTTCTTGATTTTTGCAATTTTCAATTGGTCATATATTTTGAAAAAAAAAAATCGTTTTTTTTTCGTCTTCTACGAATCAAATATTTTATAAAGTTTAGTTATCGTACAAAGTTTCAACGAAATCGGAAATGGTGATGTAAAAATGTTAATATTCAATTTTCAGTTTGAAAGTATGTAATATAAATATTTTAAATCAGTTCAAAGCTCTACACGACTAATAAATACCCATAATATGACCACAGCCACCTAAATTGCAATTAAGTAAATATATTTCGACAAGAAACTTATACACACATTTTTTATAAATTAAAATTACGAGTGAAACATAAAAAATCTATTTCCACGAATACTAGAGTGTATTTTGAAAAAGTATCAAAAGTCCACACAAATATATAGGATGTATTCCACAGTGCATTTGAATCTGTTGTGCCCTGGACGTATGAGCAATTAAAATACAAATTCAATAATCATCATACGCACCAGTGGCCACAGTAAATGTTATTCGTTAAAATTTATTTTGATAGCAATGAAACATCGCATATTGGCGAGTGCCACTTAAATTATATGAAGCGGAATTAATAAAAAACAACCTCCCAAAAAACTACTCCATGTTAAAGATCCATAAAAAAGTGTCCACTTATTTTACGATTCCGCCTAAACGAGTTTATTGTTATACGTATCATATGTGCAGCAATAAAAGCAGAGCTATGTTTATATATGAACATAAATTGTTTAACTTTTTTATGACAAACATTTGTGCGTTGCTGTAAAAACACAATGAAAAGTTACTTTTATGGGTTTTTAAATAATTTAAAGTGAAATAAAATATTATACTTTGTTCACCACACTTTTTCTATTAGATTGTGGCACAATGCCATTTGATCACATGCACGCGTAAATATGTATATAAAGTTAAAAGTTTCCCAGATCAAAGGAAAGGTGATGTAGAGAAGTCAATACAATACATAGCGTCTTTTATAATGACAACACACACACAACAACTTTCCAGGGAAGTTAATGACAGGAACGGAAAGTGGCTAAAACAAAAGGAAAATTTAATAAACAGTAATTTTTAGTAAATGAAAGGACAAAGAAAACTTTGCTAGAGTGTGTGGTGGACCATATTTTATTTAAATCAATGGAACGAACTGTTGGTGAGTATAACGACCACCTGGTGGTGAACATCGGAAGGAAATTGTCACCGCAGTGCTCATTTTTGTAAAAAGAGAATTTTGGCTTTGAAATACATCTCCAGCATTAGATTAACATGGAGTCAGTGGCGTCATTTTTCGTCCGACATACATCATTCGAAAGGTATTGATTCCTTCTATTTATTTTTTTTAAATTTGATTTTTACAAAATGTTTTCAAGAACTATGAGTTTTTAGCTGTCACCTTGAAAAACGACAAAAAATCAATATAAACGTCCAATAATATACAATGCTAGAACCCCCGCCCGCTTCGCCAGGCAGAAAAACAGACGGAAATTAAAATCAGATTTCACAGTGTTTTTCTTGTGATCGGTAATATATGTACAACTTATAATCAATGGATCTGTTCCATGGAGAATATTGAAGAACAGAAATTTAGTTTACGGCAAAAAAAGGAAGAATTGTCAAAAATAAAAAAATTAGGTTGTATATATATGCACCAAATTTCATCAAAATCGGAGAGAATGAAAATCCAAACCTATGCTTTTTGGGTCGTTTTCTGTTGGAATTACCCGATATTTAAGCACATTTTTTGCAGATTGCTGTTAAATTATTATTGAAAGTGATTTTTATAACATGGTTTCAATTTATAAACTGTCTGACATCCTATGACATGTATTATTAATATAAGTTTTTAAATATTTAATTGAACAATTCAGCATTGAATTACATTTTATCAAAGTATAGATTAAATTACTATTAATAATCTCAATAGTAATATTCTCTTAAAACTAGACCCAAAATTTAGGATGAGGTTAATTAATTAAAAATTGTAGACTGTTGTCGGTTACCAACAAATTTTTAAGTGTCAATTTTTAATCGATGTTGTACCAAAAATAATGTAAAACGAAAAAGTGGGACTTTTTGTAAAAAAGTGGGATTATGTAGAATGGAAAATTTAAGCGGGACTGGGCATCAAAAAACGGGATAGTCCCGCGAAAAGCGGGATGGATGGTCACCTTAATTATACCAGGTGCAACCAAACGGCTGTACCTAGTAAAGGTGATTTTTTAGCTATTATCTTTTTGGCAACACTGGTTTAAACAGCTGACGCACGTTTCGTGTTTTGTTTCACTGTCAAACATCTTCAGTTTGGTCTATAATTTAACGATGAATCGTCTTACAAACGAACAACGCTTGCAAATTATTGAATTTTATTATCAAAATACGTGCTCTGTTAAGAAAGTTCATCGCGCGCTTCCATTTTATGGTCAATTTAATCGACCCACTGAAGCGGCTATTCGGGCTATTGTGACTAACTTTCGCACCATATTTTACATTGTTAGACATTAAACCACCAGCACGCTTACGTAGAGTCCGAACTGAAGAAAATATCGCAGCTGTATCGGCCAGTGTTAATGATGACCATCAATTATCGATTCGTTACCGTTCGCAGCAATTGGGCCTCTGTTACTCAACAACGTGGAAAATTTTTCGGAAGGATTTAGGTGTGATGCCTTTCAAAATACAGCTGGTGCAAGAATTGAACCCGAACGACCGCAACGTAAAATTTTTTTTGTGAATGGGCTCTTGGAAAGTTGGCCGAAGATCCACTTTTTTACCGAAAAATTGTGTTCAGCGACGAAGCTCATTTTTGGCTCAATGGGTACGTAAATAGGCCGAATTGTCGATTTTGGAATGAATATCAGCCAGAAGCATTGCAAGAGATTCCAATGCATCCAGAAAAAGTCACAGTTTGGTGCTGTTTATGGGTTGGTGGCATCATTGGACCGTACTTTTTCAAAGATGATGCGAATCGTAACGAAACTGTGAATGGTGAGCGCTACCGTGAGATGATATCCAACATTTTTTTCCCAAAATGCAAGAGCTTGACTTGCATGACATGTGGTTTCAACAAGATGGTGCCACATGCCACACAGCACGCGAAACAATGGACTTATTGAGAGGCGAGTTTGGTGAACATTTTATTTCACGTTCGGGACCGGTCAATTGGCCGCCTTTAGACTATTTTTTGTGGGGCTATGTTAAAGCTCATGTCTATACAGACAACATTGAAGCATTTATTCGTGAGATACCGGCCGAAATGTTGGAAAGAGTATGCCAAAATTGGACTAAGCGGATGGACCATTTGAGGCGCAGTCAAGATCAACATTTGCATGAAATAATCTGCAAACATTAAATTATATGGACCGTACAATCGATTCAAATAAAGATTTCATGCTTTTTTCTAAATTTTATGTGTTTTTTTAACTTTCCTATAGCTTTTAAAAAATCACCCTTTATAATGGAATTCGGTGTAGACATTCCTCTAATTGCGTGGATTTTTTAGCGGGTAAAATGGAAGTGGAAATTGATCGCAGCTAGAGTCATGAAATTCGGTGTATACATTCCTCTGACTGCCTAGACGCCAAAAATTCGTACTTTCAAGGGAAACAATGGGAACAAGGGATAAAAATGGTACCAACTAAACGGCTACAGTTAGAATGATGATTCTAATCACGTAAAATAAAGAGATTTTCGAAATTCGTATTTTTGTTGCGTGGTGTAATTTATTTTCGTAAGTTTGCGAGCCATGCAAAGGCGATATGGGTATCAAATTAAAGAATTTAGTGTCTGTTAAATATACTTAAATTTCTATGTTTCTAGGTCATGTTCAGGTCAAATAAAAAATGTTAAATTGTTGTGCGGTTTATTGCTACAGATATACTATTTCTTGTATTTTATACCGAAATGATATGAAATCTTTGAAATGAGCTCTTTATACACTCCACGAGAGTACTATGTCTTTGTGCATTTGTTTGTAACACCCAAAAGGAAACGAGTTAGACCCATCGTTTATTATACAGATCGGCTTAGAATCACTTTCTGAGTTGATTTAGCAATGTCCGTCTGTTTGTCCATCTATTGTTGTAATCAAATTACAGGTCGCAATTATAGTCCGATCTTAACAAAAATTGGCACAAGAAAGTCTTGTGGATCAAGGACGAACGCTATTTAATTTGAGGCAAATCAGTTCAGATTTAGATATAGCCCCCATACAAATGTCGCTGCGATTTGACTTTTTCCGCCTTATATTGCACATATAGTACCCGATTTCCTTAAAATTTGGCTTAACACCTTATAATCTAACTAGAAACATCTGTGGCGAAAGCGGGTAAGATCGGTTCACATTTAGATAAAGCCCCCATACAAATGTCGGCCCCGATTTGTCGTAGATCGGTTGGGATTGAAATTGGCCCAAAGGGAAAAAATTTTCCCTCACAAGGACTAAAAATACCCATAATAATCCCTATTATTTCAGCGTATTTAAGCATGTTTTTTGAATATGTCTTTTTATATTTGCTTGATATTCCATATTCCCCTTATAGAAAAACGTGCACCATAAAGTGATTCTTATTTGTATGGGGTGAAATGGGACAAAAAAGGGATAAAAAATGGTACATATTAAACGACAACATCTAGAAACACGAAATTCGGTATGTACATTCCTCGAATTGAGTAGATACATAATGTAGAAGTATTTTTCCAAATTCGTACTTTTAAGGGGTAAATGGGAATAGAGGGACAAAACTGGTACCAACCAAACGGCTGCCCCTAGAATAATCAATGTGTAGACACGTAAAATACACGGATTTTTCAAAATACGTACTTTTTGGGGTTAAAATGAAAAAATGGAATAAAAATAGTACCAGCTAAACGACTACAGCTAGACTGATGAAATTCTAACGTCAAAAAAAAGAGATTTTAGATAGTCGTACTCTTGACGGGGTAAAAATGGTACCAACCAAATGGCCGCAGCTGTTATCATGGAATTCGGTGTATACATTCTTCTGACTGCATAAACACGCAAAATAAAAAGTTTTTTTCGAAATTCGTACTTTTTCTTTTACAGCAAAAATTGTTTGAATTTGAATTCAAAACTTTGTACTTTTGGAATAGAATGAAAATACAATCAACCTACAACCACTATCTACCAATATTTATGGTATTTAAGCTTTTTGAAAATATAAGAATATTTATTTTTTGAATTGACGTATTGATAGCCTTGCCTTATAAGCGTGGCTTGAAATAATTAAAATATTATATTTATTTATAAAATTATTTTTTCAATATTTGTATTTGTTTTGGTTTGGCTATAATAAAAAATATATATTTTTCTGTAATATTACTGCACTTCTACGAAAATCGATACCCTCTGTGAAATGCAATCCACGGTGGATTGTTCGGCCCGGCCGAACTTAACGCCGTTTTAACATGTTATTTATAAATATTGTTCTAGCAATTGGCTTGTCTTGTGGAATATTTTGACCCTATACACAAATTTATTAGCGATTTTTTGAGTTTAGGTATGCAGGACTATAAAACACCAGTAGTAGTTTTTTTACTACATTTACTCTTCCCAAAATCGCAGGTGTGAATAGTACTGCTTAAGTAGAAAATCATTTTGAAAACAATACCCCAAAAACTAGTAGAATGTAAGTGTCAATCGAAGAAGGTCAAAATCCGCACTGGGCTTACCCATTTACTGGTTTTTAATATCACTTTATAGTTACTTTTGAGACGGCAACATTACATTAGGATTCTACTGTTGATGTTAATGTTGAAACATCATTATACTGGCACGCTATTAAATAAATGTCATATTCTTTTATTTAAATTTTGATTTGATGGTAAATAAACTATACGTATCATATAAAAACCACTAAAATATGAGAGATATTTGTATAATTTAATAAGTGTGTATATCATCTTGTGCTGTTTTCATTCAATTTCACTCTACATAGAAGACCGCTGTTCACAGTATGAGACTGTGCGTGTGTTTAGACAGGCTTTCTGATGATGATGTTAGGTGTAGTTGTTTATGTTCCAGAGGAATTTTCTGACACGTGATGGTGTCAGACAATATTTGTCGGCGTCACACAAAAACACTGTCGATTTTTTGTTGTTGAAGATCAAACAAACACCCACATAAGTTTCCTCATAACGTCGTAGCACATGTTCGCACATGCGAGTACATACCAACTGCTAAGATAAATGAAATAGCCAATGTTATACATACATACATACACATGCCCGTATTATTTGCTCACATTTAATTCCACAGTTATGTTGAATAATGTCCGAATGTCTGAAACGACGAGTATGGTGTGTATTTGGTATCTAAAAATATTCGAATCAGACATTTCTTCAGGATCTACCCACGAACACCCACCAGTACAGCTATGTCTATTAAAAAGGCAGCGTTTTACTGCAGTTTTAGTATAATAATAAATGTATTTTAATATTTGAATAAGTTCATGTAGTTTATTAAGGAATAATAGTTACGCCTACTATGTGCTATGTGGTATATAGTATGTGGTATTTATCTTTTCGACAACTGATAAGAAAAGTTGTCCTCTTCCAGCCCATATTCTTAGTTTGAGTCTATAAATCGAGGACTCAAACATTTATCCATGAACGATTTTGCAGGAGTATGCCAACATAGCACAACAGGTTATGTGCTCCTTCTAACAGGGCCGGTCTCATATGCTATTTGTTCGAACATCATTTACATTCGCCTACACTGGTATGTATGTCTTTCCATATGAGTATTTCAGCACAAGGAATGCATATTTTCACTGTGTTGGAACGTCTAGTTGCAGATATTATAAAAATAAATTATAAACATAGATTTTCAAAAATAGCACTTCTATATATCCATCGAAATCGGAAGACCTTTAAAAATTTGTTGTTATATTAACATTAAAACCTAACCTACTATATAGTTATCTGATGTGCCTTAAAATAATGATAAGTCTGTAACTCTGCCTCCAATTTCTACAAATATGTTTTAATTGATTATAAATTGATATTTTTCACAACTTTATGTGGTAAAAGTATTCTAAAAGCACTTTAATATTATATATGTTTGAAAAGACAAAATACATCAATTAAAATTCAAAAATTCGGCTTAAAATTCAAATCACTATTTTTGGAATTAATTCTGGAATAGTTGAACGGAAATAAAGGGCAATTTTTTAGCTATTATCTTTTTGGCAACACTGGTTTAAACAGCTGACGCACGTTTCGTGTTTTGTTTCACTGTCAAACATCTTCAGTTTGGTCTATAATTTAACCATGAATCGTCTTACAAACGAACAACGCTTGAAAATTATTGAATTTTATTATCAAAATGCGTGCTCTGTTAAGAAAGTTCATCGCGCGCTTCCATTTTATGGTCAGTTTAATCGACCCACTGAATCGGCTATTCGGGCTATTGTGACTAAATTTCGCACCAAATTTACATTGTTGGACATTAAACCACCAACACGCTTACGTAGAGTGCGAACTGAAGAAAATATCGCAGCTGTATCGGCCAGTGTTAATGATGACCATAAATTATGGATTCGTCGCCGTTCACAGCAATTGGGCCTCTCTTTTCAAAAACGTGGAACGCAGTCGTGAGGCGCAGTCAAGGTCAACATTTGCATGAAATGATCTTCAAACATTAAATTATATGGACCGTACTATCGATTCAAATAAAGATTTCATTCATTTTTCTGAATTTTATGTGTTTTTTTAACTTTCCTATAGCTTTTAAAAAATCACCCTTTATATATATATATATAAAATAAGGTTGAATCAACAGTTACGGTGAATGGATTGCGCTATCGAGAGATGATTAATGATTTTTTATGGTCGGAGTTGGATGGTATTGATCTAGACAACGTTTACTTTCAACAAGACGGCCCTACATGCCACACAAGCAACGAAACCATTGCTCTTTTACGGGAAAAGTTTCCGGACCGTGTTATCTCTCGAAGAGGTGACCAAAATTGGCCACCGAGATCTTGTGATTTAACACCTTTCGACTTCTTCCTTTGGGGCCAAGTGAAAGACATGGTCTACGCCAACAGCCCAGCGTCGATTCAAGACCTCAAAGAAATATAGAATTCGTGAGGCTATCGAGGACATAAGGCAGCCACTTGGCGATTTGGTTATGGAAAATTTCATGAAAAGGAGCGTGGTGAAAAATTTCGTGGAAAATTTCATGTAAGCGTGGTCGTGGTGGCTATTTGGTTGATGTTGAATATGAGACTAAAAACAAGTAAAAACGGCGTTAAGTTCGGTCGGGCCGAACTTTATATACCCTCCACCATGGATTGCATTCCACAGAGGTTGTCGGTTTTCGTACAAGTGCAGTGATATTACAGGAAAATATAATTTTTTTAATATAGCCATTACGCCCTTGACGTTTCTACGCAATTAGAATTTTATCATTCTAGTTGTCGTTTAGTTGGTACTATTTTTATCCCTCTGTACCATTGCATCCCTTGAAAGTACTAATTTCGAAAAATTCGTCTATTTTCCGTGTCTTCGCAGTCAGAGGAATGTAAACTCCGAATTTCATGACTCTAGCTGCGGTCATTTGATTGGTACTATTTTTATCCCCTTTTTCCATGCTTTATATAAGGTTACTTTCTATATATGTTTGTGTGCCACAAAATTTGAAATCAATTTTTGAAAGCTTTTTTCTCAACCAATTTTGCTAAAATTTTGCACACTTAATCATTTTCGATGACAATACAAGGAAATGGAAAAATTTGACCAATTGGACAAAGGGGCGTGGCACCTCCCATACGAAGTTAAAACCTATTATTGAATATTGTCAGTTATATGACACCTAGAGTGCTGAAATTTTGTGTAAGTGCATCTAGCATCAATTCGCATAGTTGTGCCAAAAAGGGGCGGTATTGGAAAAGTGGGCGTGACACCTCCCATACGAAGTTAAAACCTATTATTGAATATTGTCAGTTCTATGACACCTAGAGTGCTGAAATTTTGTGTAAGTGCATCTAGCATCAATTCGCATAGTTGTGCCAAAAATGGTCGGTATTGGAAAAGTGGGCGTGGCATCTCCCATACGAAGTTAAAACCTATTATTGAATATTGTCAGTTATATGACACCTAGAGTGCTGAAATTTTGTGTAAGTGCATCTAGCATCAATTCGCATAGTTGTGCCAAAAAGGGGCGGTATTGGAAAAGTGGGCGTGGCACCTCCCATACGAAGTTAAAACCTATTATTGAATATTGTCAGTTCTATGACACCTAGAGTGCTGAAATTTTGTGTAAGTGCATCTAGCATCAATTCGCATAGTTGTGCCAAAAATGGGCGGTATTGGAAAAGTGGGCGTGGCACCTCCCATACGAAGTTAAAACCTAAAGAGTGATTTTTTTGAGGGTAGGATTTTCATGCATTAGTATTTGACAGATCACGTGGGATTTCAGACATGGTGTCAAAGAGAAAGATGCTCAGTATGCTTTGACATTTCATCATGAATCGTCTTACAAACGAACAACGCTTGCAAATTATTATCAAAATGCGTGCTCTGTTAAGAAAGTTCATTGCGCGCTTCCATTTTATGGTCAGTTTAATCGACCCATGAAGCGGCTATTCGGGCTATTGTGACTAAATTTCGCACCAAATTTACATTGTTGGACATTAAACCACCAACACGCTTACGTAGAGTGCGAACTGAAGAAAATATCGCAGCTGTATCGGCCAGTGTTAATGATGACCACCAATTTTCGATTCGTCGCCGTTCGCACCAATTGGGTCTCTGTTACTCAAAAACGTGGAAATGCCAAAATTGGACTAAGCGGATGGACCACCTAAGACGCAGCCGCGGTCAACATTTAAATGAAATTATCTTCAAAAAGTAAATGTCATGGACCAATCTAACGTTTCAAATAAAGAACCGATGAGATTTTGCAAATTTTATGCGTTTTTTTTTAAAAAAAAGTTATCAAGCTCTTAAAAAATCACCCTTTACTAGTATAACATGTTATGCAAATTAACTATTTGATTGACAACACAACAACAATAGGAACAATTTTGTAGTTTTTCCAGTCCAATGAATGTGATGTTATAAATTATGACATAAAGAATTGATTGATAAGAAGAATTGATGTTATAGGAGCACTTATTCGACACATGTTACCAAATGACAGAACACTGTTCAAGGTCAATTTATATATTTTGCATAATAGATTGACAAATCAATAAAGTTTATGCACACTGGTCCCATAACCATTTGCTTGACAAAAATTTAAAAAATAAAAAATTATGTAATAACCATATTTTTTAAACTTAAGTGTTTGTTTGTTTTTCCCCATTCTATCGAATTTTAATCATGCATTTTAAATACTATTTACTGAAAAGCAAGTAAAAACGGCGTTAAGTTCGGCCGGGCCAAACTTTATATAACCTCCACCATGGTTTGCATTCCACAGAGGCTGTTGATTTTCGTAGAAGTTCAGTAATATTACAGGAAAATATATATACTTTTTAATATAGCCAAAAACAAATATAAATTTTGAAAAAATAATTTTATAAATAAATATAATATTTTAATTATTTCAAACTACACTTATAAGGCAAAACTAACAATACGTTTACATATCGAAATAATACTTCAAGTCAATTAAAAATAATAAATATTCTTATATTTATATTTTCAAAATACCATAAATATTGCTAGATAGTGGGTGCCACAGTTGGTTGTATTTCCATTCTATTTTAATTCCAATAGTACAAATGTTGAAAATCCATTATCTATCACGTACATAGTGCAAAATAACCTAACTTCATGATTCAACCAATTTTTGCCGTAAAAGTAAAAAGTAGGAACTTGGAAAAATCGAATTCCATGATTCTAGCTTCGGCCACTTGGCTGCGGCTATTTGTATCCCCTCTTTCCTATTTTACCCCCTTAGGAGTACGACTTTCAAAATCTCTTTATTTTACGTGTCTACGCAATAAGAGGGATGTACACACCGAATTTCATCATTCTAGCTGCGGCCGTTTAGTTGGTACTATTTTTATCCCTCTACTATTGTATCCCCATGAAAATATGAATTTGGATATAACCTTTAGTTTTCGAGTGTATGCAGTTAGGCGTTAATGGGTTAAACAACCCAATTTTGATTTTTGGGTGTTAACTGCGGCAATTAATTTCGTTACACATCCTAATACGTACATAGTACGTCGTATGGTGGAAGTAGCAAAAGTATTGGCTAACCATGGCCGGCTAATCTGGCTAATCTGGCCGGACATGGCCAGATTCCCAGATCACATAGAAAATTTATAGGCTTATTTGAAAAGGAGAGTGGCTAAAAGGCATCCAAATCATAAAAAAGTCATAATATATCAGACGATTATGATATGCAAAACTTATTTTTTCGATCAGAAGATGACTACAAACCGTTATAGACGTCAATTTTAGAAATGTGAAATACTAAAAAACTTTCCTACTCTTGACAATACATTCTTATTTAGTGTAAAAAAAGTTTGTTGACACTATAATTTATTTTTGTATTTAGTTTTGTATTAATTTGTTTTTTTTTGCGTGCGTTTTTTGTTTATTAGTACTTAGTACATATTATAAACAGGATTAATAAATGATAAATGTGCGCAAAACATATAAAAAAACATTATTTTCTGCAACGAAAATAACTGGATTTGCAATAAATTCTTTGCCAAAACGCTTTCTTGACATATTTATTTATTTATTTTTTTTCTAGAATTATTTACTTTAAACTGAAAAAAAAAACAAATTCATGAGACACGAATCGAAATTTATAGAAACGCAGTAAGACAATATATTCCGAATTTCACCATTATAGCTGCGGTCGTTTAGTTGGTACTATTTTTATCCCTCTGTACCAATTGTATCCCATGAAAGTATGAATTTGGATAAAACCTTTAATTTTTCGAGCCTACGCAGTCAGAGGAATGTATGCACCGAATTCCATGAATCTAGCTGCAGTCATTTGGTTGGTACTATTTTTATCCCCTTTTTGAATTTTAACCCCAAAAAGTACGAATTTCGAAAAATCACTTTATTTTACGTGTCTACGCAATCAGAGGAATGTATACACCGAATCTCATTATTCTAGGTGCAGCCGTTTGGTTGGCACCATTTTTATCCCTGTATTCCTATTTTACCCCATAAAATTTCCAATTTGTAAAAAATACTTTTATATTATGTCTCTACTCAGTTAGAGGAATGTACACTCCGAATTTCGTGTTTCTAGCTGTCGTCGTTTAAAATGTACCATTTTTATCCCTTTTTGCCCCATTTCACCCCAATATCAAGTAAGTATAAGGAGACATATTAAAAAAATATGCTTAAATACTCTTAAATGTTAGGGGTTATCTTGGGTATTTTTAGTCCTTGTGACGGAAATTGTTTTCCCTTTTGGCCGATTTAGCCCAGTTTCAATCCCAAACGATCTACGACTAGAAGACGCATTTATGGAAAATGTGGACGTCCTAGCATCTTTCGTTTAGACGCTAGCGTGTTTACAGCAGAAGGACGGACATGGCCAAATCGTCTTAGAATTTTATGACGATCAAGAATATATATATACTTTATAGTGTCCCTGGTCGCTATTTTAATGTATTACAAACGGAATGACAAAGTTAATAAACCCCCTTCCTGGAGGTGGAGGGTATAGAAATGCATTATCTTCGAAGACAATCAATGTCCACCATGTCATTCCACAATTATTTCGATTAGCTTTAAGTTCGCCAGTATTAAAGCTCTACTACATTCCCTCGTCGCTGTGGCAGAAGTAACATAGTATAGTAGTCCAATTGGCAATGCAATTAAATCGTGTCATCGTTTATTGAAGCGTGAATCGGTTTGTAATGCATGACCACTGCCTGTCCCATGTGCTTGTGCCCAACGTAGGCCTTCGATCGATGTGATTTTTGCCCCCAATTACCATGGATGGGTGTGGAAACAAGTGAAATGGAAACACTGGCACTGGAAAATTCTCATGAATGCATTTGCATGTGGATTGGTATTTAAAGGCGTTAAAGGTTATGGAAATGTCATAAATCGGAAAAAGTTGCAGTAATTAAAAATACGTTGTCCAAGTAAAAACTGGTATTGCTTGGAAACTGATATTTCAGATTATTGCTTAAAAACCTTTAACTATCAGGATAAGGCTTAAATATAATCAAGCGATACAACTACAGCAATAAAGTTACCAATTCTGTAAAAATTTTGGATACTTTTTAAAAAGTTATCTCATTTTTCTCACGAAATACATTTATTCCGTTAATTTTTTCTCTAATCGCTTAATATTGAGACAAAAGCAAATTGTTGATAAATTAACCAATCGATGATTAGTTCTTCCATTGGAGCGTATGAGTCTTAGGAATGACAACCGCAAATGTTACACATACGCATAGTGGTTCGTATTACATTGCTTGCTGGGAAGACGACAATACGAAATGGCAAAATTCTTGTAAACTAGTGTAAATTGAAAGTGTCAAATAAAAACTCTCATACAAATTATCAATGTCATGTGAAATATATTGTTGCAAATTGTGCAAGTTTGCTAAGGGATTTCTTACAAGACACTCCTTGGTAAGGAGTGAAAGGAATATATCCACCCGACCCCATTTTATCCCATCATCACATCTCTTGTTGTGTGGTCACGTTTCACGACCGAATGTCAAGTGAATTGGATTAAAACAAATAACGTCTCCTAATGTCTTTATGAAGAGAAATGACAGATTACAGAAGATACGCATTAATCAGAAACACAAGCTAAAGGTGATTTCATCTTTTTTGTTAACAATTAATCACATTCACTCAAGAGCCAGACATGTCTGCATAAGAATTTCAGTCTATCGGCCAGACTGGCAAACAATCACAAATGAATGAATGGGTGTGACCTTGGAGTCCGATAATCACATCCAAGTGTTGTTCAAATAATTAAAAAGGATATTGTGTTCAGCAAAATTGATTAAAACTCAAGCCACCCGATTGCTTAGAAATATCCTTTGCGTTGTCAATGGCAAAGGCATAATCGTGTTAAGCTTTGGCTGGAGATGCGTGCTGGCGTAAAGTTAAATTACAGGACACAATACATAACAACATAATAAATAATTTATATTAAAAGGAACGTGCGAACATTCCATGTAATCATATCGATACCACATTGTTATGAACAATAGTGAATGTAAAAATAAATTATAAGTAGATTTTGTAGGTTCTTTCGGTCAGGCTTTTGAAGTTGTTGAAAAGTCGCTGCGAAGCCACTTGAAAAGACTTTTGACATGGTCGAAATCATGATCGTGGTAGTCTGCAGCCAAGTAATAAATGTCACCATGCCATTTGTAAAATAATTTGCATTCTATTAAATATAGAAGCAAAATGGTCTTGAGCCAGGACAATATCCCAGTTCAAATCAAAGTTTTTCAAAACTTTGTTCAAAAGAAACATATTTAAAGGGATGGGTTGGTTGGGACAAACAACAGGTGTAAATAGGTTTGGACCAAATTAGTTTCATGACCTTTTAAATTGTTTGAGCCATGTACGTCCCTACATTCGTCCATCAGTCTCGCTGGTTTGTGTGCGTACGATAACATTGTCAAAATATTAAATAATTCATTCAAACTTTGAACGTATTAGTATTTGTAAGTAAACTTGAATTAGGTTTGGAAATGGGCGAAACTGAGACACTCTTTTTGGTTCCTCCCACAAAAAATGGACAAGGCTCTAGGCTAAAAAAAAACACGAATACTCGTAATCAGTTACATTTTGATAATTGAAAATGTTCTTACACTATTTTGAGTGTTTCCCACGTCTGCCTTCTTGTGACATAAGGAACCATATTATCCTTATATTTAGTGTATAGGTTACTTTCGGAACATTTTTATAGGACACCTCTAAATTTCCAATAAATATGGAGAACAAATAAGAATATATTACCGTCAATATTTATTTATCGCTCATAAATAAATTTTGACGGTAATATTTTCATATTTATACCCTCCACATCCAGGATGGGGGTATACTAACTTTGTTATTCCGTTTGTAACACCTTGAAAAATCAACCTGAGACCCTATAAAATATATATATTCTTGATCGTCATAAAATTCTAAGACGATCTAGCCATGTCCGTCTGTTGAAAGCACGCTAGCATCTAAACGAAAGGAATTATGACGTCCAAATTTTTCATAAATGCGTTTTATAGTCGTAGATCGGTGCGGATTGAAACTGGGCGAAATCGGCCGAAAGGGAACAATTTTTCCCTCACAAGGACTAAAAATACCCATAATAACCCCTAATATTTTAGAGTATTTAAGCATAATTTTTCAATATGTCTGCTTGTACTTATTTGATGTTTGGTATGTGCATTCCCCATATAACGTGCACCATAAAGTGATTTTTATTCGTAGTGTGTAAAATTGGACAAAAAAAAGGATAAAAATGGTACATATTAAACGACAACAGCTAGAAGCACGAAATTCGGTTTGTGAATTCCTCTAATTTAGTAGATACATAATATAATAGTATTTTTTCCAAATTCGTACTTTACGTACTTTACTTTACCCCTTACGTACTTAATCCTACGTAAGAGGTAACATGTGAAAGAGGGATAAAAATGGTACCAACCAAACGGCTACATCTAGAATAATAAATTCGGTGTATACATTCCTCTGATTGCGTAGACACGCAAAATAAACGGATTTCGAAATTAGTACTTTTTGAGGTTAAAATGGAAAAACGGGATAAAAATAGTACCAAACAAATAACCGTAAATAGAGTCATGAAATTCGGAGTATACATTCCTCTGACTGCGTAGACAACAAAAATAAAAGGGTTTTTCCAAATTCATACCTTCAAGGGATACAATTGGTACAGAGGGATAAAAATAGTACCAACTAAACGACTACAGCTAGAATGATGAAATTCGGTGTGTAAATCCCTCTAATTGCGTACACACGTAAAATAAAGAGATTTTAGAAAGTCGAACTATTAAGGTGGTAAAATAGGAAAAAGGGAATAAAAATGGTACCAACCAAATGGCCGCAGCTAGACTCATGGAATTCGGTGTATACATTCCTCTGACTGAATAGATACGCAAAATAAAAAAATGGTTAAATCATGATGTTAGGTTTTTTGCAATATGTACGTGAGATAATGGATTTTCAAAATTTGTACTTTTGATATTAAAATAGAATGGAAATACAACCAACTGTTGCACCCACTATCTAAGCTTTTTTGAAAATATAAATATAAGACTATTTATTTTTTTAATTGACTTAAAGTATTATTTTGATATATATAGAGTAAACGTATTGGTAGCCTTGCCTTATAAGCGTGGTTTGAAATAAAAAATATTATATTTATTTATAAAATTATTTTTTCAATATTTGTATTTGTTTTGATTTGGCTATATTAAAAAAAAACATTTTCCTGTAATATTACTGCACTTCTACGAAAATCAACATTCTCTGTGGAATACAATCCGTCGTAACGCCGTTTTTACTTGTTTTTCTTTGTATTTTCACAGTACTAGCCTACCTTCTTATAAAGAGTGATTTTTTTGAGGTTAGGATTTTCATGCATTAGTATTTGACAGATCACGTGGGATTTCAGACATGGTGTCAAAGAGAAAGATGCTCAGTATGCTTTGACATTTCATCATGAATCGTCTTACAAACGAACAACGCTTGCAAATTATTGAATTTTATTATCAAAATGCGTGCTCTGTTAAGAAAGTTCATTGCGCGCTTCCATTTTATGGTCAGTTTTAATCGACCCACTGAAGCGGCTATTCGGGCTATTGTGACTAAATTTCGCACCAAATTTACATTGTTGGACATTAAACCACCAACACGCTTACGTAGAGTGCGAACTGAAGAAAATATCGCAGATGTATCGGCCAGTGTTAATGATGACCACCAATTTTCGATTCGTCGCCGTTCGCACCAATTGGGTCTCTGTTACTCAAAAACGTGGAAATGCCAAAATTGGACTAAGCGGATGGACCACCTAAGACGCAGCCGCGGTCAACATTTAAATGAAATTATCTTCAAAAAGTAAATGTCATGGACCAATCTAACGTTTCAAATAAAGAACCGATGAGATTTTGCAAATTTTATGCGTTTTTTTTAAAAAAAAAGTTATCAAGCTCTTAAAAAATCACCCTTTAGATATATAAAAGTTGATGCATTTTGGAAAGAGCTCAAAGAGCAGCTTCGCTAAAATATGATCAATTTTCATACAAAATAAGTGAAATAAACAAACTTTGCACATTGTAATATTTTTCCCAAACTTGGTTTCAGTTCGAAGATAGGTGAAATTGCCACTCCCCTTCTGGTACTTTCCAAACAAATGACCCATATATATAGGGTCCGCCATCTAACGTTTTTTTTCAACTATTCAACCGTTGGACTATTATTTGTGGGGTGCCATCAGCAGCCATTTGAATGAAATGATTTTCCATTATTAACCGGAAGGATTGTACTTTCAAATAAAAAAAGAAATTTGAGAAAATATTTAGTAGTTTTTTTTATAGCATTTAAAAAAAGTTATTTATATATGTTAAAGTAAAACCAATGTAATATCCAAACGGATATTCGGAATCAACAATATTTTGGTATTTGATAATGCTTTTATAATCGCTTTAAGTGTACAAAATATGGAGGGATACCCCTTTCTGTACCTTCTACACAAATCACCCTAAACTACGTAAAATTAAAGCTTTTAAAATTTCTGTATGGGTGATCGGAATACTCGAAATTCGATAATTGTCAATGCTTTTATATAAGTCGATATTGCCACACCGCTACTGATACCTCCCACACAAAGTCACATAAGTAATTACTTTTTTGTCTTTGTCGAACTGTTTCTCACACATTTGAAGGGATTTGGTACTGTTTTTTTATTAGAAATTATGGTTTCTTAGATTTATTATGACGCAAAAACTATGTTTGTGCCAAATATAGTTTGGTTGTAAAGAATATTGTAAAAAATATCCTTTTTGAACAAATTTCTGAATTTAAACCAACACATCTTTTTGTGTGTATAATCTTCTACTTATCACAGATTTGTTGGATGGCGGTCACTAGCAGCATCAGCTCCTCCCGTATTTCTCAAATCTATAAGTGAGCCTCTCAATTTCTTACTAATGGCGATGTGGTCGTTCTGATTTTCGGTCCGATTGACAGGAGTCACTTTGTTGATGCGTTTGTGTGGGAATTAAGGAAACATTTGGTGAAAGCCTTATTTCTCGAAGTGGGCGTGTGAATTCGGCTATCTTCTCATTTTGTGTAATCAAACCGAAAACTTTGGATGACTAGGATAAAATCAATTTTCATTTTGAACTTATGTAATCTTATTACATTATTTCAATTTAAAGTTCGAAACGTCTGATGCTTGTTTTGAAAAAGATGAATGTCTTGTTAGAGTTCATGATACATTTTTAAAATAAAACCAAACATTATGGAAAACATTTTGTACATCCACACAATTCTGCTACGAATCAAACTTAACTTGCCTTTACTCTTGACACGACACGACATATTTAAAGAAATGTCACATCTGTGCGCTACCAAAAGAAATAAGTTTACGCGACTTGAATGGGTTCCTTCAGATTAAGTTTAAACAAAATTTAACAGCTTTCACTACAAGTTCTTTGAACAAAAGTTTGTATGTTTTGCGAACATAATTTGTTAATCTGCTTGCGCAGACATACGTTTAAACTCAGAAAAAGATATGGCTTCAATTGGATTAAATTAAAACAAGTAAGGATAAGTTAAAGTACCTCTACCCCATTACAACGATTATATTACTGATAACACTAGATAACAAGAATACAAATATTTTGTGTATAACATTTTCTGATGTGATTTGGATTTCCAAACTTGAAAACAATACAAACAACTAACAAGTAAAAACGGCGTTAAGTTCGGCTGGGCCGAACTTTATATACCCTCCACCATGGATTGCATTCCACAGAGGTTGTCGGTTTTCGTAGAAGTGCAGTAATATTATAATTTTTTTAATATAGGCGTACCAAAAACAAATACAAATATTGGAAAAAAATATTATATATAAATATATATTTTTAATTATTTCAAATCATTATTTATTTCAAATCAAAAAATAAATATTCTTATATTTATATTGTCAAAATGCTTAAATACCATAAATATTGGTAGATAGTGTGTGCTACAATTGGTTGTATTTCCATTATATTTTAATTCCAAAAGTACAAATTTTAAAAATCCATTATCAGACGTACATAGTGAAAAAAAACCTAACTTCATGATTCAACCAATTTTTGCCATAATAGAAAAGGTACAAATTTGGAAAAAAACTTTTTATTTTGCGTGTCTATGCAGACAGAGGAATGTATACACCGAATTCCATGATTCCAGCTGTACCATGTGGTTGGTACCATTTTTACCCCCTTGACGTTTCTACGCAATTAGAATTTCATCTTTCTAGCTGTAGTCGTTTAGTTGGTACTATTTTTATCCCTCTGAAAAACCTTTTATTTTTCATGTCTACGTAGTCAAAGGAATGTATACTCCGAATTTCATGACTCTACCTGTGGTCATTTGATTGGTACTATTTTTATCCCCTTTTTATTTTAACCCTAAAAAGTACGAATTTTGAAAAATCCGTGTATTTTACTTGTCTATGCAATCAGAGGAATGTATACATCGAATTTCTTTATTCTATGTACAGCCGTTTGGTTGGTACCATTTTTATCCCTCTATTCCCATTTTACCCCTTAGAAGTACGAATTTGAAAAAATACTTTTATATTATGTATCTACTCAATTAGAGGAATGTACACACCGAATTTCGTGTTTCTAGCTGTTGTCGTTTAATGTGTACCATTTTTATTCCTTTTTTGTCCCATTTCGCTCACTACAAATACGAATCACTTTATGGTGCAGTTTTTAGCTATAATGGGAATATGCATACCAAATATCAAGCAAATATAAAAAGACATATTCAAAAAACATGCTTAAATACGCTAAAATAGTAGGGATTATTATGGGTATTTTTAGTCCTTGTGAGGGAACAATTTTTCCTTTGGGCCGATTTCGCCCCATTTCAATCCCAACCGATCTACGACTAAAAGACGCATTTATGGAAATTTTGAACGTCATAGCTCCTTTCGTTTAGATGCTAGCGTGCTTTCAACAGACGGACAGAAGGACGGACGGACATGGTTAGATCGTCTTAGAATTTTATTACGATCAAGAATATATATACTTTATAGGGTCTCAGGTCGATATTTCAAGGTGTTACAAACGGAATGACAAAGTTAGTATACCCCCATCCTGGAGGTGGAGGGTATAAAAAGGCGTTGAGTCCGATTGATGTAGTCTTCACGTAACATATGAGCAGTATGATATGAAAATTATTAAATTTTTATAGCGTGACTATATATATCTAAATAATACTTCAAGTATATACAAAAAGGCAGCAATCTTCAAAAATAAGATTAAATAACCTAAAAACAATAATGGAAGTATTTTCATTCTTTGTTTGGGAAGAAATATTCCCTTTGGGACCGAATTATACATTGTCAATTCCAACCGTCCACATAGTCAGGGGAGCATTTCGTCACAGTAGAGCTAAAAGAAGGATAATTTGTGATCACCCAAAAAATTCCCAAATTTTCAAAATGTTAAATCGGTCATAACTTCTTAAATACAGCTCGTGGAGCTAATATAAGGATAATTTGTGATCACCAAAAAATTCCAAAATTTTCAAAAAGTTAAATCAGTAATAACTTCTAAAATATAGCCCGTAGAGCTAAAAGAAGGATAATTTGTGAACACCCAAAAAATTCCAAAATTATCAAATGTTAAATCGGTCATAACTTCTTAAATATAGCTCACAGAGCTAAAAGAAGGATAATTTGTGATCACCCAAAAAATCCAAAATTTTTAAAATGTTAAATCGGTCATAACTTCTTAAATATAACCCGTAGAGCTAAAAGAATGATAATTTGTGATCACCCAAAAAAATCCAAAATTTTCAAAAATAAAAAAAATTACTATTTTATTATTTTCTTGTTTCTTATTTCCCAATATTTCGACCAACTCCGCTGGTCATCTTCAGTTACAAGTTACAAGCATTAACAATAAAAAAATATCACAATATTTATATTTACATTATTTTAAAAAGTTTTTTTCACAATAGAAAATTCTCCTGCCACTCTCTGCAAGCTTTTGCCAACTACTGTTGATAAAACCCATAGAGCAATTTTTTGCTCTATGGGTTTGTCAAGAGATTTGTGTTCGGTTTTATGTGATGAAAGTCTACTAAATAGTTGGTTGACGGTCCTTTGGGTTTTATATGCCAACTCAAATTTTTCCTTGTCGTAAATATTAGAATGGTTTAGTCTTTCGGATAGTCAACCATACATACCACTAACACTTTTCAAAAATGTTAAATCGGTCATAACTTCTTAAATATAGCCCGTAGAGCTAAAAGAAAGAAATTCTAAAATTTTCAAAACTTTTCAAAATTTTATATCTGTCAGAACAATCATGCGAATATACACACTTAATGAATCTAGCTGAAGCCACTCTAAAGTGATTCTTCGAATATCGAAGAATCACTTTATTTTGTGAGTCCACTGAGACGGAGCGAAGTATTAACCTATTTTCATTATTAGTTTGATTGGTACTATTTGTATCCCCTTCTCCCTGTTTCCACGTAAAGGTAAAATTTATCGAAATTTTCTTTATTTTACACATTCATACAATCAGGGAATGTATACATCGAAATTTATGATTCTAGCTGGAGTCATTTAGTCGGTACCAAATTAATCCTTTTTTGCCTTTTTTGACCCTAAAAGTACGAATTTCGAAAAATCACTTTGTTTTTCGTGTCCGCGCAGCCAGAGCGAAGTATAAACCGATGTACATTATTCTACCTGGTGCCATTTGTTTGGTACCATTTTTATCCCCTTTCTACCTGTTTCCACGATAAGGTAATATTTTTTAAATTTTTTTATTTTACACGTCAATGCTGGAAATGTACACATCGGATTTTGTGATTATAGCTTGAGTCATTTGGTCGGTACCAAATTTGTCCCTTTTTTTAATATTTACCACTTAAAAGTACAAATTTCGGAAAATCCCTTTATATTTCGTGTATATGTGATACTAGCAGTACCCGCTGCTTCGCACGCGAAAAAGACAGTTATTTGTTATTAGATAATAAATAACTGGATACAGATAAAATGGTAATTTGGAAACCTCATATTATATAGCACTCATATACAGTCAAACGAATGTGCTTGTCGAATTGCACTATTTTAGCTGAAGCCCCTTCGTATGTATAACTTTTATCATTTTCCACCCAGTTTAGAACAAAAAATACAATCGCAGAGCTTTTATATCTTCGATCTGATGTTTTAGATATACCCCGCCATTACATCACTACATTTGTTTTTATTTCTCCTAAAAACATATACTTTATATGGTACCACGTTTATCCTTTTTCGTCCCGCATCCTCCTAATAAGTACACATTTTGAAATATACATTTAAGTTCCGCGTCTACGTAATTAAAGAGTTGTACACCATTTTTCGTCCCACGCAACCCTTAGAAGTACAAATATACTGCGAAAAATCCAATTTTACTGGGCTTGCATGGTCAGAGGAGTTTACATACCAAATTTCACGATTCAAGCTGTAATTTTAGTTGGTACAATTTGTTCCCCTTTTGTCCCGCTCACGCATTAAAAGTACAAATTGCCAAAAATCGATTTATGCTGCCAGTCTACGTGGTCGGAGGAATTTTCACACCAAATTTCAAGACTATAGCTGCAATACTTAAAATGCATCCCTTTTTGTCCCGTGCAACCCTTAAAAGTACAAATTTCCAAAAATCTAATTGCACTGTGCTTCTACATCGTCAGAGAAATTTACATACCAAACATCTAGCTATGATACTTTAGTTGGTACCATTTTTATCCCATTTTGTCCCGCTCACCCCTAGTAAGTACAAATTTCGAAAAATCCATTTAGATTTGCGCTTCTACGTTGTCAGAGGAATTTCACACTAAATTTCACGACTATGGCTGTAACATTTAAATTGGTACCATTTTTATCCCTTTTTGCCCAGCGCGCCCCTTAATAGTATAAATTTCGAAAAATCCAATCTTACTGCGCTTCTACGTTGGCAAAGGAATTTACACACCAAATTTCACGATTATAGCTGTAATACTTTAGTTGGTACCATTTTTATCCCTTTTTGTCCCGCTCACCCCTAGTAAGTACAAATTTCGAAAAATCCATTTAGATTTGTGCTTCTACGTTGTCAGAGGAATTTACACACCAAATTGCATGACTATAGCTGTAATACTTAAATTGGTACAATTTTTATCCCTTTCTGTCCTGCGCCCCCTTGAAAGTATAAATTTCGAAATATCCAATCTTACTGCGCTTCTACGTTGTCAAAGGAATTCACACACCAAATTTCACGATTCTAGCTGTAATATTTTTTTGGTTGGTACCATTTTTATCCCTTTTTGTCCCGCTCACCCCTTATAAGTACAAATTTCGAAAAATCAATTTATATTGCAAGTCTACATTGTCAGAGGAATGTCAATACCGATTTTCACGATTCTAGGTGCAATTCTTAAATTGGTACCATTTTTATCCCTTTTTGTCTCTTTCCTCCCTTAAAAGTACAAATTTAGAAAAATCCCTATTTGTAGCTCTTCTGTATGGTCAGTGCAAGGAACACACCGAATTTCATGTTTCTAGCTATTGCTGTTTAGTCAGGACGAATTTAGATTTGCGCTTCTACGTTGTAAAAGGAATTTACGCACCAAATTTCATGACTATAGCTGCAATAATTTAATTAGTACCATTTTTATCCCGCGCCATCCATTTATGTTGCAAGTCTACGTTGTCAGAGGAATTTACATACAAAATTTCACTATTCTAGCTACAATACTTTAGTTGGTACCATTTTTATCCCGCTCACCCCTTATAAGTACACATTTCGAAAAATCAATTTATATTGCAAGTCTACGTTGTCAGAGGAATGTCAATACCGATTTTCACGATTCTAGGTGCAATTCTTAAATTGGTACCATTGTTATCCCTTTTGTCTCTTTCCTCCCTTAAAAGTACAAATTTCGAAAAATCCCTCTTATGTATGGTCAGTGCAAGGAACACACCGAATTTCATGTTTCTAGCTACTGCCGTTTAGTCAGGACGAAGGTTCGATGTTTATCCCTTTTTGGGCCATTTTACCTCCTAAAAGTACGAATTTCATAAAACCCTTTCTTAGTCGATGTCTACGTCATATTTGGGAACTACCCTGAAAATTTCATGATCCTGGCTTCAGCCGTTTGGTCTGTAAGTCAGTTAGTCAGTCAGTAACGCAACTCTTTTATTTATATAGATGATTGAATATGCTATTGTGGTACCATTTTTATCCCTTTTTGTGCCATTTCTCCCCCTGAAAGTATGTGTCACTTCAATAAGTGTTCTTAAATTCTTGAAATATTAGGGGTAATTGGGGGTGTGTCCCGTACTTGTTAGGGGAAATTTTCCCTCTGGACCGATTTCGCTCACTTTCTTGGAAATTTTGGACATTCTAGCTCCTTTCGTTTAGATGCTAGCGTTCTTTCAACAGTCTTAACGTTTCTTAATTTGTATACATTTTTTTCTGAGTGTCGTCAAATGTTTTCCAACTTTACCATATCCCCATAAATCCCCTCTTGTCCTGTCTAGTTTAATTACGTTTTAAGTAATCAACTGAGCTGAAGTTCATTGACCATTGGCAGGCGAGCCAGAATATGACTTAATGTCAAATTTGTCTGTCAGGCCCAACACGAGCCAATGCAATGGCTAATGACGAATGTATTTTGCACGTCCCGCTAATGATTGGCGCTCAGCAAGTCTTTCAAGAAAACTTCTCGATGTGCTATGAAATAAGATTAATAGATGCTATTCTGTTGCGGAGTTTACACGTTCCCATGAAAGCCAAGTGTGTTGTTGGAATGCAAGAAATCACCAAACTTTTTATTTGTTATTCCCTCCAAACATAGTTTACTTTGATTGTTGATATGTTTGAAGTCGTTGTCATTCAAATAGAAAAAAGAAGAAACACTTTTCCAATCAGTAGTATTTGAATCCAATAAAGAATTTCTGTGACCCACATTCAGAGTTCTTTTGAATGCAGATGTTTTCTTATTTCTCGAAGCACGTATGTTTGCCAAAGGATTCCGGACACGTTTTGCATGTTCCTGTGCCAATGCCATTGAACGAGCATTTTTATCGTTTATTTCCACAGTTTCATTTTATTCGAGCATATTTTATTTTTAGACACTTTTGTTGTCGATTCACCGAAGTATAAATATTTATATATCTCCGAAGAATGAATGCATGAAGAGCAGGTGTGATATGTGCAAAATATAATTTAGCAGAATAATTTAGACATCGATTTATTTCTAACATGTGTTTGTGCTTGCATTTCGTTTGGGGATTTCATTCCACCATAAAAGTCAATTATATTAATTTAAATTTTTTGTCGATTTCCGGAAGATGTATTCGACGTACAATTCATTAAAATTGAGAGCTGTACTTGTAGAAATCACACAATTCGATCTTGTATTTTGGAATTTTGATAAATTTGATACATTTGATATTTATAGTACGTTTTGTATGTTTACAATACAAATACAACAGGCATTGTATATCACCATTTGTTTAATCGTGGACATATAACACGATTAAACAAGAGCAAGTTTGTAGATGGGTAAAATTTGTAGAGAGGGATAAAGTTGTTTCCGAAGAAGTACTAAAAATTCTCCCTATATCCCCAAATATTTAGTGTAGTGGGTCACGAAAATAAATTGCAGCGGTCACCCCCCGAAATGAAGATGGGATTGTTTAATGATGATCTGCAAAATATTTCGTCACTGGGTCCAGCTGACTGAAAATATCTTTAAAAATAACGTTTTTCCCGCGTACTTTTTTTTGTTGCATTTTTGCCCAATTTTTAGTGAATGTATTCATTAAATAAATTTTTTTTTCTTATCTTACAATAACTCATTGATAGAATTATTGGGTGTTTATATTGATTTTTACGGGGTTTCAAGGCGACAGCTAAAAACTCATATTTCTTGGAAACATTTTGTAAGAGGTGTAATGAAAAATAAATAGGAGGAATCAATACCGTTCGAATGATGCCTAAATGATGAATGAGCTATTTATTTTTTATAAAATACTACCACCAAATAAGAAAAAGGTTTCAGTAGTCACTGTGAAAATCCACAAAAAATTACTATAAACGTCCAATAATTCGACCAATAAGTTACTCTAAGACAAGATCCAAATTTTTATTTAAAGTACTTTCAAGGGTCTATTATTTCAGAACAAAAAATTATGGAAAATGTAACACATACAAATTACATCGGGTTATAGCGCTATTTTCAGGAGCGATTAGCTCACAGATGGCTTGATCTAGGAACAATAGCTTGTTTGGTACCGACTTTTTCCAATGAATGCGATATATACATTTCACTATTCTAACTGGTTGGTACCATTTGCATCCCCTTTCGCCCTATTTTCATCCTCAAACATTTTGAAGAAATCCTCTATGTTTCGCGTCTACACAGTCAGATGAATGCATAAATTCAGCGGTTGGTGCCATTTTTATACCCTTCGCCCTTATTTCCGGCCAAAAGCACAACACATTCAGATGAATGCCTACACCGAGTTCCACGATTTCAACTTCCATTTGTACCATTTGTATCCCTCTTTTCCAATTGTTTCCCTTAAAATCTCGAATTTTGAAAAATCTCTCTATTTTACGTATCTACGCAATTAGAGGGATGTACATGCCAATTCATGTTTCTAGCTTTTGTATAAAAGGTACCATTTTTATCCCTTTTCGGCCGATTTTTTTTTATTTTTTGGTACTTTAAAATTACAAGAGGAATTTCCGCAACAAATAAGCAGAAATTTAAAAAAAATAAAGATTAAATAGTCTAAATATTAGGGGTAAATTCATTCCTTGTTAGGGAAACCTTTTTCCCTCTGTGCCGATTTAGCCCACTTTCAATCCCAACGGACCTGTAACCATAACACACATTTAGAGAAAATTTGATCCTCCTAGCTCATTTTGTTCGGCGGCTAGCGTGTTTTCAACAGACAGATGGACATGGCTAGATCGTCTTAGAATTTTACCACGACCCAGGATATATATACTTTATGGAGTCTCCAATGAATATTTTAAGGTGTTACAAACGCAATGACAAAGTGAATATACCCTCATCCTTAGATGGAGGGTAAAAAAGTGGAATAATATGCAACATAAAAAATACATTGGAAAAAATGTTTTTAGGGGTGTTCTCTCAGTAGCGTTTAGCTCCCAGACGACTTATCCTAGGACATAATATTTTTGAAAATCATCAATTAACATTTTATTTGCGTGGGATGACTGGTATTTTGTATTTGCTTGGTTCGCGACCCAGCCTAATATGCATATGATATTTTATTTATAGTTTATATCTAAAACTGTAAACCCCACATTTCTGCCAAGAGCACTATAACTTTGCTAACGAGCATAACGAAGACGTATTCCAAAGACTTAACAAAGGTTGAATTTATTTTTGTGTGGCTCACTCTGGTATCACGGATTTTCCGGGTAAAATTTGAATGACATGAGTCCTTCAAACGCCCAAGGTACAAAACACTTTATAATAATCTGGGTCCGTATGTGTGGAGGAAAAATAAGTTGCGATTGTTCATACCGTAAATGAAACCTTTTGTTGTTTTATTTGTTTTAAGATAGCGTGGGATGCCGAATAACTCATGTTTTGCCACATTAATTCTTATATAAAACTCAATTTAAAAAAATATTTTGAGTTGACTTTTTTGAACTTAGCCTCCGTAATCACAAACTGGATATCTTGGCGACAATTAAAAAAAAGATTTTTTATTTTCAGTGAAATTTATTTTTATTTAGGTTTTTGTAATCGCAGCTTAGTTATTTAGTCTTCACGAAATGCCCTATAATTTACCTATGTATAACATACATCCTAATATAAAAAGACCTAACTCATATTTTTGCAAATCAAAATTTTTAACAATACTCGACAAGCTCGGTCATAATTAACAAAAAAATCGATTCCTCAACAAATATGAGTTAAGTCTTTGTATACCCTACACCACTTCGTGGGCTAGGGTATTATAAGTTAGTTTCGCTCCAAATGTTTGTAACACCAAGAAATAATCGAGCTAGACCCACCTTTAAGTATACCGATCGGCTTAGAATCACCAGCTGAGTCGATTTAACGATGTCTGTCTGTCCGTCTGCTGTCCATCTAAGCTTGTTCGCACTCTACAGGTCGCAGTTGTTGTCCGATTATCATGAAACTTGGCAGAAGTTATTTTTTCTGGCCAAGGACCACGGCATTGAATTTGGAGGAAATCGGTTCAGATTTAGATATAGCCCCCATACAAATGTCGCTCCCGATTTGACTTTTTCCGCCCTATAAAGCACATATAGTACCCGATTTTCTCCAAATTTGGCTTAACACCTTATAATCAATCTAGAAATACCTGTGGCGAAAGCGGGTTAGATCGGTTCAGATTTAGATATAGCCCCCATACAAATATCGCTCCCGATTTGACTTTTTCCGCCCTATAAAGCACATATAGTACCCGATTTTCTCCAAATTTGGCTTAACACCTTATAATCAATCTAGAAATACCTGTGGCGAAAGCGGGTTAGATCGGTTCAGATTTAGATATAGCCCCCATACAAATGTCGCTCCCGATTTCACTTTTTCCGTTTTAGAAACCACATACTGTACCCGATTTTCTTTAAATTTGGCACAACATTTTATAATCGAACTAGAAACACCTATGCTGAAAGTGGCTAAGATCGGTTCAGATTTATATATAGCCCTCATACAAATGTTGCTCCCGAATGTTTAACCGATTATGGCCAAACTTTACATATTATATTTCACCAATAAACATACATGGTGAAAGGGGGTCACATCGTTCCAGGTATCAATATACCCTTATACAAATGTCCTTTCCGATTTAACATTTCTTGTCAAACACATACATTTACAGGATGCAAAAATCCTTCCCGATTTCACTTTTTTACCGAATTGAATTGTAATGAGATAGAAAGTCCGTCCGTCTTTAGCATTTCCTTACTTGTTTGGGAGATGCCCATATGTCCATACTTTGGTATAACCCAAATGGTACCCCACTCTGATCTATTACAGCTCTAGCAACTACATCTTACATCGTATCTTCATCAATCTTTGCACAATATGTTTCAACTAGGAATACCTACCGTGAATGAGAAATATATTGGCGCATGTTTTTGCAGAGGCCTCAAGTGTTGTTATGTCCGTCCGATTCATCCTATTACCACTGTATAATCTGTATTTATCATTGGATCTTGATCAATTTTTCCATATCATGTTATATGTACTTTACTCGGATTATCTGCTGGAAAATTGGACCTTATTAATTAAATTTGGTTAAAGATGAATCTATAGTATAATTTATATGAACTACATAAAATTGCTCCCATGAAATACCTGGGTTTAGTAATCAAAGCGAGGTATATACGCATGGAGTGGTGTAGGGTATTATATAGTCGGCCCCGCCCGACTTTAGCCTTTCCTTACTTGTTATATTATAGTAACGATATATACACGCATATAGATACAACAACTCAAATAATTTTTTTAGTGCAGTTTTCCTTCCCTCAACTTCGGAACAGCGACCTTGGACGTGGTGCTCATATTTGTATTGACTACACGTCGGACATGGCAATTCTTATTACTTTGTATGAATTATATTGATTTTTTTGGGTGATGATAACAAGAAGGTCAACTTGTGATTACAGACATTCGTGGTAAAATTCTGTACATTAGCCATTGAGTACAAGTGTAACAGATTTCTTAGTATGTACAGACAACGCACACGACTTGTGTTAGAATTATTGGGCGGGTCTAAACAGAAAACTGCCATTAATATTTTCTGCTGATGGCATTAATGTCAGAATCATATTTTATTATGAGCAAAGGACACTTGGCAGAGTGAAACAGGGTCTAATTGAAATAAATACCAAAAGAAGACATTAAATTCTGCTGGGCCAAATCGTTTGTATACCCTGCGCTATGGATTGATTACCATCCACGGCATTTGTAGTAGATTAGAGGGTGTTATCATTTAACTCATGCCCAGCACCACATGAGCCTAATTGAAACATTTCTTTATTCAACTTGCATTATTTGTGTACGCCCTCTTGTGAGGCGGTGTAAACTTTTCGACAGTAATGTATTAAATTTTAGTCTGTTTGATTACAAACTTCGAGAATATTTTTGTAATTTCAATACGCCAATATATTTAATTATCAATTCAATAGAGTATAGAGTTTTAAAGAAATTAATATATTTTATGACTCTAATTGTGGATTATTTTCAAAACTTAAAACACTCATGACTCAAATTAGTAGTAGACAGATGTCTTTCAGAAAAAGATTGAAATACTTGGAACGGTACGGAATTAGGACAAAAAGGGATTGCAAATTTACCACTCGAACAGCTGAAGCCGGACCAATCGCAAATTATTTCGAAATACGTACCTTTAAAGGGTAATTGGAAAAAGTAAAAAAATAGTACCAACAAAGCGGCCGAAGATGGATTAATGAACTCAGTGTGTATATTCCTCTGACTGTGTTTGTGCGAAACGTAAAGGGAAATCTGTACATTTAAGGGGAAATTGTTGCAACTAAAATCGCAAAATTTGGTGTATACATTGCTCTCTCAGACTGCATATACAGGTAAAATAAATATGGACGATATTGCCCATATTTCCATTTTCGGTGTTTCTTAAAAAGATATTGATATTTAAAGTATTAAAACTTTAATAAATTCGTCTATAGAGATTTGTTGGTAGGTGAAATTATTACAATACCCAAGAAAGATAAATACATTACTGACCTAAAAAATCTTCTAAAATTACCTTGAATCTATTTAATGTGGATGAAAAATCTATATCATTAATTTATTATATTCCATCATCAGAATAGACTTAAATGTACTAACTAAATCGCTAGATTCCAATAGTATATATATCATATAGTAAATGAAACTCTGAACTCTGGTTTCCAATATCCACTGGATTGGTATATGTCAATTAACTGTAAAAATGTGAGAAAATTCTCGGGCCACCAGTGGCCACTATATCAGAACATATCGGAAAGATTTTGTCATTAAATCTCTACATACCAGCGAAAGCATGCCAAACAAAGATATAATCAAATACATCCGGACAAATATCTTTATTTTAACGATCATATCAAATACCTAAAGTATTTTTCGTTTATAAGAAACAATTTTTTTTCAAAATATCTAACACCAATAGTAACAAGTAAGGAAAGGCTAAAGTTGGGCGGGGACGACTATATGATACCCTTCACTTTCTACTCCGTTACAATTGAAAATGTGAAATCGAGAACGATTTTTGTATTTTTCCAGCTGACATATAACATGTTCTGTTAAATTAGATGCAAATCTGTAATACCTTGAGAGAAAAAGTCAAATCGGGGGCGACATTTTCATGAGGACTAAACGACCCACTTTCACCATAATGTTTCCAGTTGAAATATAATTTGCAAATTTGAAGAAAAACGGTTAAATTTGAAGAAAAACGGAGAGCGTAATTTGTATGTGAGCCATATCTAAATCTGACCAGATCTGTTCCATTTTCATTACAGATATTTTTAGTCAAAATATAAGGTTTTGTGCCAAATTTGAAGAAAATCTGTTAAAATATTTTTTTTATTTTATTTATTATTCCAAAAAAATAACCGAGCCAGATAGGCCGTATGTGGTTATAAAATACTTCCATCTTAAATTATGAATAATAAAATTAACTTAGAAACAATATTAAAATTTATAAAAAGAACTAATAATACCCTACACATCCCAATAAGCAATAAACAAAATGACATCAATATTAAGTCTCTACTCAAGATAAGACTACTCTTATAAGTGAATTGCACAGTCTATATAAAATAATCAAAGATTATGAACAAAATACCACCTTAATCTGGATATTGTGAAATGATAGCACGAATAACTACTCAAAACGCATGTGGTTTCTAGTGGAGAAAAAGTCAAATCGGGAGCAAAATTTGTATGGGTGCTATATCTAAATCTGAATCTATCTAATGTGGACTAGAAACACCTGTGGTGAAAGTGGATCAGTTTCACCACAGATGTTTCTAGACCAAATAAAGGTCTGGTCCAAATTTGAAGCAAATCGTGTAAAATATTTAGTTTTAGAGCGGAAAAAGTCAAATCGGTAGCGACATTTGTGTAGGGAATATATCTAAATCTGAACCGATTTGGTTCAAATTAAATAGAGTTTTTCCTTGGACCGCAAAACTTACTTGTGCCAATGTTTGTTAGGATCGTACAATAATTGCGACCTGTACTTTGATTACAAGAATAAATGGACGGACGGACAGACAGACAGACATGGCTAAATTGATTCTTAACTTAACAATGAGTCTATCTCGCTTCCTTTTGGATGTTACAAACAAATACATAAAGACATAATACCCTAGTGGAGGGTATAATAATACTATTATATAATGCTATACTATTAAAGGGTGATTTTTTAAGAGCTTGATAACTTTTTTTTTAAAAAAACGCATAAAATTTGCAAAATCTCATCGGTTCTTTATTTGAAACGTTAGATGGGTCCATGACATTTACTTTTTGAAGATAATTTCATTTAAATGTTGACCGCGGCTGCGTCTTAGGTGGTCCATCCGCTTAGTCCAATTTTGGCATTTCCACGTTTTTGAGTAACAGAGACCCAATTGGTGCGAACGGCGACGAATCGAAAATTGGTGGTCATCATTAACACTGGCCGATACAGCTGCGATATTTTCTTCAGTTCGCACTCTACGTAAGCGTGTTGGTGGTTTAATGTCCAACAATGTAAATTTGGTGCGAAATTTAGTCACAATAGCCCGAATAGCCGCTTCAGTGGGTCGATTAAACTGACCATAAAATGGAAGCGCGCAATGAACTTTCTTAACAGAGCACGCATTTTGATAATAAAATTCAATAATTTGCAAGCGTTGTTCGTTTGTAAGACGATTCATGATGAAATGTCAAAGCATACTGAGCATCTTTCTCTTTGACACCATGTCTGAAATCCCACGTGATCTGTCAAATACTAATGCATGAAAATCCTAACCTCAAAAAAATCACTCTTTATATATATATATATATGTCCTATGATCATCCTACATGAAAAGTTAAGATAATTGGAAAGGTAATGTTTACATACATGTACGTGTCTGTACAGAAAATATACCAAATCTGAGTGAAATCTTTATAATTCATCAAATATTCAAAATTGATAACTTCGTGGTAAAACTTATTAGAAACCACGTAGCCAAAAGCACTCTTTGTAATTCAAATTATCTCGCCAAAGCTCCTTACTATGAAAGTGTTAATTATATGGATATGTATGATATGTACCTCCTGAAGCATTCCTTTATCTAGACATGAAGGTTTCTATACAAAATGATAATTTTATCTTCATTTTTTATTATCTGCATCGAAAAGAGAACGTAAAGCCTTTCTTAGATCAGAGATATCAATATCAATATAAGATTTAATGAAGATTTCGCCGAAAGGAGTAGACAAAATGAAATTTATACTGGTGGATTAATAATTAAATTAATTTCGTCTCTGCTTTTACTAATTCTGGCCTCGTTCATTTTTCCATTGATATAAATAAGTATTTTTTCGTTTGTTTCATTTCGGAATGTAATTAATATTTGATTTGAAGTGGATCAGGACTATTTTCCGAATTTTTATTACATTCCCAGCAAAAAATAACATGACAGTTGTTAAACATGGATTCAACTGGTGTAAAGATGATATGGCAGTAATTCTTTTTTTTGGTGAATCATACATGATTTTAACATAGGGGTGTCATTGAGAGGAATGGGTTCATTTCCCAGTAACTTCGTTCGTATGATTGCTTAAAAGCACTGCATGTTTTATGCATTAAACATTTTTCATAGGCGAAAGTTATTAATTTGTGGGTACATTGTGAGAGTTCTCATGAATCATTTATCTGAATTAATGAAAATACAGTGAAAGAAATCTGAATCTTTCTTAAAACATATTTTGCATTACTTCGTTTTAATTTTAATAAAACACCACTTGTACAAGTGTATTAGGCAATATTTCATTTTTATCACTTTTTAAAAACAACACAAATATTTTTATATATTTAGTTTTAAGTTATATACTTTTTTGAATATATTTTTTTATGGCTTTAAATTAAGTTGAAATAAATCATCACAAATAAATAAGTCTATGCTTCCCATAAGACAGGTTATTAAAATTGATTACATTGATTATCATAATGAGTCATTTAACATACAACACAAATGAATTACAATTACATTAATGAGGATATGAAATGAAAAAAAATAAATATATAAACTTAATTCAATAGAGAAAATTCCAATATATAATTTATTAGTTCGCATTTGAGAACCTATTTATAATGAATTATCATGGGTGTATGATTCAGGAGCAATGAAAGTTTCCTTCATTTGGAAATTTTATTACTGGGAATAAGTATTAAGACATCTACAGTGCACACTGGTCCCAAATCCATTTTTTATGGCATAAAGTCGAATAATAAAGATACAATCTTGTAATTTTGCACATTTGCTAGACATAACATTCTTAAAAAATGAAAAATAAAATTGGGCCGATCGGACCACACCCACTATCACCTCCCATATAAACTCAATATATAACAACCATAATTATCAACAAAATTTTATGAAAGCTTAAAATAATGAAACTTATTTCGCTTTGACGAACAATGTTTTTCTGAACATCATTACAAAAGCAAAATATAGCATACAAATATTCTACTTGACACTGCAATTAAATAATTATTTCATTAATAATATAAAATGTCTACATATGTACCGAAAAAATGAATGACGTTATATACCATTTTAAAGGTACTTGCAATACATTTAAAATGAGATGTTGATGGGTCTCATACACACATCTGATTCAGAGATTTGATTAAATATGTTTACTATCGCTAATCGAAAGTATGATAAAATAAATCGCAATCGTAGGAGTTTGCCGAAAAATGCTGACGAGCTATTAATGCCACCATAAACTATATACTCAGACGAACACTTTCACATTTACACTTTGAGTCAAGTTGAGTCCTACATATAACTTTTGGTCCACGACATTTTTAGGTTATGCTCAATACGAATCACAAAATTACAACACTTAAGAAAACTGACAACACTACAGGAATCACAAAATGTCAAATATAACTTTTCAACTACTTATGCCGGCCTTCAATTTCAATAATATAGTCACTTCATTATTTTCTTTTTACGCCTTAATTTTAAGTATTTTGTATAACTGCTTTAAACCCGGAAATAATTATATTAATCCATTTTTTAAATTTAAAGGAATGCTGCTAGATGTCCTTTTTAGCTATTATATGAGTTTGGTAGTGGAAAAATAATGGGCTCTATTTTTTACGACTTTTTTTTTAATTTTTTGTAAAATCAACCAAAATTTCAGTGAAAAATGATCATTCTTGTCCCGCTTATTCCCTTAAAATAATCATTTTTAAAAATCCATTAATGCTCCGCATATAGGTTGCCACGATTCCAGTAGCTTTGGTTGGTAAAATTGACTGACTCTCCTTTAACGGTGCAAATGTAGAAAAATGTATTTATTTTACCCTCTACGAATTTCGCAATGCTAGCTGCAACACTTTGATTGCTACAATTTTTCTACGTATTTTAACTGCAGTGGGCTACAAAAATATAAATTTTCTCAATAACAAAAAAAATAGCAAATCTAAGCAAATATTCGAAAACTACACATTTCGGAAATAATTATATTAATCCATTTTTTAAATTTTAAGGAATGCTGCTAGATGTCATTTTTAGGTATTACGTGAATTTGGAAGTGGAAAAATAATGGGGTCTATTTTTTACGATTTTTTTTTAATTTTTTTTGTAAAATCAACCAAAATTTCAGTGAAAAATTATAATTCTTGTCCCGCTTATTCCTTAAAAGTAGGCATATAGATAGCCACGATTCACGATTCCAGTAGCAAATCGTTTGTTGGTAAAATTGACTGACTCTCCTTTACCGGTGCAAATGTAGAAAAATTTATTTATTTTACCCTCTACAAATTTCGCAATGCTAGCTGCAACACTTTGATTGCTACCATTTTTCTACGTATTTTAACTACAGTGGCCTACAAAAATATAAATTTTCTCAAAAAGAACTAGTAAATCAAAAAAAAAATTTTTTTCAAATCCATGCTTTATGCAGGCAGAATTCTATTGGGCCTAGAAATTCTTTTTTAGTTATCTTTTGTAGAAGGAAAAATTACTGCAAAATTTCAGTTTTTTATCTGCCATAGAACGGCATATATTCGAAAATGGGTTTTAACTTCGTATGGGAGGTGCCACGCCCACATTTCCATTACCGCCCATTTTTGTCACAACTACGCACATTGATGCTAGATGCACTTACACAAAATTTGAGCACTATACGTGTCATAGAACTGACACTATTCGATAATATGTTTTAACTTCGTATGGGAGGTGGTACGCCCACTATTCCAATACCGCCCATTTTTGGCAGAACTACGCACATTGATGGTAGATGCACTTACACAAAATTTCAGCACTCTAGGTGTCATAGAACTGACAATATTCAATAATAGGTTTTAACTTCGTATGGGAGGTGCCACGCCCACTTTTCCAATACCGCCCCTTTTTGGCACAACTATGCACATTGATGGTATATGCACTTACACAAAATTACAGCACTCTAGGTGTCATAGAACTGACTATATTCAATAATAGGTTTTAACTTCGTATGGGAGGTGCCACGCCCCTTTGTCCAATTGGTCAAATTTTTCCATTTCCTTGTATTGTCATCGAAAATGATTAAGTGTGCAAAATTTGAGCAAAATTGGTTGAGAAAAAAGCTTTCAAAAATTGATTTCAAATTTTGTGGCACACAAACATATATAGAAAGTAACCTTATATAAAGCATGGAAAAAAAATCGCAAATCTAGGCAAACATTCGAAAACTACACATTTAGAACTACTTAAGCTTGAGAGCTTAGTCAAATTAAATAAATAAGAATGAATTTCAAAATTTAAAACATGATAAGCTTTCCATCGCCTTTCTATTCCATATTAACAGCTTTTTGTTTTCAGTTTCACCAGGCAATTAAAATAAACTCTATTCAATTCAACTTCTATGACTTACTATGTGGTGGTAAATTATGTATTGTAACATTTTTTTTGGTTTGTCTGCTGTCAGGTTTCAATAGCAAAAACAAAATTAGTGAATGAAAAAAATACGTTTGCCCAAAGAATATTTGCGGCCATAGTGCATTGGCGCGCCTCTTCTGGTACCTCCACACATAGTTGCCTAATATTAGAGCAACAAAAACGAAGACATAGAAATAATTCTATACTAACGAAGACATATCTAGACTAATTCTATATAAAACGGAACAGAAATATTCCTTCTATTGTCCGTTTTAAATGAAAGTATGAAATAACATGAAATTGTGGACACTAGCGTGAACCGAAAATAAATTATTTTGTCATAAGCTAACTTTAAAAAATAGTAACTTTTTATACTCACCACCTCCAAGATTGTTTCCGTTTGTCATTCCGTTTGTAATACTGAAATATGGTCCTGAGATCCTATTTCCCAAATTCGTACTTTTAAGGGGTAAAATGACTGCACCTAGAATAAGGAAATTCGGTTTGCGTAGACTCATAAAATAAAGGGATTTTTCGAAATTCGTACTTTTTGGAGTTAAAATGAATAAAGTTAAAGGGATACAATTGAAATTCGTTTTTTACATCCATCTAATTCCGTAGACACGTAAAATAAATAGATTTTAAGAAGTCGTACTCTTTAGGAGGTAAAATGGGGAAAAGGGATAAAAATGGTACCAAGTAATCGGCTACAGCTAGAATGATGAAATTCGGTGTGTACATTCCTCTAATTTCGTAGACAAGTAAAATAAACATATTTTAGCAAATCGTACTCTACATTTTTTCAAATTCGTACTTTAGAGCAAAAATTGGTTGAATCATGAAGTTAGGCTATCTTCATGTACGTCAGATAATGCATTTTCAAAATTTGTACTTTTGGAATTAAAATAAAGGGTGGCTGATGAAAGCCGCTACCAAAAAAAAAATTGAATAACTTTTTTCTATTTAATGAATCTGGTTATTTTTTATTTTGCAGATTGACTTTTACATTTAACAAAAATGGATAACTGGGACACTGAAACAAGAATTTGGATTGTCCGCCGCTATCACGCACTGTAGTCCGTAGTTTCGGTTCAAAGAGAGTATAGGCGCACGTTTGGCGGCAATCCTCCGAGCAGATGGACCATAATGAGACTTGTAAACAATTTTGCCGAGCATGGGACAGTCAACAGAAGACCTTACCATCGAAACCCTACAGTTCGAACGGAGGAAACAATCGCTGCTGTAGCTGCTGCCATACAAAACAATCCACGTGTTTCGACATGAAGCTTATCTGCTCAAATGGGTATAAGCAGACAGTAATTACAGTCAATTATGCACAAAGATTTGGAGTTATTCCCATATAAAATTCAAATGGCCAACAAACTGATCGCTGCAGACTTGCCGATTCGCTTGGAATTTTGCCACAAGATGCTTCAAATGGTGGAAGAGGATGGAAACATGTTGAACTGTCTTTTCATGTCTGACGACGCCCATTTCGATTTAAACGGCAACATAAACAAACAAAATTGTCGAATATGGACTGCTTCCAACCCACAGATACTCCATGAGACGGAATTGCATCCACTTCGTGTCACCCTGTAGGATGGAAATGCAACCAATTTTATCACTCACTATCTACCAATATTTATGGTATTTAAGCTTTTTTTTTTTGAAAATATAAATATAACAATATTTATGTTTATACACTCCACACAAATGGCTTTGTGCATTTCTTTGTAACACCCAAAAGGAAGCGAGATAGACCCATTGTTAATTATACCAATCAGCTTAGAATCACTTTTTCAATCGATTTAGCAATGTCCGTCTGTCTGTCCATCTATCTTGCAATCAAAGTTCAGGTCGAAATTGTAGGCAGAGCCAAACGAAACTTTGCACAATGAAGTTTTTCGGGATAAGGACGAACGCTATTTAATATGAAGAAAATCGGTTCAGATTTAAATATAGCCCACATACGAATTTCACTCCCGAATTCACTCTTTTCACTCTAGATACCACATATTACAACAGATTTTCTTTAAAATTGTCAAAACATCTTATATTTCAACTAGAAACACCTGTGGTAAAAATGTGTTAGATCGGTTCAGATTTATATATAGCTCCCATACAAATTTCGCTCCCGATTTGACTATTTCCGCTCTAGAAACCACAAATTGTATCAGATTGTCTTCAGATTTGGCAAAACATCTTATATTTAACTAGGAACACCTATGTAGAAAATTGGTCAGATCGGTTCAGATTTGTATATAGCTCCCATTCAAATTTCGCTCTCAATTTGACTTTTTCTAGTCTAGAAACCACATATTTTTACAGATCTTCTTCAAATTTGGCAAATAGCTTATACTTCCGCAAGAAATACCTATGGTGAAAATAGGTCAGATCGGTTCAGATTTATATATAGATAGATAGATTTTATATTTCAACTAGAAACACCTGTGGTGAAAATGTGTTAGATCGGTTCAGATTTACATATAGCTCACGGATTGACTTTTTCCACCCCAGAAACCACGTATTTTCACCGAATTTCTACAAAATGAACATAACACGTTAACTTGAACTAAAAAAACTTATTATGAAAGTTAGTCACTTCATTCCATGCTTGGATATAGCCCCGATACAAATATTCCTCTCGATTTGACAAATTGGGTCAGGTCATATTAGCCTATGATTAGGAAACATATAATAAGCCTTCCAGTTTTCACTTTTTTACCGAGTTGAATTGTGTTCGGATAGAAAGTGGAGTGTATCATATAGTCGGCCCCGACCGACTTTAGCCTTTCCTTACTTGTTATTTTTTGAATTGAATTGATTATTTAAAGTGCAAAATATTATATTGATTTATAATTTTTTTTTTCAATATTTGTTTTGTTTTGGCTATAATAAAAAAATATATATTCTTGTAATATTACTGCACGTCTAGGAAAATCGACAGCCTCTGTGGAATGCAATCCATGGTGGAGGGTTTTTAATTGTCGTTTTTACTTGTTTAATATTTTAATGTCCCGTTTAACATGTAATTAGTCTACAGCATACTGTGATATTGTATTTCAAACATTTCTGAACGTGAACATTTCTTTACATTTGGTTGGCCTTGGAGATTGGCTACTCACCGAACAGCCCTCGTGAATGGATAATCAATCGTTATATTCAATAAAATATACATACAGCATTAACGTAGCCTATCATGTAGGATGTACTGTCAGTGTCAAATGATAATATCCCCTTCTGTCCTGTAGGGTGTGGTTAGAACAAATGTGCGGTTCTCATTGAATCAATATTTTATAAACTATTTTCTTATCCAAAGTACATAAATCAAGTGAATTTTGATTAGCAATATCATCAAGTAATTAATTAAACAAAGACACCGAAGTAAGTTGAGTGATGCCTTGGTCAAGATATTCCATGAAAACTTCTCCTTAATTTCGCTGCCATTGAAATGATCAAATGTCCTGTTTAATAGGCTGCCCACACATCATGTTTTTGCCATTTTATGAGACCGACTCCGTTCAGTGGCAATAATACAACAGACAAACAAACAGCACAACATCGGCCAACATCAAAAATGTTGTTAAATAATTGATTGCCACACTCACCACCACAGTAATGGAAGGGTTGAGATGGAATGGGTGGTGGTTGGTAAACAATATCTCAAATTGATGCTATTATTAGATTTTATGTTGAATGGGCTCTATACATTCCAATGATGTTGAGTATGTTGGCATTGTGTGAGTGTGTGTTTTTTTGTCCTATTTAATGTGTGGCCCATCAATTCCCATGCCCGGGTATTGTTTAGGGTTTGTTCTACTCGTATGTGTCATTCATCCGGAATGTTGTAGAGTCCCCCCAAACAATGTTGGTCAAAAGTTAATAAAATTACTGTGACCTCTTTAATGGTCATCATCATCATTAATCCATCGTCCTACTTCGGTTAAGGGTAAACATTCACATGGGTGTGGTATTTTTGGAAATGACTGCATGTATGTATGTTAGTATGTCATTGGGTACTTCTGCCTCAATAAATATTTTACTGACCCTTGAAAGCATTGTTATGATAGAATCTGTGTGAACTTAGATGCATTTTGTGAACTGATTTATGACTGAGTCATGTTGCAGATATCAACTGATGTTGTAATCCAAATATAGCATTGCGTAATTAAATTATATGTTTTGTATTGAAAAACAGTTTTGATTATGGCAAAATTGACCACAAAAGGCCATAAGTGTTTCGAAAAATTAAAGGTGGCAAAGAAATTAATTCCAAGTAATGTTTCTCTAAAACCTTTCTCTCAAAGGAAATCAATAAATATTTTAAACATCTCAAAAAACCATAACAAGTAAAAACGGCGTTAAGTTTGACCGGGCCGAACTTTCTATACCCTCCACCATAGATTGCATAGAAGTGCAGTAACATTACAGGAAAATATAATTTTTTTTAATATAGCCAAACCAAAACAAATACAAATATTGAAAAAATAATTTTATAAATAAATATAATATTTTAATTATTTCAAACCACGCTTATAAGGCAAGGCTACCAATACGTCAATTGAAAAAAATAAATATTCTTATATTTATATTTTCAAAAAGCTAAAATACCATAAATATTGGTAGATAGTGGTTGCTACAGTTGGCTGTATTTCCATTCTATTTTAATTCCAAAAATACAAATTTTGAAAATCCATTACAAATTTTGAAAATCCATTATCTCACGTACGTAGTGCAAAGTAACTTTACTTCGTAATTCACCAATTTATGCCGTAAAAGCAAAAGTACGAATTTCATGACTGTAGCTGCGGTTATTTGATTTCTGTACCCTTTTTTCATGTTAACCCCAAAAAGTACGAATTTCGAAAAATCTGTTTATTTTAAGTGTCTACGCAATCAGAGGAATGTATACACCGAATTTCATTTTTCCAGGTTTTGTTGGTACCATTTTTATCCCTCCGTACCCATTGTATCCCTTGAAAGTACGAATTTGGAAAAAAACCTTTTATTTTTCATGTCTACGTAGTCAAAGGAATGTATACTCCGAATTTCATGACTCTAGCTGCGGTCATTTGGTTGGTACTTTTTGTATCCCCTTTTTCCATTTTAGCCCCAAAAAGTACGAATTTCGAAAAATTCGTCTATTTTCCGTGTCTACGCAGTCAGAGGACTGTATACTCCGAATTTCATGACTCTAGCTGCGTTCATTTGGTTGGTACTATTTTTATCCCCTTTTTCTATTTTGACCCCAAAAATTACGAATTTCGAAAAATCAATTTATTTTCCGTGTCTACACAGTCAGATGAATGTTTACTCCGAATTTCATGACTCTAGCTGCGGTCATTTTATTGGTACTATTTTTATCCCCTTTTTCATTTTAACCCCAAAAAGTAAGATTTTTAAAAAATCCGTGTATTTTACGTGGGTATGCACTCAGAGGAATGTATACACCTAATTTCATTATTCTAGGTACAGCCGTTTGGTTGGTACCATTTGTATCCCTCTATTCCCATTTCACCCCATACAATTTCCAATTTGGAAAAAATACTTTTATATTATGTATTTACTCAATTATAGGAATGTACACATCGAATTTCGTGTTTCTAGCTGTTGTTGTTTAATATGTACCATTTTATTTTTTTATTTTCCGTGTCTACACAGTCAGATGAATGTTTACTCCGAATTTCATGACTCTAGCTGCGGTCATTTTATTGGTACTATTTTTATCCCCTTTTTCATTTTAACCCCAAAAAGTACGAATTTTGAAAAATCCGTGTATTTTACGTGTCTATGCAATCAGAGGAATTTATATACCGAATTTCATTATTCTAGGTACAGCCTTTGGTTGGTACCATTTATATCCCTCTATTCCCATTTTAACCCTTAAAAGTACAAATTTGGAAAAAATACCGTTATATTATGTATCTACTCAATTAGAGGAATGTACACACCGAATTTCGTGTTTCTAGCTATTGTTGTTTAATATGTACCATTTTATCCCTTTTTTACCCCATTTCACCCCCTACACATAAGAATCACTTCATGGTGCACGTTTTTGCTAAAAGGGGAATGCGCATACCAACTATCAAGCAAATATAAACAGACATATTCAAAGAACATGCTTAAATACGCTAAAATATTAGTTATTATTATGGGTATTTTTAGTCCTTGTGAGGGAAAATGTTTTGCCTTTGCGGCTGATTTCGCCCCCTTCAATCCCAACCGATCTACGATTATAAGACGCATTTATGGAAAATTTGAACGTTCTAGCTCCTTTCGTTTAGATGGTAGCGTGCTTTCAACAGACGGACGGACATGGCTAGATCGTCGTAGAATTTTATGACGATCAAGAATATGTATACTTTATATGGTCTCAGGTCGATATTTCAAGGTGTTACGAACGGAATGACAAAGTTAGTATACCCCCATCCTGGAGGTGGAGGGTATACAAATTAGTTCGATTTGGACAATTCTGGCAAACATGTATTTTGGCGTTACTTTCAGCAAATTCTAGAATTTTTTTGAATCAAACAATATTGATACTACAATTATCGCAATTCTCTGCAAACCTCGAGCAACCATTAAAAACATATTTGTTATTAAAATTACTTTATATTTTTTTACTTACTACAAACTCCCCCACTGTGCAATGTAATTTATTGACAAAAGCCGTCGTTGCGTGTGTTGAATATTTTTGGCGAATATAAAGCATTCGTCACCAGATACAAGTTGGCAGTTGGGTCTTAAATAAGCATTAACAAGAAAAAAACACTTACACTCGAAATACAATTACTTTGGCTACTAAGTCTTTGTTGTTGGCTCTTCGACTTCATGATTTAGAGGTCTTCGAAATAAATTTGTCTGTCTGAACATCTTTAGACACAATAAACGATTTCAAATATAAACAATATTGTTATTGATAATAATGCCGCCATCACTTAAAATGTCATAACAGTTTATTTATGTTTATGTTATTTGCAATTCTTGTGGCTATTGAAGTGAAACAGGCTACAAACATCCTTGAAGTAATTCGATTAATATTTCATTGAGAGTACTGAGGCAGAAGCTGCTTTACTCGTCATTGAACATGAGCAAAATCTGTAACATGGCAATTGTCTTCATACATTGCCTGACCAGTTTACATGCGAGTTTGACGAATTTAACTAATACAGATATTATCAGAAATTAATAATAGACGTGTTTTATCTAACAGTCAGGACTGCGAAATTTTCCAAAAAAGGTTGTGGAGAAAGGCTATAGGAGAAATAGATTTAATTCTCGTCGTCATTTTATAGTGGCCCATAAAATGACGACAAAGTTCCGAAGGATACTATTTTCAAAAATTATTTTTAATACTTATTCCCAACCTATGATACCAGTATAAATGGCAAATCATAGAAGAGAATATATACTCAAAATACTTTAAATTTCAAGCTTCTATCTGTATTACTTTAGTATTAACAACTATTTAAGGATTAGTCTCTGAAAATGCAATGCAACTTAAAATAGTTGTAGTAATAGTTGAACTAATAATTATAGAAGCTTAATATTTTAAGTATTTTTATACACTCCACGAGAGAATTATGTCTTTGTGCATTTGTTAGTAACACCCATTGTTAAGTATACCGATCGACTTAGAATCACTTTTTGAATCGATTTAGCAATGATCGTCCGTCTGTCTGTCTGTCCGTCCGTCCGTCTGTCCATCTATTCTTGTAATCACGATACAGGTCGCAATTGTAGCCAGAACCAAAGAAACTTTGCTCAACAAAGTTTTTCGGTTTAAGGACGAACGCTTTATAATTTGAAGAAAATCGGTTCAGATTTAGATATAGCCACCATACGAATTTCACTCCCGATTTGACTCTTTTCACGCTGGATACCACATATTTAACAGATTTGTTTTTTTATTTTTTCAATATAAACACCCATGATAAAAATGTGTTAGATCGGTTCAGATTTATATATAGCCCAATTTGACTTTTTCCGCTCTAGAAACCATATTTTTTATCAGATTGTTTTCAATTTTGGCAAACCAACTTATAGTTAAACTAGGAACAGCTGTGGTGAAAATAGGTCAGATCGGTTCAGATTTATATTTATATAGCTCCCATTCACATTTCGCTCTCGATTTGACTTTTTCTGCTCTAGATACCACATATTTTAACAGATTTTCTTCAAAATTGGCAAAATATATTATGGGTCATATCTGTTCATATTTATATATAGATTGTTTCCCAATATCACATTTTCCGTTCTAGAAATCACATATTTTATCAGATTGTTTTCAAAATTGGCAAAACATATTATATTTCATCTAGAAACACCTGTAGTGAAAATGAGAGAGATCGGTTCAGATTTATATATATCTTCCATACCAACATTAGGATTACAGCTAGAATCATGAAATTTAGTATGTGAATTCCTCTGACCATGTAGAAGCGCCATCAAAATGTATTATTTTTTATTAAAAACTGGGTAGAAAATGATAAAAAATATATATACAAAGGGTGTTCAGCTAAAACAGTGCACATCGACAAGCACATTCCTTTGACTGTATATGAGTGCTCTGTTTCTAATTTACTATTTTAGAAAAGAAAATCTAATAAATACTATCCTAAAACAGAGACGGATAATAACAAATACCTGGCATTTTCGCGTGCGAAGCCACGGTAAGTAATATTATAATAGTATTATATAATATTATAACTGTACCTTATAGTTTGAAATAGTAATCAAATTTATGCAAACAAAATATCACAATTTTCCTAGTATGGTTCTGCATTTGTACATTTGTAAAGTCGACAGCCTCTAATCTGCCGGTAATACTGTGGAATGCAATCCATGGTGGAGGGTATATAAGCTTCTGCCCGGCCGAACATAAAGACTTTTTACTTGTTCCATTTGTATTCGAACTTCCAGCCAAATGAAACATTTTCCCTTCCATATTACCTAATGAAATATGGCTTTAAGTTGTCTTCTTCGGAAATTCACCACATAATTTATAGCTAAGCACATATATTCTTCGTAAAATAAAGGGTGATTTTTTAGCTATTATCTTTTTGGCAACACTGGTTTAAACAGCTGACGCGCGTTTCATGTTTTGTTTCACTGTCAAACATCTTCAGTTTGGTCTATAATTTTACCATGAATCGTCTTACAAACGAACATCGCTTGCAAATTATTGAATTTTATTATCAAAATGCGTGCTCTGTTAAGAAAGTACATCGCGCGCTTCCATTTTATGGTCAGTTCAATCGACCCACTGAAGCGGCTATTCGGGCTATTGTGGCTAAATTTCGCACCAAATTTACATTGTTGGACATTAAACCACCACCACCACGTAGAGTGCGAACTGAAGAAAATATCGCAGCTGTATCGGCCAGTGTTAATGATGACCATCAATTATCGATTCGTCGCCGTTCGCAGCAATTGGGCCTCTGTTACTCAAAAACGTGGAAATGCTAAAATTGGACTAAGCAGATGGACCATTTGAGGCGCAGCAAGGTCAACATTTGCATGAAATAATCTTCAAACATTTTTTTTGAAAAACTTTCCTATAGCTTTTCAAAAATCACCCTTTATAAATTTTTTGAAAAACTTTCCTATAGCTTTTAAAAAATCACCCTTTATAAATTTTTTGAAAAACTTTCCTATAGCTTTTAAAAAATCACCCTTTACAAATAAGATATCTTAAATTGAAATATTTGTGCTTTTAATATCAACATGTTTGCTAATATTGCATGTACCATGTGTTATCGATTTGTGAATATGTCTTCAAATACATACAATAGAGCGGGTCACGAAAACTGGTTGAGTCACTTAATTAAATAATTTCGCTTGTTTCTAAGCCAAGCTTAATACATAGAAGTCTAACCCTCATAAGTACGAGTAACTTGACGTGATTGGTTTTATATTTCCATTAAAGGTACATTTGAAGCAATTTAAATTTTAATAAATAATAAATGAGTACATTAAAATAATTGGTGTTGACTTTATGGAATAGTTTATCTCAATGGTGAAAAAAATATTTGTTTATGTCCAAACACAATCTTTATTCTCTGACTACATAACTCGCTACCCAGCTTAATATGCAATCATCTAATAGACATATATTTGCATATATGTTGTGCTATATTCATAAGCGTATCCACAAACATTAGCAGACCATTTATTCACTCCACAATCAATCGAGTGTCCTACAGAACTAGGTCCTTACACACAATATATATTTAATTTATATCGCAGACATACATGAGTACACAACTATGGACATATGTATGTAGTGTGTGCCTGCATTTAAAGTAGTCGCATTAAGTGTAATCACATAATCGTCAAAGGCACTAATGTGGTGCTCTTAATTTGATATTGATACTCGTCTATGTGCCATAAGTTGGGATGTAACGTCTGTTGGTATCAAGGAATGATGAACAAGTTAATACGAATAAATATGCAGTTTTGCTAATGACACTTATTATGCACTTATTACAAACGAGGCATATGTCTATTGAACAAAAAACGCTCATGTAATGAAAGTCAATTAATCACCGCTTAGATAAGGCACTGTAGTTTATTTCCACCAATCACTGCTTGATAACAAATGTGGCCAAAATGAGAATTATTTTACAAATATCTGTAATTTACAATTCTTCGGTGGGTATCCTCTAATACATAAACATCCCCTTAATATTTTCCAAAGAGTAACGACTCCTGCGAATTTTAGCCATAATTTAATCAAACCTTAAATTGATTTTTGTTGTTCACATACAGGGCAACCACATCATAATGCTCTTATTGATTTTATTTCAATGAATTTCATATTTCAAAAAAATAAATCCTGCCCATTTTAATTATACGTATTAATAGCATCATTATCAACGTTGTCTGCCATTAGGAGCAGACAAAAACATTTTGTTATTAAGTTCTCTGAAGCAAATTATATTAATAATAAACAAAAGAGCACAGTGTCTGCTTTGATTGCATGTTCCATGGAATAACTTTTTATTAACTTTACAACAAAATCACAATAAACAAACAAACGAAACTTTTTGAAAATAATGGAATTATGGAAACAATTAACCGGGCAACAGATGCAACCTGTTTTTTTTTTCGAGGGATATAGCAAAATACAGACGAAATCAATAAAACAGGCGGACATGGAAGCTTGTAATAACAAGACTCTACTATAATGAAGTTGATCTGTTTAATGAGTGAACACGACGACGATAAAAACTAACGAACATTAATTTTGTGGAAAAGATTTTACAATTGTGAGGAAGATTTAACAAAAATATTTTTTAATATTCAATTTATTTACAAATGACATGATACATTTATTTTTATATTATGTGCAGCCACGTGATTTCCAGCCAGGACTTGAGTCAGGAGAATCAAATGTCCGTCCGTCCATCTATTGTTGTAATCAAAGTACAGGTCGCAATTATTGCCCGATCCTAACAAAAATTGGCACAAATGCGTTTTGCTGACCAAGCACGAACCCAATTTAATTTGAAGCAAATCGGTTCATATTTATATATAGATCCCATATAAATTTGCCACAGTACCTTATATTTCATCTAGAAACATCGATGGTAAAAGTGGGACAGATCGGTTCAGCTTTAGATATAAGCCTCATAAAAATGTAGCTCCCGATTTGACTTTTTCCGCTCTAGAAACTATTTATTTTAACCGATGTTCTGTAATATTGGCAAAACACATCATATTTCAACTAGAAACATCTATGGTGAAAGAGAGTCAGATCGGTTCAGATTTATATATAGCTTTCATTCAAATTTCGCTCCCAATTTGACTTTTTCAGCTCTAGAAACCACATATTTCAACAGATTTTCTTCAAATCGTTCAAAATGTCTTATATCTCAACTAAAAATACCCATGGAGAAAATGTGTCAGATCGGTTCAGATTTATATATAGCTCCCATACAAATTTCGCTCCTAATTTGACTTTTTCCGCTCTAGAAACCGCACATTTTATCAGATTGTTTTGAAATTTGGCAAAACATCTTCTATTTAAACTAGGAAAAGCTGTGGTGAAAATAGGTCAAATCGGTTCAAATTTATATATAAAGAGTGATTTTTTTGAGGTTAGGATTTTCATGCATTAGTATTTGACAGATCACGTGGGATTTCAGACATGGTGTCAAAGAGAAAGATGCTCAGTATGCTTTGACATTTCATCATGAATCGTCTTACAAACGAACAACGCTTGCAAATTATTGAATTTTATTATCAAAATGCGTGCTCTGTTAAGAAAGTTCATTGCGCGCTTCCATTTTATGGTCAGTTTAATCGACCCACTGAAGCGGCTATTCGGGCTATTGTGACTAAATTTCGCACCAAATTTACATTGTTGGACATTAAACCACCAACACGCTTACGTAGAGTGCGAACTGAAGAAAATATCGCAGCTGTATCGGCCAGTGTTAATGATGACCACCAATTTTCGATTCGTCGCCGTTCGCACCAATTGGGTCTCTGTTACTCAAAAACGTGGAAATGCCAAAATTGGACTAAGCGGATGGACCACCTAAGACGCAGCCGCGGTCAACATTTAAATGAAATTATCTTCAAAAAGTAAATGTCATGGACCAATCTAACGTTTCAAATAAAGAACCGATGAGATTTTGCAAATTTTATGCGTTTTTTTTAAAAAAAAAGTTATCAAGCTCTTAAAAAATCACCCTTTAGCTTCCATTCAAATTTCGCTCCCAATTTGACTTTTTCTGCTCTAGAAACTACATATTTTAACAGACCTTCTTAAAATTTGACAAAATTTCTTAGGTTTCCACTAGAAACACCCATGGTGAAAATGGGTCAGATCGGTTCAGATTTATATATAGCTCCCATACAAATTTTGCTCCCGGCTTGACTTTTTCCGCCCCAGAAACCACTTATTTTCAGAGAATTTCCTCAAATTAAGCAAAACACTTGAACTGAAAGAAGATATTGTGTAAGTGGGTAACATTCCATATTTAGATATAACCCCGATACATATTATCCTATGATTTTAGGAAGCATACACAAATATTTCCCGTTTTCAATTTTTTATCGAATTGAATTGTATTTGGATAGAAAGTGGAGTGTGTCATATAGTCTGCCACGCGCGATTTTAGCCTTTCCTTACTTGTTTAGCCTTTTCTTACATGTTATTCGCCAAAAATATCGTGTATCCTTTCAACATGTGTAACAAACATGCAACATGTCCAGTATTGTTCACACGTCTCAAACTGATTCAAAGTACATCAATAATTATAGGTGTGTGTGTGTGACCAACCTCTTTGACAAAAAATTTAAATGAGTATAAAAATACATTTCATAAATACAGAAAGTTTAAGGTTTTCATAGTTCCGAAGAAACATAATTTTGAATTTGCTATGAACTTGTTTTGATAGCCTTCATCGCACCGTGATGCATGAGAATATGCAGTTGTATATTATAGGTAGAGAGGTAAGTGCTTAACCCACAGATGGCTTGAGGGATGAAATAGTTTGGAGATCAACACAATCGAAACCTAAAGAGGGTGGCTGGACATATTTTTAGAAGGTCAAATTTGTGAGAGCCTTTTGGCTCTTTTCACAGAAAACTTTGGGCAATAATTAGCACTCTTGTCGGATATTTTCCTTAGGAGCCTTCAGAGTTTGTGACTCGTGATATAAAAAATGGCTCTTCGTTAATGAAAAGTGTCAAATAGGCTATGTTTTATCCGTATAGATGCCAGCTATTAGAAAATAAAACTAATTAATTTGTTCTATTTTGTAATAGGGTTTCCGTGCCAGCAAAAAAGATTCTTTAAATTATCTTACTTCTACAAAGAGAGTCATAATTTCTACATTTATTCCCAGATATTTTTCGTTGGAATGATAGATGTTACAAAATAAAACATAATAAGCCAATATGTTCTCTTATGTTTTTATACCCTTACTCTACAGAGTAGGAGGGTATATATCATTTGGGACAGAAGCAAGTGTAACGTATTGAAGGAGTGTCTTAAAACCCTAAGTATGTTTGGACCAAATCCGTTTCACGAGTTTCTAAGTTGTTTGAGCCATGTCCATCCGTCCGTCCGTCCGTCTGGCTGGCTGGTGTACACGATAACTCTCGAAAGGGGTTAAGGAATATATACAAACTTTGCACATGGTAATATTTACCAAAACTTAGTTTAAGTTCGAAGATGGGCGAAAATTCCATGCCCCTTCTGGTAACTCCCACACAAATAGTCCATATTCCAATGTTAAATTAAAAGCCATATAATTTCCAGAGGGATATTCTGAATCAGCTATATTTTGGTATTTGATAATGTTTTTATAATCACTTTAAGTGTACTAAATATAACGGTTTTATAGTGGTAACATTTGCGTGGAATATGACGATATTGCCACACCCCTTCTGGTACCTCCCACTCAAAGTGACATAAACTTTGTTCACAATAAAACCGACATAACATTCATACGGGTAGTAAAAATCATTTGCAATTTGATAGTTAAAAATATTTATACAATCACTTTAAACCTAAAAAATATTTATGCTTTGGCCACGCCCCACACAATTGTCTCTAGCCTATGTAATATTAAATCCTTCATAACTTCTATGTTGGTGCATGGGATCCACTATTACTTGATATTTGATCATGTTTTTACAATTGCTTTTTAAACATGGTAGCTGGGGCCATGTGATACGAACCTCTTAGTACCTTCCACACAAATTATAATGTCCTACGTTAACTTTAATTGCTTATAACTTCCGTATATATGTTCTCTGAGAGTGAGGGTATATATAAGTCGATTTAGCCGACTGAAACTTACTTACTTGTTTGTGTGGCGACTGTTACTAAGCCACAGCTTCTTCTTTGAAAGTGGAATTCGGAATATTACCTTTAATTTGAAGCCTAATAGGACTTATACTTTTGAAATTAATTGAAGGTCCCTGCAACGAAAAATGGAATTTTAATAATTTTTATACACTCCACGAGAGTATTATGTCTTTGTGCATTTGTTTGTAACACCCAAAAGGAAGAGAGATAGAGCCATTGTTAATTATACAGATCGACTTAGAATCACTTTCTGAGTCGATTTAGCAATGTCCGTCTGTCTGTCCGTCTGTCTGTCCGTCTGTCCATCTATTGTTGTAATCAAATTACAATTCGCAATTATAGTCCGATCTTAACAAAAATTGGCACAAATAAGTTTTGTGTATCTAGGACGAACGCTATTTAATTTAAGGCAAATCGGTTCAGATTTAGATATAGCCCCCATACAAATGTCGCTCCTGATTTGACATTTTCCGCTTTAGAAACCACATATTGTACTCGATTTTCTTTAAATTTGGCACAACAGCTTATAATCCAAATAAAAAACCTATGGTGAAAGAGGGTTCAGATCGGTTCAGATTTAGATATAGCCCAAATACAAATGTTGCTCCCAAATGTTGGCAAAGTATACATATTATATTTCGTTCCAGATTTCAATATATCCTCGTACAAATGTCCTTTCCGATTTAACATTTTTTGTCAAACACATACGTTTACAGGATACAAAAATTCTTCCCGTTTTCACTATTTTACCGAATTAAATTCTATTCGGATAGAAAGTGGAGTGTATCATAGAGTCGGCTCCGCCCGACTTTAGCCTTTCCTTACTTGTTTCAGTTAAAAAAGAAATTGTCCAAATAAATCTTAATGTTGATTCTATTGAACTGTATGATGCAATTATGATTGGGAATATTTTCACCAAGGAACAATAAAACAATTTCAAGGAATTTCTTGTTGTCTTCTCTGGACTGTTTCTTCTCCAATTGAGTCATGCAAAATGACCTAACCTAAATTTAGACTTGAAGTGGTATTTTGACTGCGACTCTAACATCTACCAAGTCATGACTGCATGGTTTTTCCTTCATATTTTCCCACTGCTCTTTGAAATGGTCCATCATTGGGACTCCTAGCTCAGACGATTTGGTTTCGAACACGACATAAAAATGAAGTCTGTATGGCAGATAGCAAATATATCCTTCCAGTATTTGCTCAAGCAATATTACCGCACCTTTCTATTCTGTTGTATAGTGTTGTTATTGTATTCTGCACGGCACGGTAGTTTATTTTTTCCTCTTTCTTCCAAAACAGTACCCACAATGAAAATTCGTAACACATACAAAGCTTATGATATGTAACTTGTCTTTAAAGCAAATATTGCAGAATATATACGAAGAAAGAAAAAAATCTTTAAAACAATTAACACGTGTTTCTTTTGTTTACGAAAATTCGGGGAAAACAAAGAACGAGCGAGGAGTATGGAAACTCTAAAGCGCATGTGCCATTTGACATTGTATTCGTAGGTGTAGAGAATGGGAAATTTTACAGACAGTATTACAGTAAATATGTGGTTAACAGTCTGTCTGTTACAACAGTTTTAAAAGGCCATCAATATATATATTAAGGTCAGAAGGATTTTAAACCTTATTAACATAAGACCGTCAGTGTCATCTTGTCGTGTTATCAAAATAAAATATCACATTTCTTTTAAAGCATTTCTATTATTTATAGTTGCCAACAAAATACTATTTAAAAAAAATATTTTATCTACCAAAAAGTATAATAATACCTTCCGGGACATTATTGTACAAATATAAAATATTACTGACGAAAATTGCAATTACAAAAAATCTAATTTAGAATAGATAAATAAATCACAAAATAAATAAACTTTTAAACACAGCCCTTCGAAAAAAATGTTGATATTAAATTTCCTTATAATGACTGAAGATACCACCATTACACTACCACCATCACTAGTTTAAAACCATTTTGGCTATATATATATACATATATGATCGAGTGTAATGATCTTTCCTTTGTCTCCGGTTTCAATCTCTGGACCACCAAATTGAATAGAAATTTGCTTTGTATAATCAATCACTTAAGGTGAATTAATAAATGCATTTACGATAAAATACTGGGAAATTTATTATCTTTTAACATTTCAGTAACATAACACTAAATTATTAACACTAATTGTAACTTTTTTGTTTGTGAGTGGTTATACCAGATAACATGATGATGATGTTAAATGTGTAGCTGTTACAACACTATTGAAGATTGATGAGTGTGCTTGCCATCGCATAGTATTATGTTTCACAGGATTATTTAAAAATATAAAAAATAAAAATATACATATATGATCGAGTGTAATGATCTTTCCTTTGTCTCCGGTTTCAATCTCTGGACCACCAAATTGAATAGAAATTTGCTTTGTATAATCAATCACTTAAGGTGAATTAATAAATGCATTTACGATAAAATACTGGGAAATTTATTATCTTTTAACATTTCAGTAACATAACACTAAATTATTAACACTAATTGTAACTTTTTTGTTTGTGAGTGGTTATACCAGATAACATGATGATGATGTTAAATGTGTAGCTGTTACAACACTATTGAAGATTGATGAGTGTGCTTGCCATCGCATAGTATTATGTTTCACAGGATTATTTAAAAATATAAAAAATAAAAATATCAAATATAACGTGTTAAGCTCATTTTGTGAAAATTCGTGCTTTCTGGTGCGGAAAGAGTCTACCCGAAATTTGTATGGGAAATTTTTGGGACGAAATTTGTATGGAAGCTATATGTAAGTCCGAGCCGATTACCCATTTTCACCATGGGTGCTTCCGGTTGAAATATAAGATATTTTGAAAGATTTGAAGAAGATCTGTTAAAATATGTGGTTTATAGAGTGGAAAAAGTGAAATCGGGAGTGAAATTTGTGTGGGAGCTATATATAAATCTGAACTGATCTGACCCATTTGCGCCATGGCTGTTTATAGAACAAATATAATATATTTCGCCTAATTTGATGAGGATCTGTAAAAATATGTGGCTTCTAGAGCAGAAAAGTCAATTTGGGAGCGAAATTTTAATAGGAGCTATATATAAATCTGAACCGATCTGACCTATTTTCACCATAGGTGTTCCTAGTTTAAATATAAGATGTTTTGGCAAATCTGAAGACAATCTTAAACAATATGTGGTTTCTAGAGCGGAAAAAGTCAAATCGGGAGCGAAATATGGGGGCTATATCTAAATCTGAACCGATTTAATCCATTTTCTACACAGAGGTTTCTAGTACAATTATAAGGTAATGCAAGGTAATTTGAAGCAAATCAAGTGAAATATGTGGTTTCTAGAGCGGAAAAAGTCAAATCGGGAGCGAAATTTGTATGGGAGCTATACATAAATCTGAACCGATCTAACACATTTTTACCACAGGTGTTTCTAGTTGAAATATAAGATGTTTTGCCAACTTTGAAGAAGATCTGTTGTAATATGTGGTATCTAGAGTGAAAAGATTCAAATCGGGAGTGAAATTTGCATGGGGGATATATCTAAATATGAACCGATTTTCTTCAAATTAAATAGCGTTCGTCCTTGTCCCGAAAAACTCCGTTGTGCATTTGGCTATATTTTCTGGCTATAATTGCGACCTGTATCGTGATTACAAGAATAGATGGTGTAAACAAATGCACAAAGACATAATACTCTCGTGGAGTGTATAAAAATGAAAACTGTGGCAATGTTGAACTTTAAAATTTTGAATATTTTGAGGCCGAAAATTTACTCAATTTATTTGTTTATTTTATTCATACAAAAATATTGAAGGTTATTTTTGCAAAAAACAAATAACATTTTCGCTTTTTATACACTCCACGAGAGTATTATGGCTTTGTGCATTTGTTTGTAACACCCAAAAGGAAGCGGGATAGACCCATTGTTAAGTATACCGATCGACTTAGAATCACTTTCTGAGTCGATTTAGCAATGTCCGTCTGTCCGTCTGTCTGTCCATCTATTGTTGTAATCAAACTACAGGTCGCAATTATAGTCCGATCTTAACAAAAATTGGCACAAGAAAGTTTTGTGGATCAAGGACGAACGCTATTTAATTTGGAGCAAATCGGTTCAGATTTAGATATAGCCCCCATACAAATGTCGCTCCCGATTTGACATTTTCCGCTCTAGAAACCACATATTATACTCTATTTTCTTTAAATTTGGCACAACATCTTATAATCCAACTAGAAACACATATGCAGAAATTAGGTAAGATCGGTTCAGATTTAGATATAGCCCCCATACAAATGTCGCTCCCGATGTGACATTTTCCGCTCTAGAAACGACATATTGTACTCGATTTTCTTTAAATTTGGCACAGCATCTTATAATCCAACTAGAAACACCTATGCAGAAAGTGGGCAAGATCGGTTCAGATTTAGATATAGCCCCCATACAAATGTCGCTCCCGATTTGACACTTTCCGCTCTAGAAACCACATATTGTATCCGATTTTCTTTAAATTTGGCACAACATCTTATAATCAAACTAAAAACACCTATGCAAAAATTGGGTAAGATCGGTTCAGATTTAGATATAGCCCCCATACAAATGTCGCTCCCGATTTGACATTTTCCGCTCTAGAAACCATATATTATACTCGATTTTCTTTAAATTTGGCACAACATCTTATAATCCAACTAGAAACACATATGCAGAAATTAGGTAAGATCGGTTCAGACTTAGATATAGCCCCCATACAAATGTCGCTCCCGATGTGACATTTTCCGCTGTAGAAACTACATATTGTACCCGATTTTCTTTAAATTTGGCACAACATCTTATAATCCAACTAGAAACACCTATGCAGAAAGGGGGCAAGATCGGTTCAGATTTAGATATAGCCCCCATACAAATGTCGCTCCCGATTTGTCATTTTCCGCTCTAGAAACCACATATTGTATCCGATTTTCTTTGAATTTGGTACAACGTCTTATAATCCAACTAGAAAGACCTATGCAGAAAGTGGGTAAGATCGGTTCAGATTTAGATATAGCCCCCATACAAATGTCGCTCCCGATTTGACATTTTCCGCTCTAGAAACCACATATTGTACCCGGTTTTCTTTAAATTTGGCACAACATCTTATAATCCAACTAGAAACACCTATGCAGAAAGTGGGCAAGATCGGTTCAGATTTAGATATAGCCCACATACAAATGTCGCTCCCGATTTGACATTTTCCGCTCTAGAAACCACATATTGTATCCAATTTTCTTAAAAATTTGGCACAACATCTTATAATCCAACTAGAAACACCTATGCAAAAATTCGGTAAGATCGGTTCAGATTTAGATATAGCCCCCAAACAAATGTAGCTCCCGATTTGACTTTTGCCGCTTTAGAAACCACATATTGTACTCGATTTTCTTTAAATTTGGCACAACAGCTTATAATCCAAGTAAAAAACCTATTGTGAAAGTGGCTAAGATCGGTTCAGATTTAGATATAGCGCAAATACAAAAGTTGCTCCCAAATGTTTAACCGATTTTGGCCAAACTATACATATTATATTTCACCTATATCGTTCCAGATTTCAATATACCCCCATACAAATGTCCTTTCCGATTTAACATTTTTTTGTCAAACTTTTTCACCGAATTAAATTGTATTCGGATAAGAAGTGGAGTGTATCATAGAGTCGGCCCCGCCCGACTTTAGCCTTTCCTTACTTGTTTTATTTGAACTGGGCTCAAGACCATTTTGCATCTATATTTAATACAATGTAGAATTTATTTACAAATGGCATGGTGACATTTATTACTTGGCTGTACACTACTACTGTCATGATTTCCGACCTTCTTCGCAGCAACATTTCAACAACATACCCGGCCTCTTCAAGCTAATGATTCTCACAAACGAAACGAGAAGCACAACTCACTTGCCGAATATCCGTTTTTTAAAAAATCGCACCATGTAATAAAATGAGTTGCATATGTAAGTATGTGTACATGCAGGCAATACTTGTGACGTGCCGAAGCTCTGACTTTTTGCACTAAATGTATCCTCTCTTCCAAGGTTGCAATTTCGTGCAGTCAAAAGTTACCCTTTAAAAACGGGAAATCCTTCAATCTTTCCAAATATGTATTGTATTTCATTAAAGTCTTTTGAAGGAAAAACATTGTGTTGGTCCAAAGTGAGACATTTGCTCAAAAAGGATATTTTTACAATATTCATTACAACCAAACTACATTTGGCACAAACATAGTTTTGGCGTCATAATAAAGTGCGAAATCCCTTAAAATGAGTGAGAAAAATTTCGACGAAGTCGAAAAAGAAATTACTTTTTTTTTTAATTTTCAAAATCTGAAAAACGTGAAAAACTGTAATACAAAAAAATTAAATTTTTTCTTCGCATTATGAACAAATACGTAAAAATATGATAAAAAATATAAAAACAAAAAACAAGTAAGGAAAGGCTAAAATCGAGCGGGGCCGACTATATAATACCCTACACCACTCCCTGCGTATGTACCACGCTTTGATTACTAAACCCAGGTATTTCATGGGATCAATTTAATGTAGTTCATACAAATTATATAAATTATATGAATATAATTTATATGCTATAAATTTATCTTTAGTCAAATTTAACGAATATGGTAAATAATATGGTAATTGATCCAATTGTCATACCAAAGTATGGACATATGGGAATCACCCAAACAATTCTCATTGCAATTCAATTCGGTAAAAAAATGAAATCGGGAAGGATTTTTGCATCCTGTAAATGTATGTGTTTGACAACAAATGTTAAATCGGAAAGGACATTTGTATGAGGGTATGTTGATACCTGGAACGATGTGACCCCCTTTCACCATGTATGTTTATTGGTGAAATATAATATGTAAATTTGGCCAAAATCGGTTAAACTTTCGGGAGCAACATTTGTATGAGGGCTATATCTAAGTCTGAACCGATCTTACCCACTTTCACCCGGTTTTTTAGTTGGATTATAAGATGTTGTGCCAATTTTAAAGAAAAAACGGGTACAATATGTGGATTTTAGAGCGGAAAAAGTCAAATCGGTAGCGACATTTGTATGGGGGCTATATCTAAATCTGAACCGATCTTACCCAATTTTTGCATACGTGTTTCTAGTTCGATTATAAGATGTTCTACAAAATTTAAAGAAAATCGGGTACAATATGTCGTTTCTAGAGCGGAAAATGTCAAATCGGGAGCGACATTTGTATGGGGGCTATATCTAAATCTGAACCGATCTTACCCAATTTTTGCATACGTGTTTCTAGTTCGATTATAAGATGTTCTACAAAATTTAAAGAAAATCGGGTACAATATGTCGTTTCTAGAGCAGAAAATGTCAAATCGGTAGCGACATTTGTATGGGGGCTATATCTAAATCTGAACCGATCTTACCCAATTTTTGCATACGTGTTTCTAGTTCGATTATAAGATGTTCTACAAAATTTAAAGAAAATCTGGTACAATATGCCGTTTCTAGAGCGGAAAATGTCAAATCGGGAGCGACATTTGTATGGGGGCTATATCTAAATCTGAACCGATCTTACCCAATTTTTGCATACGTGTTTCTAGTTGGATTATAAGATGTTCTGCCAAGTTTAAAGAAAATCGGGTACAATATGTCGTTTCTAGAGCGGAAAATGTCAAATCGGGAGCGACATTTGTATGGGGGCTATATCTAAATCTGAACCGATCTTACCCAATTTTTGCATACGTGTTTCTAGTTCGATTATAAGATGTTCTACAAAATTTAAAGAAAATCGGGTACAATATGTCGTTTCTAGAGCAGAAAATGTCAAATCGGGAGCGACATTTGTATGGGGCCTATATCTAAATCTAAACCGATCTTACCCAATTTTTGCATACGTGTTTCTAGTTCCATTATAAGATGTTCTGCCAAATTTAAAGAAAATCGGGTACAATATGTCGTTTCTAGAACAGAAAATGTCAAATCGGGAGCGAAATTTGTATGGGGGCTATATCTAAATCTGAACCGATCTTACCCAATTTCGGCATAGGTGTTTCTAGTTGGATTATAAGATGTCGTACCAAATTTAAAGAAAACCGGATGCAATATGTGGTTTCTAGAGCAGAAAATGTCAAATCGGGAGCGATATTTGTATGGGGGCTATATCTAAATCTGAACCGATCTTACCCAATTTTTGCATAGGTGTTTCTAGTTGGATTATAAGATGTTGTGCCAATTTTAAAGAAAATCGGGTACAGTATGTGGTTTCTAAAGCGGAAAAAGTGAAATAGGAGCGACATTTGTATGGGGGCTATATCTAAATCTGAACCGATTTTACCCAATTTCGGTATAGGTGTTTCTAGTTGGATTATAAGATGTTGTACCAAATTTAAAGAAAATCGGATGCAATATGTGGTTTCTAGTGCAGAAAATGTCAAATCGGGAGCGACATTTGTATGGGGGCTATATCTAAATCTGAACCGATCTTTCCCAATTTTTGCATAGGTGTTTCTAGTTGGATTATAAGATGTTGTACCAAAATTTAAAGAAAATCGGGTACAATATGTGGTTTCTAGAGCGGAAAATGTCAAATCGGGACCGACATTTGTATGGGGGCTATATCTAAATCGGAACCGATTTCCTCCAAATTCAATACCGATGGTCCTTGGCCAGAAAAAATAACTTCTGCGAAGTTTCATGACAATCGGACAACATTTGCGACCTGTAGAGTGCGAACAAGCTTAGATTGTCAGCAGACGGACAGACGGACGGACAGACATATTTAAATCGACTCAGCTGGTGATTCTAAGCCTATCGGTATACTTAAAGGTGGGTCTAGCTCGATTATTTCTTGGTGTTACAAACATTTGGCGCGAAACTAACTTATAATACCCTAGACCACGAAGTGGTGTAGGGTATAATAAAAATTTTAATTTCTTTAAAATCGAAAAATACGAAATGTAGTCAACTTTGGCCGATTTCTAAAATATATCAGATTTTTAACGTTAATTAAGTTATTGAATTTTGGTCGAGGGATTTTGATTCTGAACCACTGTGCGATTGTGGCAACTGGACCCAGCCTACACATTTGTAAATAATTGTAAAAACATGATCAAATATGAAGTTATAATGGATTTAAGGCTCCGATAAAGAAGTTGTAAAACATTTAATTTTACCTAGGATAAATACAATTGTGGGGGAGGTACAAGAAGGGGCGTGTCTAAACCGTATATACTTTTTATGTTTACAGTGATTATAAAAACATTTTGGAAGATACATCGGTTTTATTTTAACCAAAGCTTATGTCACTTTGTGTGGCTGGTACCAGAAGGGGTGCGACAATATTGCCCATATTCCAAGTGAATGGAACTTCTATACGAGCATAGCGAAATATCAAATTTGAGAGTATTCTGATCAGAAGTTATACAGCTTTAATTTTACGTAGTTTTACTTGATTTGTTTGGCAGGTACTACAAGGGGCGTAGCAAACATTAACAAATAACAAACAACTTAAAAATGAAACGATTTGGTCCAGACATACTTAATGTCTTAAGTCAAAGCTTCAATGCGTTACACTTTTTTCTGCCCAAATGATATATACACTCCTACTCCGCAAAGTGAGGGTATACAAAATAAATTTCAATAAATAAATTCCGTAATAGAAATAGCTATGTACGTGTAATTTATTGGGAAACCATTTAACCGCGCATAAATGGCATAAATTAATGAAATATAAGATGCGTAGAAAAACACAAAAAAAAAACAATAATTCTAATAAAGAGTGATTTTTTTGAGGTTAGGATTTTCATGCATTAGTATTTGACAGATCACGTGGGATTTCAGACATGGTGTCAAAGAGAAAGATGCTCAGTATGCTTTGACATTTCATCATGAATAGACTTACTAACGAGCAACGCTTGCAAATCATTGAATTTTATTATCAAAATGCGTGCTCTGTTAAGAAAGTTCAGAAAGAAAGAAATTGTGTTCAGTGACGAAGCTCATTTTTGGCTCAATGGGTACGTAAATAGGCAGAATTGTCGATTTTGGAGTGAATATCAGCCAGAAGCATTGCAAGAGCTACCAATGCATCCAGAAAAAGTCACAGTTTGGTGCGGTTTATGGGCTGGTGGCATCATTGGACCGTACTTCTTCAAAGATGATGCGAATCGTAACGTAACTGTGAATGGTGAGCGCTACCGTGAGATGATATCCAACTTTTTTTTGCCCAAAATGGAAGAACTGAACTTGGTTGACATGTGGTTTCAACAAGATGGCGCTACATGCCACACAGCTCGCGATTCTATGGCCATTTTGAGGGAAAACTTCGGAGAACAATTCATCTCAAGAAATGGACCGGTAAGTTGGCCACCAAGATCATGCGATTTGACGCCTTTAGACTATTTTTTGTGGGGCTACGTCAAGTCTAAAGTCTACAGAAATAAGCCAGCAACTATTCCAGCTTTGGAAGACAACATTTCCGAAGAAATTCGGGCTATTTCGGCCGAAATGCTCGAAAAAGTTGTCCAAAATTGGACTTTCCGAATGGACCACCTAAGACGCAGCCGCGGTCAACATTTAAATGAAATTATCTTCAAAAATGTCATGGACCAATCTAACGATTCAAATAAAGAACCGATGAGATTTTGCAAATTTTATGCGTTTTTTTTTAAAAAAAAGTTATCAAGCTCTTAAAAAATCACCCTTTATTATCATGAAATAAAAAATTGGAGAAATCATATAGCTTATTTTGCATTATTCAAATGACTTTTAGAAGCCAGTAAATGTTGCCTTACATTGTATCGTACAGAATCTATTTCCACTTTATTTGACATTAAAGAATAATGAATGTATTTCAACAATTATAAACAACTTATAAATAGCAACCAAAAATAATGGCCTGCGAAAATTGCAACGAGCAAAACTTTTGCAAATTCAAATTTCCGTTTTGTTATGCATAATTAATATAGCTCAAGGAATTATGTATTAAACCGGAAGTTTTGTAATTAATTTCAACATCATTTGCCCTTAACGCATGGCGTGAGGATGTCGTGTTGCATAAAATGCGTGATAGCTGGATTGAGGCAAGATACACTACCGACAAATAATGAGATTTAAGGGCACTTGTGCGTGAGGCATGGTCTGAAGAAGTTGTATAACTTCATCAACTGTAAGTGTCCGGAAGTTAATTTTGTCATGTACATTCATATCTTTTTGTTGCCGCCATAATATATTCCACGTGCAATATTCTAATCAAAGTTAGGCGGGAAAATAATTAAGTAATTTTAATTTCACGAACGATTTTTTTGGGACGCTTGGAAAGTAAGTGGAGTTGAAATATTTGTATCTGAGTATGGATGTTTATTTGTGGGGTTTAGTTGTGAAAGAAAATATTGAACATCTGAAATTAATCATTTATCGGAATGAGAAATAATTACGACATGAGTTAGTGTCCTGAAAGCTTATTGCGTCTTTCTTGTTTCAACACTGACGTCAATTTTAATTCAGACAACAGTCGGATTCTAACTTGATAATTTGGCTTCAAGAAAAAATAATTTTGTGGGACAAAGTGATATATTATTGTCAGAGTAAGAACGTGTTGGTATAAATCAAGAGATAGATTCGTTAATGATGTAATAATTATTGAAATCAGGAGTTACTGGTGATTGTATGAAAAAACCTTTTTGGAAAAAAGTATTTTTTCACAATTAAGTTTGTTACAAATCGTATTTTTTTGTCCAAAAATACGTATACAACATTTTTATGAAAAGACTACTTACACAAATTTTCAAAACAATCGCAGCTATCGAGGTCAAAAATGGTGCCGCTTGACATGGAATGGTTCATAATAAACATTGTATGCCATGAATAATCAAGATAGACGTAAATCTCTTACCATTCGTGTGATTAGGAGATGCCAAAGTTCACTGCCAAATCCTAATTGCACGGTCACATTAGGCAAATAGTTGATGGACATATTTTTTGCTTATTTTATCAAAAATTTGTCAAAGTGATATAGGGTGGATTTTGTGATCGGTCTACAATCATTTACTTGCTCATTTCAATAATAATTATTATACCCTTACTTTGCATTGATAGAGTGACTTAAGACCCCAAGTATGTTTGGACAAAATCCATTTCACGACTTCTTATTCTGTTTGAGCCATGTCCGTCCATCCGAAATGAGTTATGGAATCTATTCAAACTTTGCACAAGGTTGCATTCACCTGCAATAAGGGCTATATTATCACACCCCTTCTGGTATCTCCCACACAAAGTGGCATACGTTTTTTGATATAACTTCCATACGGATTGTCAAAATTAGTTGCAATTTTATATTTGAAAATGTTAAACATACAAAATATTTATTTCTATTCTTGTACCTCCCACACAATTGTCACAATACTAGGTAAAATTAAATCCTAGTGACTACTATACGTAAATGAAATACACTATCAATTCATATTTTATAATGTTATACAATTATTTTGCGCTAAGTAATTTTGATATTCCCGGAGAGTGAGAGCACCCTACGGGAAATTGGTGACAATTGTTATAAACGTATCTATTCTGGTATAGGTCGATATGGATTCGCACGTACAGGGTTTTCCAACAAGAGGTGTTATTTTGACTCACCCGGTATTTCGGTAGCTGTCACTTTTGAAGCTTTTATTCATTGACATTTGACAAGTAGAAACTACGTCATTACTAAAAATGGAACGATACACGCTTCAACAGCGCATTGAAATTATTAAAATTCATGAATGAAAATGATCCGGAATTCCATTGAAAAATTATCTTGACTGATGAGGCCCATTTCCACCTCTGTGGCTACGTCAACAAGCAAAATTGTCGCATCTGGGACTCGGAAAACCCAAGAGTTATTGTTGAGAAAGGATATGGTCATGTAAGCGTTGTCGTGATGGCCATTTGACTGTTGTTGTTTTTCATTATTAACACTTTATTATGAAATAAACATCCGATCATTTATCTCAAAAAATTGCATTTTTCTTCGAATACCAAAATAACACCTCTTGTTGGAGAACCATGTTTATTTAAATAAAAGTATTTCATGTCCTTTGAAACAGTTTCCAGGTCATATCGTTAGCGACCGGTTTCACGTCAGGTCCTTTGAGACCGATTCTAGCACATTTTTTTGAGGTATGGTCCAAGACATGTCCTTTGATCCGGTTTTAAGTTGGTAGTTTAGAACAGACTGCGGACATGTCCAAGACATACCACCCACTCCAATGGCAAATCCATGGACAAGGGCAAGGGCCAGGCAATAGTCCAAGGACTTGCCCTGAGAGAGGTCGTTTTCCCGTAGGATATATATAAGTGGGTTTAACCTACTGGAACTTACTTGCTTGTTTTAATAACAATGTTATTTCCTTAAAATCAGCAGTTTTTGTGTTAGCCGAACGAAAAAAAGTTGTAGTAAGAGTAATGCAAAAATTTAGTTGACGTATGTGGTCGTACCTTAAGGATCCAACAAAAGAGTCTCACACAATTCCATGTGATTTTGATGTGGAATTGTTCACTATCGACTCTCGGTCGCAAATTATTTCGGAATGTTTACAAAGACGTAATGAGGTGGGTGATGCTTCGCCGCACAGTGGTTCAGAATCAAAATCCATCGGCCAAAATGCAATCACTTTTGTTCTAGTAAACATTTTTGAGTTCTGTTAAAAATATGAACTCATATTGTTATAAAATTTAGCAATTTAAAAAATAGCGTTTTGGAAGTAAACAAGTAAGGATATGCTAAAGTCGGATACACTCCACTTTCTATCCGAATACTATTTAATTCGGTGAAAAAGTGAAAACGGGAAGAATATTTGTATCATGTATGTGTTTGGCAAAAAAAGTTAAATCGGAAAGGACATTTGTATGGGGGTATATTGATACCTGTAACGATGTGACCCGCTTTCACCGAGTATGTTTATTGGTGATATATTATATGCAAAGTTTGGCCAAAATCGGTTAAACATTCGGGAGCGACATTTGTATGGGGTCTATATCTAAATCTGAACAGATCTTACCCACTTTCACCATAGGTGTTTCTGGTTAGATTATAAGATGTTGTGCCAATTTTAAAGAAAATCGGGTACAACATGTGGCTTTTAGAGCGGAATTAAGAGCGGAAAAAGTCAAATCGGGAGCGACATTTGTATGGGGGATATATCTAAATCTGAAACGATTTCCTCCAAATTCAATACCGATGTTCCTTAGCCAGCAAAAATAATTTCTGCCAAGTTTCATGACAATCGGACAACAATTGCGACCTGTAGAGTGCGAACAAGCTTAGATGGACAGCAGACGGACGGACGGACGAACAGACAGACATCGTTAAATCGATTCAGCTGGTGATTCTAAGCCGATCGGTATACTTAAAGGTGGGTCTAGCTCGATTATGTCTTGGTGTTACAAACATTTGCCGGAAAACTAACTTATAATACCCTATTCCACGAAGTGGTGTAGGGTATAATAACAGAAGAAATCAATATCTTTCGAATGATGCCTAAATGATAAATAGATGACAAAAAAATAACAGGACTTTCTGTAAAAATATTTGAAACCCAACATATGATTTATCACACCATCTTTACAAACTATCTGCTCAAATAACGCACTGCGGAGTCAATTTATTTTTAATAAAATATTGCCGTAAATATCCTTCCCGATGCAAGTTTATAAACTACTACAAACATCCAATAATTCGACCCAACAGTAGCTTGTTCTGTTCGCCATGTTGGCTTACATATCCTACCATCATTTACGTATTTTAGCATATTTGTTAATCGAATGAAAAAACAGAATGCCTAATTCATACCCACCATCCTATGCTGGAAGATATTGCATAAAAATACATTTTGTTTTTTTTACGACTTTGGTAATAATGTTTTAGACGATTTTAGGTCTTTACCCTTTTTGTTTCACTGAATACAATTCAACTCTATAGTAGCGTAAACGAAATGATTTAAATTGTGTCTGTTGAGTTTGTAAGGGTAAACCCTTTTTCCCGGAAGCCAACAAAAAAACGGAAGCAGTAAAAAAACATAAGCTGGACGAGTACTTTTTTCACAGTTTATTTTTATGCAATAAAACGATGTGCGGCTGTGGGAATTGTTTCGTTTTTTTCGCTACCACTTTAGTGTTTATTTATAGCCATCGGGCTGTAGCTTTTGATTTGGATTGCAAATCAGTGCACCATAAAATCTTAAATATGAACATATGGACATTGAGGGTTGTTAGCTGATTTGATTTTTATGTACACACTACATTCTTACACATTTTAAATGCAAATAACGATAACACACATCCCAGCAAAACAAGGAAGTACTTTTAATAGGATCTCAAGATCCACATGTGCATTTTCCATTTATGCTTTTGAGACATTTATTTTAAAGAACTTCCAAAAAGTCGATAATATGGTAATATTCTGTAACTTTCTACGAATAGCGTTTTCACAAGTTAATTGGAACGAATTTTTAGAATGTGGTCACCGAAGAAAGATGTCCGATTTGCACCCAAAATGTCTCGGGTTCGAATCGTGGCTCGTGAAAATGTTTTTTATTAGAAAGAGAATGTTTTTAAATTTAGAAAGAGAAATAGAAAAATACAATTACAATTTCCACATTAAAATATTAAAGCCATTAATACAACACAAACACCGTGATGCTAGGTTGAGCAAGAGATCGGCTCAAAGAACTTTTGGACGAAGAAGACCAACAAATCTACTTTGACAGTTAACACATTCTCCGCCAAAATCACACAAAGAAGAACAAAACAACACACATAAACAAATTACATGCATTGAAACAACAAACCGCACTTCAAATGAAATACAAACAAGTAAAAGCGGCGTTAAGTTCGGCCGGGCCGAACTTTATATACCCTCCACCATGGATTGCATTCCACAGAGGTTGTCGGTTTTCGTAGAAGTGCAGTAATATTACAGGAAAATATAATTTTTTTAATATAGCCAAACCAAAACAAATACCAATATTGAAAAATTAATTTTATAAATAAATATAATATTTTAATTATTTCAAACCACGCTTATAAGGCAAGGCTACCAATACGTCAATTCAAAAAATAATTATTCTTCTATTTATATTCAAAGCCATAAATATTGGTAGATAGTGGGTGCTACAGTTGGTTGTATTTCCATTCTATTTGAATTTCAAAAGTACAAAATTAGTGCAAAAAAACTTAACTTCATGATTCAACCAATTTTTGCCGTAAAAGAAAAAGTAAGAATTTGAAAAAAAACTTTTTATTTTGACAGTCTATGACATTTTGACGCAAGAAAATAATTATCGCAGAAGATATACGCTTGATATGTTACATATTATAAATGTCCCTACTGAACAGAGAATGAACTAAAAGACTGACACTGACCACTGTGCACAAATATATCGAAACATTGCTTACAAATATGGACGAAAACAATAGCTTCAGTTGAGAAAGTACTTCGAAACGAAAGAGTTCATTGGTTTTGCTAAAATGTAATTATTGTGATAATTTTTGTTTTGTCTTTTTGTATAATTAATTTTTGTTTGTATTTTTAAGTGAATATCCCTGAGGATGATCGCCGATGATGATCGAAATATCGGAAAAGAATAAATAAATAAAACAATTTAAAAAAACTAAACATCAGTTTTTTGATTTGTTCATGACCTCAAGCCAGATTATTCGGAAAAATAGAAAATAAGGGTCAACTATACATAAAATTAAACATTTTATTTTTATTTTGGAAATGATAACACTAATCCATTTTGTTGAAATTTTAAAGTAGTGTGCTTAGGTATATTTTTAAGCGACTGTGTGAGTTTGAAAGTGGTGAAATGATGGCTTCTATTTTTTACAAAATCATCAAAATTATAATTTGTTCATTAGTTCATAAACATAAGGTATAACAAGTAAGGAAAGGCTAAAGTCGGGAGGGGCCGACTATACGATACACTCCACTTTCTATCGGAATATAATTCAATTCAGTAAAAAAGTGAAAACGGGAAAAATTTTTGTATGTTTCCTAATCACAGGTTAATATGACCTGGTCAAATTTTTAAAATCGAGAATAATATTTGTTTCGGGGATATATTCAAACATGGAATGAAGTGATTAACTTTCACAATAAGTTCTTCCAGTTGAAGTATAACGTGTTATGCTCAATCTTAAGAAATTCTTTGAAATTACGCGGTTTCTGGGAGAACGAAATTTGTATGAAATTTGTATATATGTAAATCTGAACCGTTGTGACCCATTGTTAAAATATGTGGTTTCTAGGTTTGAATGGGAGCTATATATAAATTTGAACCGATCTGACTAATTTTCACCATAGGTGTTCCTAGTTTAAATATAAGATGTTTTGCCAATTTTGAAGGAAATATGTTAAAATATGTGGATGCTAGAAAATTCAAATTTGGAGCGAAATTTGTATGGGAGCTATATATAAATCTGAACCGATCTAACACATTTTTACCACAGATGTTCCCATTTTAAATATAAGATGTTTTGCCAATTTTGAAGAAAATGTGTTCAAATATGTGGATTCTAGAGCGGAAAAATTCAAATTGGGAGCGAAATTTGTATGGGAGCTATATATAAATCTGAACCGATATAACACATTTTTACCACAGATGTTCCTATTTTAAATATAAGATGTTTTGCTAATTTTGAAGAAAATGTGTTAAAATATGTGGATTCTAGAGCGGAAAAATTCAAATTGGGAGCGAAATTTGTATGGGAGCTATATATAAATCTGAACCGATTTTCTTCAAATTAAATAGCGTTCGTCCTTGTCCCGAAAAACATCGTTGTGCAAAGTTTTGTTTAGTTCTGCCTACAATTGCGATCTGTATCGTGATTACATCAATAGATGGACAGACGGACATTGCTAAATCGACTCAGAAAGTGATTCTAAGCCGATCGGTGTAAATAACAATGGGTCTATCACTCTTCCTTTTGGGTGTTACAAAGAAATGCACAAAGACATAATACTCTCGTGGAGTGTATAAAAACAGTGACAAATCCAAGAAAAAGTTGGAAAAATGTTATTAATTTTTTTGTTTGTTTTATATTTACATATTTTATCCCTTTTTGCCCCATTTCTCCCTCTACGAATCGTTTTATGGTGCACGTTTTTGTTTTAGAGGGAATGCGCATATCCAATATCAAGTATGTACAAGCAGACAGATTGAAAAAATGTGCTTAAATACTCTGAAATATTAGTAAATACTTTGGGTATTTTTAGTCCTTGTGAGGGAAAAATTGTTCCCTTCGGGTCGATTTCGCCCACTTTCAATCTCAACCGATCTACAACTATAAGACGCATTTATGTAAAATTTGGACGTCCTAGCTCCTTTCGTTTAGATGCTAGCGTATTTTCAACCGATGGACGGACATGGCTAGATCGTCTTAGAATTTTATGACGATCAAGAATATATATACTTTATTGGGGCTCAGGTCGATATTTCACATGAATCTTAATTATTTACCAATTTATTTTTGGCGTCTCTTTATTTGTAATTTTTACTGCTAAAATATCACTTTTTTGCGTTCTTTCAACTAACTATTTACTTCAATGCAAACATGGACTTCTATTGACTTTATTGAAGAAATGCCGATAAATATCACAAAAACATTTGAACACACAAGTTTGATGGGATTAGAGACTCTTTGCATTGTTACATCCGCAATATACTACATAAACTTTTTTATTTTTGTTGTATGGGCGGAACCACTGTGCACTGTGTTGAAAAAATTCGGGAAATCTTCTAACTTCCCACTTTCATTTTTGACAAATGTCTCTTTGAAATACTATTTTAAATAAATTAGTAATATTTAGATTCTGTCCAATTTTAGCCGAATGTGTATTTGGCTTCGCTTTCAGTTTTTGCCTGAAATATCCTCTTTGTTGCGTATAGAATTTAAATTTTACAACAATACTGAGAGAACTTGATACAACATCCCTGCCAAAACTGTTCTGACTTCTGTTTCGTTGTAATATAATGTGATTACATCATGCATGTAAACAAGGGACAACTTCATAAAGCGCAAAACTTTATAACATTACAGCATTTTGTGGTTACAAACATTAACAGGCGACTTTAAGGTTAACTATTAAATAATGTACAATCTAAAAATATATAAAATAATTACTGAAAGTTTGGAAAAACATTAACGTCATGTGCATGTGCACTAGGGCGTACCTCAAAAAAAAAGTTCGCCGTACACCTTCGAATATGAAGTATTATTGAAAGGTAGTTTCAAAAAAAAAAATTTTATTTTTTTATGCCGAACGTAGGGGTCGCGCTTTTACATTTTTCTATTTATAAACGGATTGTATTTATAAACGGATTTTAAAGTGTGATACATCGATGTTTTTGTCTCGACGAGGCCGATTTTTTTGTCTTTGAAGTCATTGAGCTCAAGCACCCCCTTCTGGTACTTACCCATCATTTCTCAGTTGCTACTACCCTAATGTACCACTCTAATAATCGAAAATTAAAGCTCGCATAAAATCATGAATCATGTTTGAGCTCAATGACTTCAAAGACAAAAAAATCGGACAAAAACATCGATATATCACACTTTAAAATCCGTTTATAAATGCAGAAGTTATATAGAAAAATGTAAAAGCGCGACCCCTACGTTCGGCATAAAAAAATAAAAAAAATTTTTTTGAAACTACCTTTCAATAATACTTCATATTCGAAGGTGTACGGCGAACTTTTTTTTTTTTACTTGTAACCTGGTACGCTCTAATGTGCACCTCTACCTCTGTTCTGGGTTAGTATCACCAACAACTTTCAGCAGAATGGAACACCGAAACGTATGCGTGATGTTATGATGCCGAGAAAAAATATAAATCATACGTTACGAGCAACGCACAACAAGGTTAGCACAGTGAGAAAACGACGCCACAACTTGCAGACGCCATAAATTGCCCACAAAACGACAATTTTCCGAGGAAAGAGAAAACAAACAACAACAAACTGCATCAACTAATTTTACTACTTTCTGTTTGTTTTGTTATTTGTAATTTAATATTAACTCGAGATTTTCATAATACCAGCAACATTGCAATGACACTTAAGGACAACAAAAAAAGTTTCATGTTTTTTCGTGTTAAGTCTATCGAAAAACAGCACTAGCATGACCTAAAGGACGGGAGAGAGTTCGTGGAAACGGTGATTTAAATGTTCAACTTTTCGCAACGATTTTTTCAGTTGAGTTTTTATTTTCTCCGAATTTCCCGAACAGTTTTGCTGAACGTTTATAAATTGTTGTATTTTAAATTTATAATTTACGAGTGAGGAACAAAATTTGAAGTACAAACAATAGTATTTTTTATTTGAAAACATCAATATTTCGCAACAAACAGTCAGTCTTTAAAAAAATCCATTTAATTCGTAAAAAGTCCATTCATTCTGGTCCTCTCGCTAATTCGTATTTTTGGCATACAAAGTCTGTTTAAACTCTTATAAAACGCAATTCTTTCCTGATAATTTCGTATAATTCATAAAATACACAATCATAATATTTATATTTTGATATTCTACTGTAACTACGACGCTTTGTATGGGAATTTTCAACTGTCTAAATCTGAAGCGGACATTTTAAATATCCATCTTACAATCGCAACTTATGAAATTATATTATGAACGAGACCCAATCCAGATATTCCTTGAAATGCTGACCTGACAGCAATTGTTGAAGTTCATTTTCTGATGTGTGAACGTTAAATGTATCACTTCTTTTAGTTGAAGAGTATAAACGAAATTGAGACACTCTCCTAATTGACATCTCCAATTTGTCATGAAAACAGGATTGTGTTTTACATGTCCAGTTTCGTACGAAACTCAACAAAATAATGATTTGGTGTGTATGGCAATGGTCACTCGCCGCCTGGTTGAATTGCAAATAGTTATTTGAAGTGACTTAACGGCAAAAACCAAACCAACATAGTAAGTTTCAGTTGGTTAAAAGGACTAGTATATACCCTCAGAGATATATTCTTTATGTATGGGAGGTACTACAAGGTTCTTGGTAAAGCTTCCACAAATATCAAGTCATAGTGGAATTAATTTTACCTAGGGTAGAGTATTAACAGTGGTGTGGAAAGGGCATTAATATTTTATAGACTAAATAATAGACCTCACTGTACAGAGTACTCAATATATATAAAAAAAAGAGTGACTAAAGACCATAATTATGTTTGGACCAAATCCGTTTCATGTCTTTTTAATCGGTTTTAGTCATGTCCGTCCATCCGTCTGGATGGGTGGTGTACACAATAACTCTCTAAAGGAGTTAAGGAATTTATTCAAACATGATAATAATATTCACAAACTTAGTTTAAGTTCGAAGATGGGCGGATTTGTCACGCCCCTTCTGATACCTCCCACATAAATGTCACATTTTCCTCTGTTTTTAAATCCATGGGTTTTAATTCCATGTCACTTCCACACTAATATTCGGTGTCAACTATATTTTTGTATTTTATAAAGTTTTTATAATCTCTTTAAGTTTACAAAATATGGCGGGTATTGTCATCCCCCTTCTAGTAGCTCCCACACAAATCACCCTAACCTAGGTAAAATTAAAGCTGTTACAATTTTTTTACGGATGATGAAATTTGATCTTTGGCAATGCTTTTATGAACGTTTCATACACTTGAAATATATGTGATAATGTCACACCTTCTGTCATATCCAACACAAAGTGACATAAGTTGGTTAAAACAAATCCGATATAATTTCCATATGGGTATTCAAAATCAGTTGCAATTTGATATTTGTTTTTATAATCAATTTAAACCTAAAAAATATTTATGCTTTAGCCACGCCCCTTAAAACACCTCCTGCACTGGAATCATGATTTGATATTTGATAATGTAATTTAGATTTTTTATAGATGTTCCTTCCACAAAAGTCATCCGGTCCTAAATAAAATTTAAGCATAGAGTGATGGTATATAGAGGTCGGTTTAGCCAACTGACGTTTTCTTACTTGTTTTTACTTAGGTTAGAGGGTTTGTCTGGGAAATGCTAGAAGGGCGTGACAAACTCCTCCATATTTCATACGCTCAAAGTGTTTGTAAAATGTTTATCAAATAAGAAAGTATAGCTCAGATTCCGAACATTATTATATCGAGGACTTGTATTCAAAAGTGGCTATGAACCCTTTTTCAGGAAAATGAGTTTTTGATGCCACAATATTCTCAAATTTGGATGTCATCTGTCATATAGAAGACATTTTTTTTAATTTTTCGGATTTGTTTATGCACTCACAGGTTAGTTTGTGACAGCAAAAGTGACTACGAACAAAAAATTAAAATAAATAAAATAGTACAAAAATGAAGGTTGTAATTTTACAACGATTTTTTAAAAGATTTTTTATAGTAACTTTCGACGAAATTTACTATAAATAGAAAATTTCGACGAAATTTACTATAGATAGAAAATTTCGACGAAATTTACTATAAATAGAAAATTTCGACGAAATTTACTATAGATAGAAAATTTCGACGAAATTTACTATAAATAGAAAATTTCGACGAAATTTACTATAAATAGAAAATTTCGACGAAATTTACTATAAATAGGAAATTTACTATTTATAGTAAATTTCGTCGAAATTTTCTATTTATAGTAAATTTCCTCGAAATTTTCTATTTATAGTAAATTTCGTCGAAATTTTCTATTTATAGTAAATTTCGTCGAAATTTTCTATTTATAGTAAATTTCGTCGAAATTTTCTATTTATAGTAAATTTCGTCGAAATTTTCTATCTATAGTAAATTTCGTCGAAATTTTCTATTTATAGTAAATTTCGTCGAAATTTTCTATCTATAGTAAATTTCGTCGAAATTTTCTATCTATAGTAAATTTCGTCGAAATTTTCTATTTATAGTAAATTTCGTCGAAATTTTCTATTTATAGTAAATTTCGTCGAAATTTTCTATCTATAGTAAATTTCGTCGAAATTTTCTATTTATAGTAAATTTCGTCGAAATTTTCTATCTATAGTAAATTTCGTCGAAATTTTCTATTTATAGTAAATTTCGTCGAAAGTTACTATAAAAAATCTTTTAAAAAATCGTTGTAAAATTACAACCTTCATTTTTGTACTATTTTATTTATTTTAATTTTTTGTTCGTAGTCACTTTTGCTGTCACAAACTAACCTGTGAGTGCATAAACAAATCCGAAAAATTAAAAAAAATGTCTTCTATATGACAGATGACATCCAAATTTGAGAATATTGTGGCATCAAAAACTCATTTTCCTGAAAAAGGGTTCATAGCCACTTTTGAATACAAGTCCTCGATATAATAATGTTCGGAATCTGAGCTATACTTTCTTATTTGATAAACATTTTACAAACACTTTGAGCGTATGAAATATGGAGGAGTTTGTCACGCCCTTCTAGCATTTCCCAGACAAACCCTCTAACCTAAGTAAAAACAAGTAAGAAAACGTCAGTTGGCTAAACCGACCTCTATATACCATCACTCTATGCTTAAATTTTATTTAGGACCGGATGACTTTTGTGGAAGGAACATCTATAAAAAATCTAAATTACATTATCAAATATCAAATCATGATTCCAGTGCAGGAGGTGTTTTAAGGGGCGTGGCTAAAGCATAAATATTTTTTAGGTTTAAATTGATTATAAAAACAAATATCAAATTGCAACTGATTTTGAATACCCATATGGAAATTATATCGGATTTGTTTTAACCAACTTATGTCACTTTGTGTTGGATATGACAGAAGGTGTGACATTATCACATATATTTCAAGTGTATGAAACGTTCATAAAAGCATTGCCAAAGATCAAATTTCATCATCCGTAAAAAAATTGTAACAGCTTTAATTTTACCTAGGTTAGGGTGATTTGTGTGGGAGCTACTAGAAGGGGGATGACAATACCCGCCATATTTTGTAAACTTAAAGAGATTATAAAAACTTTATAAAATACAAAAATATAGTTGACACCGAATATTAGTGTGGAAGTGACATGGAATTAAAACCCATGGATTTAAAAACAGAGGAAAATGTGACATTTATGTGGGAGGTATCAGAAGGGGCGTGACAAATCCGCCCATCTTCGAACTTAAACTAAGTTTGTGAATATTATTATCATGTTTGAATAAATTCCTTAACTCCTTTAGAGAGTTATTGTGTACACCACCCATCCAGACGGATGGACGGACATGACTAAAACCGATTAAAAAGACATGAAACGGATTTGGTCCAAACATAATTATGGTCTTTAGTCACTCTTTTTTTTTATATATATTGAGTACTCTGTACAGTGAGGTCTATTATTTAGTCTATAAAATATTAATGCCCTTTCCACACCACTGTTAATACTCTACCCTAGGTAAAATTAATTCCACTATGACTTGATATTTGTGGAAGCTTTACCAAGAACCTTGTAGTACCTCCCATACATAAAGAATATATCTCTGAGGGTATATACTAGTCCTTTTAACCAACTGAAACTTACTATGTTGGTTTGGTTTTTGCCGTTAAGTCACTTCAAATAACTATTTGCAATTCAACCAGGCGGCGAGTGACCATTGCCATACACACCAAATCATTATTTTGTTGAGTTTCGTACGAAACTGGACATGTAAAACACAATCCTGTTTTCATGACAAATTGGAGATGTCAATTAGGAGAGTGTCTCAATTTCGTTTATACTCTTCAACTAAAAGAAGTGATACATTTAACGTTCACACATCAGAAAATGAACTTCAACAATTGCTGTCAGGTCAGCATTTCAAGGAATATCTGGATTGGGTCTCGTTCATAATATAATTTCATAAGTTGCGATTGTAAGATGGATATTTAAAATGTCCGCTTCAGATTTAGACAGTTGAAAATTCCCATACAAAGCGTCGTAGTTACAGTAGAATATCAAAATATAAATATTATGATTGTGTATTTTATGAATTATACGAAATTATCAGGAAAGAATTGCGTTTTATAAGAGTTTAAACAGACTTTGTATGCCAAAAATACGAATTAGCGAGAGGACCAGAATGAATGGACTTTTTACGAATTAAATGGATTTTTTTAAAGACTGACTGTTTGTTGCGAAATATTGATGTTTTCAAATAAAAAATACTATTGTTTGTACTTCAAATTTTGTTCCTCACTCGTAAATTATAAATTTAAAATACAACAATTTATAAACGTTCAGCAAAACTGTTCGTAACGTATGATTTATATTTTTTCTCGGCATCATAACATCACGCATACGTTTCGGTGTTCCATTCTGCTGAAAGTTGTTGGTGATACTAACCCAGAACAGAGGTAGAGGTGCACATTAGAGCGTACCAGGTTACAAGTAAAAAAAAAAAAGTTCGCCGTACACCTTCGAATATGAAGTATTATTGAAAGGTAGTTTCAAAAAAATTTTTTTTATTTTTTTATGCCGAACGTAGGGGTCGCGCTTTTACATTTTTCTATATAACTTCTGCATTTATAAACGGATTTTAAAGTGTGATATATCGATGTTTTTGTCCGATTTTTTTGTCTTTGAAGTCATTGAGCTCAAACATGATTCATGATTTTATGCGAGCTTTAATTTTCGATTATTAGAGTGGTACATTAGGGTAGTAGCAACTGAGAAATGATGGGTAAGTACCAGAAGGGGGTGCTTGAGCTCAATGACTTCAAAGACAAAAAAATCGGCCTCGTCGAGACAAAAACATCGATGTATCACACTTTAAAATCCGTTTATAAATACAATCCGTTTATAAATAGAAAAATGTAAAAGCGCGACCCCTACGTTCGGCATAAAAAAATAAAAATTTTTTTTTTGAAACTACCTTTCAATAATACTTCATATTCGAAGGTGTACGGCGAACTTTTTTTTTGAGGTACGCCCTAGTGCACATGCACATGACGTTAATGTTTTTCCAAACTTTCAGTAATTATTTTATATATTTTTAGATTGTACATTATTTAATAGTTAACCTTAAAGTCGCCTGTTAATGTTTGTAACCACAAAATGCTGTAATGTTATAAAGTTTTGCGCTTTATGAAGTTGTCCCTTGTTTACATGCATGATGTAATCACATTATATTACAACGAAACAGAAGTCAGAACAGTTTTGGCAGGGATGTTGTATCAAGTTCTCTCAGTATTGTTGTAAAATTTAAATTCTATACGCAACAAAGAGGATATTTCAGGCAAAAACTGAAAGCGAAGCCAAATACACATTCGGCTAAAATTGGACAGAATCTAAATATTACTAATTTATTTAAAATAGTATTTCAAAGAGACATTTGTCAAAAATGAAAGTGGGAAGTTAGAAGATTTCCCGAATTTTTTCAACACAGTGCACAGTGGTTCCGCCCATACAACAAAAATAAAAAAGTTTATGTAGTATATTGCGGATGTAACAATGCAAAGAGTCTCTAATCCCATCAAACTTGTGTGTTCAAATGTTTTTGTGATATTTATCGGCATTTCTTCAATAAAGTCAATAGAAGTCCATGTTTGCATTGAAGTAAATAGTTAGTTGAAAGAACGCAAAAAAGTGATATTTTAGCAGTAAAAATTACAAATAAAGAGACGCCAAAAATAAATTGGTAAATAATTAAGATTCATGTGAAATATCGACCTGAGCCCCAATAAAGTATATATATTCTTGATCGTCATAAAATTCTAAGACGATCTAGCCATGTCCGTCCATCGGTTGAAAATACGCTAGCATCTAAACGAAAGGAGCTAGGACGTCCAAATTTTACATAAATGCGTCTTATAGTTGTAGATCGGTTGAGATTGAAAGTGACGAAATTTACTATAAATAGAAAATTTCGACGAAATTTACTATAAATAGAAAATTTCGACGAAATTTACTATAAATAGAAAATTTCGAGGAAATTTACTATAAATAGAAAATTTCGACGAAATTTACTATAAATAGAAAATTTCGACGAAATTTACTATAAATAGAAAATTTCGAGGAAATTTACTATAAATAGAAAATTTCGAGGAAATTTACTATAAATAGAAAATTTCGAGGAAATTTACTATAAATAGAAAATTTCGACGAAATTTACTATAAATAGAAAATTTCGAGGAAATTTACTATAAATAGAAAATTTCGAGGAAATTTACTATAAATAGAAAATTTCGACGAAATTTACTATAAATAGAAAATTTCGACGAAATTTACTATAAATAGAAAATTTCGAGGAAATTTACTATAAATAGAAAATTTCGACGAAATTTACTATAAATAGAAAATTTCGAGGAAATTTACTATAAATAGAAAATTTCGACGAAATTTACTATAAATAGAAAATTTCGACGAAATTTACTATAGATAGAAAATTTCGACGAAATTTACTATAAATAGAAAATTTCGACGAAATTTACTATAAATAGAAAATTTCGACGAAATTTACTATAAATAGAAAATTTCGACGAAATTTACTATAAATAGAAAATTTCGACGAAATTTACTATAAATAGAAAATTTCGACGAAATTTACTATAAATAGAAAATTTCGACGAAATTTACTATAAATAGAAAATTTCGACGAAATTTACTATAAATAGAAAATTTCGACGAAATTTACTATAAATAGAAAATTTCGATGCAATTTACTATAAATTTCCTATTCCAAATTTCGACGAAAATTGGAATTTGATTAAAAAAATATGTATATTATTCATAAAATATAAAATATATTTTTATCGAGTTTAGAACGCCAAAATACATCAGATCACAGTCTTTCGACAAAACAGTGAATTATTTAATTACTTGAGGACGTTAGAGACATCACAATGATATATATGAATATTCTATAGGAGTCATTAAAACTAACAGTTTGTTGTTATAATGACATCATCATCATTGTCATTTGTTATTTTGTCCTATCGCTCCACATTGATTGACATATCTGTATACGATATGTTGATTCCCATTGATAAAGTAATGAAGTAAAAACGAAGCAAATAGACTGTCAGTCAAATTCGATTTGCCACCAATTAGAGAAAAGCAAAAATGTCAAACCAAAACATGAACACACCAAACTATGAACACGTTACGTGTTGGAATTACGGATGGATATGTTAGTTATGAACATTCCCACAACCCCTATTGAAGTCGTCATCACATTGTTGCAGAAATGTCATCGTCTCCTTTCCAATTATCCTCTTCGACGTTATTGCCATTCAATATTTTCGGGGAATTTATCCATTGCTTTACATCAATGGATAAACTGGACAGATTAATGCAAATGCATATGTAGCATTTTTTATTTTAATTGATTTTTATGGAGATTTGATGTTTTAGTATTATACTATTCAAAAGATTTATAAAATTCTATTATTTATGAGACAAGTGTGAAATATCTTAGGGGAATATAAACCAATGGAAGAATTTTAAAACAAGATCGTTTTAGAATTGTATGACAAAGCAGAGAAATCAATTTTGCAGGGCTCCCAAAAATATTTCCTATATTGGAACCTGAAACACATCTTCATTAATTACTGTGAAATTTTTAATACTCCCCTTCGTATCAGCAATTTGTGCCTGTTGTTATTCCATATTCATTTTTAATATGTGAGATGTGTGTGTTTTTCCATAATAGCCAATTAATGCTGTCACTGTTTGTTGATCTTGAGCATGAGCGGAAACATTCGGTGCTAATTGAGTTCCCGTGCGTCAGACTCAATTTTAACTCGCTCTGTTGCGAACAGCACAGGCCATGAGGAAGAAAAGCGCATTTAACATCGGTGTTTTAAGCCAATGGCGGAACTCCAACGACTAGCAATAACGGCCGTACATGTCAATCTTGCTCACATGAAATTTGTTTTCCTCTTCATTGTATTTTACATGGAATAACAAAAAGCACATCCTTCCAAACGGCCTCACATTCAACCGGGCATATCCATACTCTTTTCCCACGAAACGTTCAGCGTACACATTGGAATATTGTTTAGAAATGGCAACAGCTTGTCACCAACTCAATGTTGGATGCCGGAAAGCATATTGTACCGAAGATAAAAGGGTGATGGTTCGAGGTGTTATCAGGTAGTAACACTTACTCTCAATTCCTTATTAAATTTTTGTCATATGTTTGCATTTATCCCGAATGAATAACACGCATAAATATGTGAATATTTGCATGAAGGTTAAAGGGTCGTTATCATTCTTGAAATGTTCTTAATGAATGTCTATGTGGAAATCACGTTATATTAAGAAAATTAAAGTTAGGAAATATTTTCGGTAAAAAATGAAAGCGGATCCACAATTCATTACATCAAAGGAGATACATCGGCCGATTTATAACCCAAACCACTCTGTGTAATAGCTATACATGCCTTGTTCTCTGCAAAATGGATCAGAATTTCCTAACGATGGTTCTCAGTTTAGAATTTTATTTTAGTACAAAATGCTGTCTTGAATGGCAGTTGGGGTTCATGCGCAATCCGGGGGCAAGTTTGGGGCAGAGTTACAAGCCGACACATAATTATCGGCGGCGGCGGCGCTACCCAAAATGGGTCGGCGGCGGCGGCTTTCGGCTGATTTATCGGATCGTTCTTCCATTTGATCACCCCCACTACGAAATTTATTTGCCAATTATGCAAAAGGAAAGGGACAATTTGCATTAACTTTTAATACATTTTCTTTTATTTTTTGATCAGTAGATTAATATTCGTTAATATTAACCGATATTAGCCAACGTTCCCATAATTTCGTATTATTATCCTATACAATTATTTTTTATACACTCCACGAGAGTATTACATCTTTGCGCATTTGTTTGTAACACCCGAAAGGAAGATATACCCATTGTTAATTATACCGATCGACTTAGAATCGATTTAGCAGTGTCCGTCTGTCTGTCTGTCTATTCTTGTAATCAATGTACAGATCGCAATTGTACCCAGAACCAAATGAAACTTTGCGCAACGAAGTTTCTCGGGATAAAGACGAACGCTATTTAATTTGAAATCGGTTCAGATTTAGATATAGCCCCATTCGAATTTTACTCCCGATTTGACACTTTTCACTCTAGATACCACATATTTTAACAGAATTTCTTCAAAATTGGCAAAACACCCTATATTTCAACTAGAAACACCTATGTTAGATCGGTTCCGATGTACATATAGCTCCCATTCAAATTTCTGTTTTCTTCAGATGTGGCGAAATATCTTATATTTGCACTAGAAATACCCATGGTAAAATGGGTTAGATCGGTTAAGATTTATATATAGCTCCCACAAAAATTTCACTCCCGATGTGAAAGTGCATTCCATGTTTGGATATAGCCTGGATACAAATATTCTTCTCTATTTGACAAATTGGGTCAGTCATATCAGTCTCTGATTAGGATACTTACAAAAATCCTTCCCTTTTCACTCTTTTTACAGAATTGGATTGTATTCGGATAGAAAATGGAGTGTATAATATAATCGTCCCCGCCCGTCGTATCTCTGGTTTGGGGTGAGCTCTGGAGTTTGTTGTATTCATAACTTCTGACATAGTTTAGATATTTTGACGCGCGATGATGCGTTTTAAAGGTAAAAATGATTTTAATTAAAAAATATTCTTTTTGACAATACAAATTTTAAAAATTATATATTTGATTTTTTTAATGGAAATGGTAGACGCATCCCTTGCCAATATGCATTGCTACGACTACACTCTGGATTATTGGTCTATTGTTTAAATTTAAAGTTCTAACTGACAATTTTTCTATACCAATTTAGTAAACAAAGTTCTAACAACCAGGTAGAACCTTGCGTCCCTAAAAAGATAAAATATGTTACTGATAGAACTTTGTTTACCAAAATATTGTTGATATAGCTTTGCTGCATATCATTGTTCAGCGTTCGTTAGATAAATATAATCATTGTGATCGATACGATAAACTTGCACTGTAGATGAGAAAAAAAAAAAACATTTAGACGAAGCAAATGAAAACAAGAAGGGAAAGGCTAAAGTCGGGCCGACTCTATGATACACTCCACTTTCTATCCGATTACAATTCAATTCGGTGAAAAAGTGAAAACGGGAAGGTTTTTTGTATCCTGTAAATGTATGTGTTTGACTAAAAATGTTAAATCGGAAAGGACATTTGTATGAGTATATATTGAAAACTGGAACGAAATGGATGAAATATAAAATGTATAGTTTGGCCAAAATCTTTTAAACTTTTGGGAGCAATATTTAAATCTGAACCGATCTTACCCACTTTCACCATAGTTTTGTTTAGTTGGTCTATAAAATATTGTGCCAAATTTTAAAGAAAATCGGGTACAATGTGGTTTCGAGAGCGGAAAATGTCAAATCGGGAGCGACATTTGTAAATCTGAACCGATCTTACTCAATTTCTGCATAGGTGTTTCTAGTTGGATTATACGATGTTGTGCCAAATTTAAAGAAAATCGAGTATCTAGAGCGGAAAATGTCAAATCGGGAGCGACATTTGTATGGGGGCAATATCTTAATCTGAACCGATCTTACCCAATTTCACCATAGGTGTTTCTAGTTGGATTATAATATGTTGTGCCAAATTTAAAGAAATTCGAGTGCAATATGTGGTTTCTAGAGCGGAAAATGTCAAATCGGGAGCGACATTTGTATGGGGGCTATATCTAAATCTGAACCGATCCTACCCAATTTCTGCATAGTTGTTTCTATTTGGATTATAAGATGTTGTGCCAAATTTAAAGAAAATTGAGTACAATGTGTGGTTTCTAGAGCGGAAAATGTCAAATCGGGAGCGATATTTGTATGGGGGCTATATCTAAATCTGAACCGATTTGCCTCAAATTAAATAGAGTTCGTCCTTGATCCACATAACTTAGTTGTGCCAATGTTTGTTAAGATCCGACTATAATTGCGACCTGTAATTTGATTACAACAATAGATGGACAGACGGTCAGACGGACATTGCTAAATCGACTCAGAAAGTGATTCTAAGCCGATCTGTATAATAAACGATGGGTCTAACTCGTTTCCTCTTGGGTGTTACAAACAAATGCACAAAGACGTAATACACTCGTGGAGTGTATAAAAAACTAGATGATGACGTCGTGATGCGAGAGCAGAAAGTTTTGGATGGAAAATATAGAATTCCTGTATTAACTTTTAATCTTCAAAATGCAAATAAAATTTTAAGATTTTTTGTCTAAGACACGAATATAATATTTTTTAAAGAAGAATATTTGCTGAAATTTTCAGAAAAATCGGAGCGATATTTATTGTGTGTTAACCATCTCTATTTTTTTCGAAATTTCACTCGTAATCATATTTTGTTGTTATAACAGCATGTGGCAAATTTCAGATTTGTACGATAATTCCTTTTAGTTGTGGCCATTCGTTGTATGAAAAATTGAGAAAACTGTCGGTCAACGAATATTTTTCATATTTCGAAATAGCCCCAGAAAACAAATTGTCGTAATTCCAATTAATCGCTCAGATTTTTAAAAAGGTTAATACACAAAAACGTGGTCTAACTTCAAAATTCTTAATTCCAGCAGATAAAATATGAACTTAAATAGTATTTAGATTTCAAAACTGAACATCTCTAACCTATAAGCATTTAGAAACAAAAATCAATTAAACAAGTAAGAAAACGTCAGTCGGCTAAACTGACTTATATAGGGTCCGCCATCTAACGTTTTTTCAACTATTCAACCGTTGGACTTTTATTTGTGGGGTGCCCGAGGCAGCCATTTGAATTAAATTATTTTCCATTATTACTTTCAAATAAAAAAAGAAATTTGAGAAAATATTCAGTAGTTTTTTTTATAGCATTTTCAATAAAAAGTTATTTGGCGGACCCTATATATACCCTCACACTCAGAGAACATGTGTATGAAAGGATTTAAATTTTGATTAGCGCCGGAGTATGTTTGCGGCAGGTACTAGAAGTTTGTACAAATTGGACCTAGCTTCCACATTTCTTAATAATTATTGAAACATGATTAAATATGAAATCATAATAGATTTCAGGTACCGGCAAAGGAGTTATAAAGCATTTAATTTTACCTAGGATATAGACAATTGTGTGGGAGGTACAAGAAGGGGCGTGGCAAAAGCGTCAATATTTTTTATATTTAAAGTGATTATAAAAACATTTTCAAAAATCAAATTGCAAATGATTTTGACTACCCGTTTGGATGTTCTATTGGTTTTATTGTAACTAGAGATGGCCGCGTGAGTGATTATTGGCTCACGTTCACGCACGCTCACGAAGGAAAAATATTGAATCACGCACATTCACGCACGAAGATTTTTTTGTTCCTCACGTTCACGCACGCTCACGTGAGTAAAATAAATTTGGCTCACGATCACGCGTGATTCACGTAAATCACGCAAACAATTTCCACAAAGAAAATAATATTCCTATTCTAAATCGAAATGAGAAACGCCGCGAAAATCTGAAGATTATATTATTTAAATCGCTCTACGTTTGCGATGTTTGTCTTAAATTCATATTTTTATATATCGTCTAACGTAACGCAAAATAAGTTAAAATCGGACACTGACATACAATCCATGTAGAAAACAAAGCATATACCACGATATCACTTATGCGATTTTTATACCCTACACCACTTCGTGGTCTAGGGTATTATAAGTTAGTTTCGCGCCAAATGTTTGTAACACCAAGAAATAATCGAGCTAGACCCACCTTTAAGTATACCGATCGGCTTAGAATCACCAGCTGAGTCGATTTAACGATGTCTGTCTGTCCGTCTGCTGTCTATCTAAGCTTGTTCGCACTCTACAGGTCGCAATTGTTGTCCGATTGTCATGAAACTTGGCAGAAGATTTAGATATAGCCCCCATACAAATGTCGCTCCCGATTTGACATTTTCCGCTCTAGAAACGACATTTTGTACCCGATTTTCTTTAAATTTGGCAGAACATCTTATAATCGAACTAGAAACACGTGCGCAAAAATTGGGTAAGATCGGTTCAGATTTAGATATAGCCCCCATACAAATGTCGCTCCCGATTTGACATTTTCCGCTCTAGAAACGACATATTGTACCCGATTTTCTTTAAATTTGGCAGAACATCTTATAATCGAACTAGAAACACGTACGCAAAAATTGGGTAAGATCGGTTCAGATTTAGATATAGCCCCCATACAAGTGTCGCTCCCGATTTGACATTTTCCGCTCTAGAAACGACATATTGTACCCGTTTTTCTTTAAAATTGGTACAACATCTTATAATCCAACTAAAAACACCTATGGTGAAAGTGGGTAAGATCGGTTCAGATTTAGATATAGCCCCAATACAAATGTTGCTCCCGAATGTTTAACCGATTTTGGCCAAATTTTACATATTATATTTCACCAATAAACAGACATGGTGAAAGCGGGTCACATCGTTCCAGGTTTCAATATAACCCCATACAAATGTCTTTCCGATTTAACATTTTTTGTCAAGCACATACATTTACAGGATGCAAAAATGAGAATTGTCAAAGCGAGGTACATACGCAGGGAGTGGTGTTGGGTATTATATAGTCGGCCCCGCCCGTCTTTAGCCTTTCCTTACTTGTTTTTATGTAGTTTAGTGTGATTTGTGTGGGAGGTACTGGAAGGGGCCCGCCAAATTTTGCACGCTTAAAGTTATTATAAAAACTATATCAAATACCAAAATATAGCTGAATCCCAATATCCGTGTGGATGTTACATTGACTTTAATTTAACATAAGAATATGGGTCATTTGTGTGGGAGGTACTGTAAGGGGCGTTGCAATTTCGCCCACCGATCGAACTTAAACTAAGTTGGGGAAAACATTATCAAGTGCAAAGTTTGAATTGATTCTTTAACTCCATTCGAGAGTTATCGTGTACACCAGCCAGCCAGACGGACGGACATGGCTCAAACAGCTTAAAATGTCGTGAATCGGATTTGGTCTAAACATACTTGGGGTTTTAATTCACTCCTTCAATGCGTTACACTTTTTTCTGTCCCAAATGATATATACCCTCCTACTCTGTAGAATGAGGGTATAATTACACATAAAACTTGTTTGTGTTGACTTAATGTACACAAAGTTTTTATACCCTACACCACTTCGTGGTCTAGGGTATTATAAGTTAGTTTCGCTCCAAATGTTTGTAACACCAAGAAATAATCGAGCTAGACCCACCTTTAAGTATACAGATCGGCTTAGAATTACCAGCTGAGTCGATTTAACGATGTCTGTCTGTCCGTCCGTCTGTCCGTCTGCTGTCCATCTAAGCTTGTTCGCACTCTACAAGTCGCAATTGTTGTCCCATTGTCATGAAACTTGGCAGAAGTTATTTTTTCTGGCCAAGGACCATCGGTATTGAATTTGGAGCAAATCGGTTCAGATTTAGATATAGCCCCCATACAAATGTCGCTCCCTATTTCACGTTTTCCGCTTTAGAAACCACATATTGCAACCGATTTTCTTTAAAATTGCCACAACATTTTATAATCCAACTAGAAACACCTATGCAGAAATTGGATAAGATCGGTTCAGATTTAGATATAGCCCCCATACAAATGTCGCTCCCTATTTCACTTTTTCCGCTTTAGAAACCACATATTGTACCCGATTTTCTTTAAATTTGGTACAACATCTTATAATCCAACTCGAAACACCAATGCGGAAATTGGGTAAGATCGGTTCAGATTTAGATATAGCCCCCATACAAATGTCACTCCCTATTTCAGTTTTTCCGCTTTAGAAACCACATATTGTACCCGATTTTCTTTAAAATTGGCACAACATCTTATAATCCAACTAGACACATCTATGATGAAAGTGGGTAAGATCGGTTCAGATTTAGATATAGCCCCCATACAAATGTCGCTCCCGATTTGACTTTTTCCGCTCTAAAATCCACATATTGTACCTGTTTTTCTTTAAATTTTGCAGAACATTTTTTAATCGAACTAGAAACACCTATGCTGAAAGTGGGTATGATTGGTTCAGATTTAGATATAGCCCCCATACAAATTCGCTCCCGATTTGACTTTTTCCGCTCTAAAATCCACATATTGTACCCGTTTTTCTTTAAAATTGGCACAACATCTTATAATCCAACTTAAAAACCTATGGTGAAAGTAGGTAAGATCGGTTCAGATTTAGATATAGCCCTCATACAAATGTTAAATTTTACATATTATATTTCACCAATAAACAGACATGGTGAAAGCGGGTCACATCGTTCCAGGTTTCAATATACCCCCATACAAATGTCCTTTCCGATTTAACATTTTTTGTCAAACACATACATTTACAGGATGCAAAAATCCTTCCCGATTTCACTTTTTTACCGAATTGAATTGCAATGAGAATTGTTTGGGTGATGCCCATATGTCCATACTTTGAAATGACTTTGGTATACTACTGTATAATTTGTATTTGTCTGTCGGACAATTAGATCAATTACCATATTATTTACCATACTCGTTAAATTTGACTAAAGACGAATTTATAGCATATACATTATATTCATATAATTTGTATGAACTACATAAAATTGCTCCCATGAAATACCTGGGTTTAGTAATCAAAGCGAGGTACATACGCATTGAGTGGTGTAGGGTATTATATAGTCGGCCCCGCCCGACTTTAGCCTTTCCTTACTTGTTTGATTATCGTACGGTGTTATAGATGTACGTGACTCCATATCAATATTTTAATCTGTTACAAACGACATTTCAAACACAGTACATCCATATTAGCGTTCATTGCTATTATTTCCAGACTCTCAGACAACCTTCGCAAAATAAAATAATATATATTTTAAACAAATGTAAAGGAATGTTGGCAATGATACTGGTACTCAAATATCTCACATTTCAAGTTTACACTCTAAAGGAAATATGACAGACACCATTAATTGCAAATCGCAATCACTTCATCTCATTTGAGACTGATGTTCAACATTCGGATTCAGCGGAATGGAAATTACGTGTTTTGCTGCAGACAGTATAACCATAACATTTACTTATTGTTCGTAGTTCTTACACCGGGTTTTGTCTCAGTGGCATCCGCTGACTGGTGTTTGCTTTTGTATATATTGAACAAAAATCGACAATGGGAATATATTAAATATTTCTCTCTACTGGTAGATTTCAGAAAGGAAATATTTGGTGGATTAGTGATTGAACGTCCGATTTAATAAGTTAAGATCTTCTTAATCATAATAATATTTGTGGTGACTTTAAAATAATGCTTTCAGAAATGATTTTAGCAACAACTGGGATGTTCCTAGATTTCCATGCCTAGAATTTCAATTGCTGAGACAAAATATATAAAAAATTAAATAAATGTAAGTAAATTGTGTACTTTTATTGTTAAATACACACAACGTAAACTAAGCCTTTTTATGTAGGTACTTGGTGAGCGTGGAATAGAATGGTGTGTAAGGAATGTTAACAATTTTACTTTTGCCTACAGACACACACTACTGCGAAAATGTTGTTCACATAAACACCAATTCACAATTTCAATGAGGAAAAAGGTTAAGCTCCTTTGGCAGCTGCAAAGCTAGGATTTCGTCAACAGAGAGCAGAACAAAATTTAACGACAATGACCTATAATTTTTTGATTAAAAAATACTGAGGTTTATATTCGTGACGGTCTGTCGCCAAAATCTGAGCATTTAATAAGTGTCGTGGCTGTGTAGGTTCACACAGACTATTATTGGGAAAGGAGATTGATTTGGTGAGCCTTTAATATGTGAAAATCCTATCGATATGTGTGGTTATGAATTGTAACGAGTTTTTTGTTTCTCTTATTGAGCCGTGGAAAGCTAGCCGACGTCCATAAATTTTCTTTGCTTCACGTTGACGACAATGTACACACTTGATTAAAATCTTTTACAATGCACCGTACGACAATTATTAAAAAAGTCGTTACACTTGAGCCATATTATATACGAAGGATAACCAAGAATAATTATTTTAATACAATCTCAACTCAGGCTGTCACATAGAATCAACTATCTTGCAGGTAGAGTTGCTCTAGAGGTGTTGCTACATCGAAGTCTGGTCAACGACTGTTGTGTGTAATTATATCATTGATTTGAAATGTCTTTTAGAAAAAAATATTGAAGTAATATTTTTTTAAATCGAGGTCAAATTATTGCAAAAAGAAAGTAAAATATTTAAAAAAATAAAAAATATTAATTAAATAAATTAATAAAAAAGTTGCGTTACTACAACAGCTGAAGTCAGGAATTTTGCGGAGTAGTTTCCAAATATGACGGAACGCGGTCTAAGAAAGAATTTTTCGATTTTTTGCTTTTAAGGGGTAAGTGGTACAAAAAGGGATAACAATGATATCAGCTAAAGTATTACAGCTAGATTCGTGAATCTTGTATGTAGACAGACCACGTAGAAGCTCAACATAAATGGATTTTTCGAAATTTATACTTTTAAGGCGTGAGCGGGTCAAAAAGGAATAACAATGGTTCCACATAAAATATTAGAGCTAGAATCGTGAAATTCGCCGTTTGAGTTCGTCTGACTCGCAATATAAATTGATTTTTCGAAGAGAATATAAATGGTACCAACCAAAGTATTAGAGCTACATTATTTGAAAGGGGACCTATAACAATACTTGGGGCCTGGTCCGAAACATGTGTCTATATATTTCTCATTTCTCTAGTTGAAATATATCATTATCCGATGTAAGACGTAGTTTCTAGAGCTGGAATAGAGTAGAATGGAAACCATTTATGTTATCCAAAAGTATGGGCACATATTTGACTTTCATAGTATGTATTCTTAGTTGAAATATAATATAATCTGCAAAATTTAAAAAAAAAATCGCACGTAAAATTTGCGTCCTAGAGGGGTAAAAATTAAAATGGGGCGTTACATTAAAAAGTAGTTCCATATTGATCGCTTTCAAAGTAGGTATTCTAAGTTGAAATATGACATGATATACAAAATTGTATCGAGATCCAATGCACGATATAGGTTCTAGAGCTGTATTAGAGTAGAATGGGGGCCCAATTTGTATAGGGGTTATACAAAAATATGGACCCATATATTTGACTTTCATAGTATGTATTCTTAGTTGAAATATAATATAATCTGCAAAATTTGAAAAACTTTGCCGTGAGCTGTTTCTAGTTCAAATATAAAACGATCCTGAAAATTTGGTCATGATTCCATGTAAAATGTGTATTCAAGAGCAGTATTAGTGTAAATTATCGGGATATTTGTATGGAGGCTTTATCTAAATCTGAACCTCCAAATTCAATACCGATCGGGCCAAAAAAATAACTTCTGCCAAATTCCACGTCAATCGGGCAATAATTACGACATGTAGAGTGCGAACAAGCTTAGATGGACAGCAGACGGACAGACAGACATCGTTAAATCGATTCAGCTGGTGATTCTAAGCCGATCCGTATACTTAAAGGTGAGTCTAGCTCGAATATTTCTTGGTGTTACAAACATTTGGCGGAAAACTAACTTATAATATCCTAGTTCACGAAGTGGTGTACTGAATCAAGTATTTGATCAAATAAAATTATGCTAAAATAAAATAACAATTGTAAGAGTTTGCGCAAAAAATTGACGAGATATCAATTCCACCATAAACTAAACACTCAGATGAACACTTTTACATTTACACTTTGAGTCAAGTTGAGTATATATATTTTATGTTCATTCTGAATCACAAAATCTCAACACTTAATAAAACTGACAAGTCCACAGTAATCCAAAAATGTTAAATATAATTTCCAACTACTTACACAGGCCATGTTTTTCAAGAATATATTTAGTAACTCTATTATTTCCTGAATTTTAAGTATTTTGTACAACTGTTTTAGACCACAATTAATCCCACTTGTTTGAACGGCAAACTTTAAATACATTTCAGGCTTGTGTTTTATTCGAAATTGAGAAGAAAAGGATGCAAAATTGGCAAGCATATCCGGCTACGTATTTATTAAAATCGCATTTTTAAATTTATATATATCCATCAAAAGAAAATTTAATCAATACTATCCAAAAAAGGGATGGGAAAAACTGATAACAAATAACTGGCTTTTGCCAAAGTAGCTGGCACTACTAATAAAGAGTGATTTTTTTGAGGTTAGGATTTCATGCATTAGTATTTGACAGATCACGTGGGATTTCAGACATGGTGTCAAAGAGAAAGATGCTCAGTATGCTTTGACATTTCATCATGAATCGTCTTACAAACGAACAACGCTTGCAAATTATTGAATTTTATTATCAAAATGCGTGCTCTGTTAAGAAAGATCATTGCGCGCTTCCATTTTATGGTCAGTTTAATCGACCCACTGAAGCGGCTATTCGGGCTATTGTGACTAAATTTCGCACCAAATTTACATTGTTGGACATTAAACCACCAACACGCTTACGTAGAGTGCGAACTGAAGAAAATATCGCAGCTGTATCGGCCAGTGTTAATGATGACCACCAATTTTCGATTCGTCGCCGTTCGCACCAATTGGGTCTCTGTTACTCAAAAACGTGGAAATGCCAAAATTGGACTAAGCGGATGGACCACCTAAGACGCAGCCGCGGTCAACATTTAAATGAAATTATCTTCAAAAAGTAAATGTCATGGACCAATCTAACGTTTCAAATAAAGAACCGATGAGATTTTGCAAATTTTATGCGTTTTTTTAAAAAAAAGTTATCAAGCTCTTAAAAAATCACCCTTTATATAACAAGTTCCTAAGTCTCTCCACTTGTATGAACTTTTAACAAACCTTATCGGTGTTGCGACCAACTTCAATCTTAGATACAAAATGGCAAACTTTTTTCTAAAGGACGCTACAGCTGTCAAGAAGACCGATTGAATATTCTTAACCAAGTTTTACTGCGAATACACTGGAACCAACTCCATATTTGGGAAATATATTACACCACTTTAAACAAATTATTCGATATATTTGTATATATAGTTTGACAGATTATTTTCTGATTGTTTGAGTGAAAATTACCAGTTCCTTCCCGATGTTGTGTTTCTTTATGACGTTTTATTTTGTGAAAACCCTCCAAATGGATTGGAGATTTTGAACAGTTCTCCTATATACAACGTCTAGTTTCCCGCGTATATGGTCCGGTTCATTTCAAGTTTTGGTCTGGTTATAAACATGTACGTACGTATGGCTTCAGCCAAGGATTCATACTTTCCCGTCAATTTTGCTAATCTGATCTACTTTGTTCTTTTCGATGAATCCGCAAAATCCATACAAAGACGCCTGTGTTTTTGTTTTAAAATAAATTGTAGAAATTATACTAAAAAACAAAAAATATACAGTTCAATCACAAAAAAAAACAATATTTACACGTGCACTGAACAATAATCTACGTTTTGTAAGAACTTTTTAGGTTTGGTGTTTCGAATAGCATTTAAAGTGTGACAAATATTGGCAGCTGAAATTAAAATATTTTTAATCTTGAGACTTTTACCTATATTTGTACACTTATATGATTGAGGGAATCGAGGGGAATAGCTACTAAAACTCCAAATGAACTCATAATATATGGTTTGTCCATTCAAAAAAATACTAATTAAAATCATGATTTTTTCTAAACATCGAATTAAGTATTATGCAGTCTTGTTATTTTTAATTTTTATACCCTCCACCCCCAGAATGGGGATATACTAACTTTGTCATTCCGTTTGTAACACCTTGAAATATCGACCTGAGATACTGTAAAGTATATATATTCTTGATCGCCATAAAATTCTAAGACGATCTAGCCATGTCCGTCCGTCCATCTGCCCGCCTGTTGAAAGCACGCTATCATATAAAGGAAAGGAGCTAGGATGTCCAAATTTTCCATAAATGCGTCTTATAGTCGTAGATCGGTTGGGATTGAAACTGGGCGAAATCAGCCCAAAGAGAAATTTTTCCCTCACAAGGACTAAAAATACCCATAATAACCCCTAATATGTTAGAATATTTTTTATGCATATTTATACACTCCACGAGAGTATTATGTCTTTGTGCATTTGTTTGTAACACCCAAAAGGAAACGAGATATACCCATTGTTCAGTATACCGATCGACTTAGGATCACTTTCTGAGTCGATTTAGCAATGTCCGTCTGTCTGTCTGTCTGTCTGTCCGTCCGTCCGTCCATATATTCTTGTAATCACGATACAGGTCGCAATTGTAGACAGAACCAAATGAAACTTTGCACAACGATGTTTTTCGGGATAAGGACGAACGCTATTTAATTTGAAGAAAATCGGTTTAGATTTAGATATAGCCCCCATACGAATTTCACTCCCGATTTGACTCTTTTCACTCTAGATACCACATATTACAACAGATTTTCTTTAAAATTGGCAAAACATCTTATATTGTAACTAGAAACACCTGTGGTAAAAATGTGTTAGATCGGTTCAGATTTATATATAGCTCCCATACAAATTTCTCTCCCGATTTGACTTTTTCCGCTCTAAAGACCACATAATGTATCAGATTGTCTTCAGATTTGGTAAAACATCTTATATTTCCACTAGAAACACCCATGGTGAATATCAGTCAGATCGGTTCAGATTTATATATAGCTCCCATACAAATTTCGCTCCCGATTTGACTTTTTCCGCTCTAGAAACCACATATTGTATCAGATTGTCTTCAGATTTGGCAAAACATCTTATATTTAAACTAAGAACATCTATGGTGAAAATAGGTCAAATCGGTTCAGATTTAGATATAGCCCCCATACAAATGTCGTTCCCGATTTGAATTTTGCGCTCTAAAAGCCATATATTGTACCCGATTTTCTTTAAATTTGGGACAACAACTTATAATCCAACTAGAAACACTATGCAGAAATTGGGTAAGATCGGTTCAGATTTAGATATAGCCCAAATTCAAATGTTGCTCCCATAAGTTTAACCGATTTTGGCCAAACTATACATTTTATATTTCACCTATTTCGTTCCAGGTTTCAATATATCCTCATACAAATGTCCTTTCCGATATAAAATTTTTTGTCAAACACATACATTTACAGGATACAAAAAACCTTCCCGTTTTCACTTTTTCACCGAATTGAATTGTATTCGGATTGAAAGTGGAGTGTATCATAGAGTCGGCCCCGCCCGACTTTAGCCTTTCCTTACTGGTTTTTCAATATGTCTGCTTGTATTTACTTGATATTGGGTATGCGCATTCCCCCTATAACAAAAACGTGCACCATAAAGTGATTTTTATTCGTAGGAGGTGAAATGGGCCCAAAAGGGATTAAAATGGTACATATTAAACGACAACAGATAGAAACGCGAAATTGAGTAGATACATAATAAGGGGTAAAAATAGAATAGGAATAGAAGGGATGAAAATGGTACCAACCAGACGGCTTCACCTAGAATAATGAAATTCGGTGTATACACTCCTCTGGTTTCGTAGACACGTAAAATAAACGGATTTTTCGAATCTTTGGGGTTAAAATGGAAAAAGGGGATAAACATAGTTCCAACCAAATGATCGCAGCTAGAGTCATGAAATTCGGAGTATACATTCCTCTGACTGTGTAGACACGAAAAATAAGAGGTTTTTTCAAATTTATATTTTCAAGGGATACAATGGAAACAGAGGGATACAAATAGTACCAACTGAACGACTACAGCTAGAGTGATGAAATTTAGTGTGTACATCGCTCTAATTGAGTAGACACGTGAAATAAAGAGATTCTAGAAAGTAGTATTCTTAAATAGTACCAACCAAATGTCCGCAGCTACAATCATGGAATTCGGTGTATACATTCCTCTGACTGCATAGACACGCAAAATAAAAAGATTTTTCCAAATTCGCACTTTTTTACTTTTACAACAAAAATTGGTTGAATCATGAAGTTGGGTTATTTTGCACTATGTACGTGGGATAATGGATTTTCAAAATTTGTACTTTTGAAATTAAAATATAATGGGAATACAACCAACTGTAGCACTCACTATCTACCAATATTTATTGTATTTAAGCTTTTTGAAAACATAAATATAAGAATATTTATTTTTTGAATTGACTTAAAGTACCATTTCAATATGTAAACGTATTGGTAGCCTTGCCTTATAAGCGTTGTTTGATATATTATTTTTTTTATTTATTTATAAAATTATTTTTTTAATATTTTTATTTGTTTTGGTTTGGCTATATTAAAAATATATATTTTCTTATAAAATTACTGCACCTCTGTGGAATGCAATCCATTGCGGTGGATATATAATGTTCGGCCCGGCCGAAATTAACACCGTTTTTACTTGTTACTGCTAAAATATCACTTTATTCTAGTTCTTTCAACTAACTATTTACTTCCATATTGAAGAAATGCCGATAGGTATCACAAAAACATTTTTGGAACACAATGGGATGCATTGTTACATCCGCAATATACTACATAGACTTTTTTATTTTTGTCGTATGGGCGGAACCACTGTGCATAGGTGCGCCCTGTACTTTGATTACAATCTAAGCCCATCGGTATAATAAATTATGGGCCCGTTTGGCTTCCTTTTGGTTGTTCCGCATAAATGCAAAAGACTAATTTCAATTACAGTTAATATACAATATTTTCTTTTTGCACTTTTTTAAATTAAAACGTCAAATGAGGGTACATTTTAAGTTGAACTCACCAGTATTTAGCACATTATTTGAATTCTTATTCAGGTCACAACAGCAAATAAGTGTCACTGAAAAAAATATCAGTTGACAAAAACCGATTTAAAACAGAAAAACCTGAAATTTTATTCAAGAAACCTTTTCTCATTAATTCCCCTTTTCACCACAAACTAAAGTTCCGTTCTTGAAAATTCCCGTGACACATCTCCCCTTCTTTTTTGTCTTTGGATGGTATGCTAAGTTTTTGGTTTCTTTGAAATTGAAAAATATGAAAAGTATTTAATTTTGGACTACTTTGTTCTGTCCATCACTTGAACCCTGCGGAAAATATCGTCTGTTGGGCTTATGGTGCTTATATTCTCATCAATATCTCAAGTATTAAAATTATTATTAGTTATAATTTTCGACCAGATAAATTTTAAATTGTTCACTTTGAATCATTTCCATTGCGAAGAGTGGTATGAAAATTAAATATTTAATGATTTTTTTTTTTTTTTTTTGGCTACAAACGACATTTGTAATTTATCATGTCTGGCCTTCCGCAGCTGTTTGTGATGTCTGTTGATGGCTGTTGTTTGTTTGAAGTAAACATAGATACAACATTATGCAAATTTGTCAACTTGAAATCACACCCTAATGATATTTTAATATGTCCATCCACAAAAGAAAACATGATCCCAAATCCATTAAAGAATGAGTGAAGAATGTGTAGGAATACATGTCAATTTGCTTTGCTAATGAATACCGCAGCATTTGTGGTAGATTATGGACCATCCTAATGACTACGTCATCTTTAAAGTCTGAGAAAATTTATTTATTTATTAGAAAGTAAAGTGAGTCTGAGTTATAACAAAATGTGCGTATTATGGGAGCTTTTTTTAACTACTTAATTTTAGTATAAATATGTGAGGAAGGGCTAAAGTCTAGTAATAAAATGTATTTGCGTAAATATGAGATTTTCTATAAAAGAATCCATTGGAGTTTAGTTTGTCCTGATTTTGATGCACATGGTAGAATGGCAGGTTCGAACGTGGACATAAGTTTATGTCTTTTAATTCATTCGTTACTTTGCCTCGAATTTTTATTTAACTTTATATTACGCAAGAATATAAAATAATATTACGTAACTATATTTAGGTATATGGTATGGGAATGGATGAAGTTGGAAGACGACCAAACCACTGATAAGGTATCCGACAATGCAATCTTTATTCGTTTCATCTTATGGTGAGCCAATTTAGCACAGATAAACATTTAACGACGTGAATCAATCGGTGAAGTCACGTTCATGCATATTTGTATAATTACAAAATATAATGTTTATAGATTAAATTTATTATTACATGTATAATGTACATGCACTTTCATATGATGTGTTTCTCATAAATGGCTAATAAAACAATGTTTCTTTAGGATTTATTGCTCTGATAAAAGATGCCGTGTGGCGGATACGTGTCATTGCAGTTACATGAAATATTCCTCATGCGCCACATGGGCTCCAAGTGAACTTAACTTTGTGCTGTGTTAAGAGAGAGATTATGTGTCTATCAAAGACCTTCTATACACAAGACAAGAAATCTCACTCTTTGTATGTTAACTTGCAGAAAGGCGAGCTATGTCACCGGCCAGCAATAACATTTGATTCTGCAAAGCACAATTGTTTGTCGTTATTTTACTGTTTATAAGTGTTTGCTAAGAAATTCTAATATATTTCAAACATTTAGCAATCAAACACATATATACATTTCATTTTAGTGTGTATTTGTGTATGTATCCATAGTTTTTCTTATTTTAATATTTTGCTGTAAAAAGCTAAATTGGCTTTAACAGTAACATTCGCTGCTATTGCCCAACGGTGCGCCGGTTATAACAGACAAAGAGTGAGATTTCTTGTCTTCCATATAGAAGGTCTTTAGTGTCTATGCTTTTGCTTGTAGCAAAAAAAGGAAGTGTGATAAAATCACCGATGGATTTGGAGTAACTTACTGAATAGCTTTAGCCAGCCACCTGAACGTTCGTGTGTTCGTCTGTCGGAATCTTATAACGAAGTTAACACTGACATCCTGAATTGGTATTTAAAATTATCGAAAATTTTTTAAACGCAAATTCGGCAAGTGGGTTGTTTTTCTCGTTCGTTTGTGAGAATCATCTCCTTATGGAGGCCGGGTTTGATGTTGAAAAGTCGCTGCGAAGCCACTTGAAAAGAGTTTTGACATGGTCGAAATCATGATCGTGGTAGTCTGCAGTCAAGTAAAAAATGTCACCATGCCATTTTTAAATAAATTTGCACTCTATTAAATATAGATGCAAAATGGTCTTGAGCCAGGACAATATCCCAGTTCAAATCAAATTATCGAAAATATTAATGTGTAGTAGAGGCTATCATTTAGTCGTCCCAGCCCGACATTTGTCATTCCTTATTTGTTTGTTTTTGCGTAGATGCTCGAATTAAAGTTATATTTTGATATTCTAACTTTAAGGTCCACTAGAAACATAAAATTCGACATATACATCCATCTGACTGCACAGACGCACCAAATAAACGGCTATATACAAATCTGAATCGATCTTACCCACTTTCAGCATAGTTGTTTCTAGTTGGATTATAAGATGGTGAGCCAAATTTAAAGAAAATCGGGTACAATATGTGGATTCTAGAGCGGAAAATGTGAAATCGGGAGCGACATTTGTATGGGGGCTATATCTAAATCTGAACCGATCCTACCCAATTTTTACATAGGTGTTTCTAGTTTGATTATAAGATGTTGTGCCAAATTTAAAGAAAATCGGCTACAATATGTGGTTTCTAGAGCGGAAAATGTCAAATCGGAAGCGACATTTGTATGGGGCTATATCTAAATCTGAACCGATCCTACCCAATTTTTACATAGGTGTTTCTAGTTTGATTATAAGATGTTGTGCCAAATTTAAAGAAAATCGGCTACAATATGTGGTTTCTAGAGCGGAAAATGTCAAATCGGAAGCGACATTTGTATGGGGCTATATCTAAATCTGAACCGATCCTACCCAATTTTTACATAGGTGTTTCTAGTTTGATTATAAGATGTTGTGCCAAATTTAAAGAAAATCGGCTACAATATGTGGTTTCTAGAGCGGAAAATGTCAAATCGGAAGCGACATTTGTATGGGGCTATATCTAAATCTGAACCGATCTTATCCAATTTTTGCACAGGTTTTTCTAGTTGGATTATAAGATGTTGTGCCAAATTTAAAGAAAATCGGCTACAATATGTGGTTTCTAGAGCGGAAAATGTCAAATCGGAAGCGACATTTGTATGGGGGGTATAATCTAAATCTGAACCGATTTGCCTCAAATTAAATAGCGTTTGTCCTTGATCCACAAAACTTATTTGTGCCAATTTTTGTTAAGATCAGACTATAATTGCGACCTGTAATTTGATTACAACAATAGATGGACTGACAGACGGACATTGCTAAATCGACTCAAAAAGTGATTCTAAGTCGATCGGTATACTTAACAATGGGTCTATCTCGCTTCCTTTTGGGTGTTACAAACAAATGCACAAAGACATAATACTCTCGTGGAGTGTATAAAAATATAATTTGCATTAAAATCCGCTGCCTATTGATGTTATTTGGTGATTTTTTCCAAACACCTCCAGTGACTCCACAGCCTACTCCACCCAATAAACTAAATGAATGCTCGAATACGTCCTTTTTGTGGAAAACATCACGACATTTAAATTAAGTACTATATATTAAAACACTTGCTTGAAAGTGTCAATGGCAAAATCGCCTTTGAAATGTCTACCTTCTGCATTATATTCCCCCTCAATTTTTCCAGTTCACTGTATGAAAAATCTAACTCATGCAAAAGGTATCCATAAACATTGTTCAAAATCCACTTAAGCGAACGTGCAGACACTTCCATTGGCGTAATCTGAATTAGATTAGAATTGAATATCTATTCCAGCAAACGTCGATACAATAATCATTGAGAACAAAATTTTTCTCATTCCAGGTTTTCTCAAACATTTGAAATTGCTTTTAAATAATTCACACGACGATCACAAACAAACTAATTGAAATATGGACAGGAAAATTTTTGTCGGGTCAGCTAGTGTAGAAGCGAATTTGTTAAATATATAGCAGATGTTGATAGGGACTTCGCTTCGAATTCTTCATTCTCAAAAATATAATTTTTCAGGGTAAATATGAAACAATATCTCGTTACGTATTTGTTATAGATGTATACTGATATCTATTAACGATTTGTACTCAGTTCCTCTATGGTTTATGTATGGTGGTTTTTTCTTTCAAAAGTAGAATAATTTGAATATTGTGGCCCACCCTTCCCGCTATATTGATATGAATGTAAACTTTAAGAAAATTCTAGTGACTTTACGCCCCTGAAAACTCTCCTAAAGATCATGTTTTCCTGTGTAATTTGTATACCCTCCACTAGGGTATTGTGTCCTTGAATTTGCGGGTAAAATAGGTTCAGATTTAGATTTATATATAGTCCCCATGCAAATGTTGCTCCCGATTTGTCATTTTCCCCTCTAGAAATCACATACTGTACCCGATTTTCATTAAATGTGGCACAACATGTTATAATCCAATTAAAATCGGTTCTGATTCAGATATAGCCTCCCGTACAATTGACGCTCCCGATATGACTTTTTCGATCTAGAATATTGTACCCGAATTTTCTCACAACACATTATAATCCAGATAACAATATCAATGATGAAAATGGGTTCAGATTTAGATATAGGCCCCTTACAGATGGTGCTGCCAAATGTTTAAACTTTACATCTTATATTTCACCTATAAACATACTTGGTGAAAGCGTGTCCCGCTTCCAGGTTTCAATATACCCTCATACAAATGTCCTCTACGATTTAACATTTTAACATACATTATGAGAGTGGGTCACAATGGTCCATGACCCTAACAAAAATAAAATATATATTTAAAGTACTTTCAAGGGTCTATTAATTCAGAACTAATACTGAGACAAAAATATAACATACAAAATTGCACGAGATGACATGATTTTTATGCCCTCACTCTACAGAGTAGGAGGGTATATATTATTTGGGACACACAAACGTGACTTAAGACCCTAAGTATGTTTGGAGCAAATCCGTTTCACGACTTTTTGAGGTGTTTGAGCCATGTCCGTCCGTCCGTCTGGCTGGCTGATGTATACGATAACTCTCGAAAGGAGTTAAAAGGATAATTCAAACTTTGCAAATGGTATAAGCGAAATTGCCTCGCCCTTTTCCTATGTTAAATTAAAACCAATGTAACTTCAACACCGATATTTGGAATCGGCTATATTTTGGTATTTGATAAAGTTTTTATAATCACCCCTTCTTGTACCTCTCACACAAATCACCCTAACCTATGTAAAATTAAAGCTGTACTAACTGCTATAAGGATGATCGGAATACTATGAAATTTGATATTTTGCAATTATTTTATATATGTTGCATTCGTGCGGAATATGGACGATATTGCAACACCCCTTCTGGTACCTCCCACACAAAGTAACATAAGCTTTGGTTATAATAAAACCGGTATAACTTCCATACTGGTAGTCAAAATTATTTGACATTTGAAAATGTTTTTACAAACACTTTAAACAAAATTAGTAAGGAAAGGCTAAAGTCGGGCGGGGCCGACTATATAATACCCTACACCACTCCCTGCGTATATACCTCCCTTTGATTACTAAACCCAGGTATTTCATGGGAACAATTTTATGTTGTTCATATAAATTATACTATAAATTCATCTTTAGTCAAAGTTAATGAGTATAGTAAATAATGAAGTAATTGATCCAATTTTCCAGCAGATATTCCGAGTAAAGTAAATATATATAACATGATCTGGAAAAATTGATCAAGATCCAAAGACAAATACAGATTATACAGAGGTAATTGGATGAATCGGACGGACATTTGAGGCCTGTGCCAAAACATGCGCTAATATATTTCTCATTCACGGTAGGTATTCTTAGTTGAAACATAGAATGATCTGCAAAATTTGATGAAGATCCAATGTAAGATGTAGTTTCTAGAGCTGTAATAGAATGTTATACCAAAGTATGGACACATGGGCATCTCCCCAACAGTATGGAAAGGCTAAAGACGGACGGAACCGACTATATATCTCACTACAATTCGGTAAAAAAGTGAAATCGGGAAGGATTTTTGAATCCTGTAAATGTATGTGTTTGACAAAAAATGTTAAATCGGAAAGGACATTTGTATGGGGGTATATTGAAACCTGGAACGAAATAGGTAAAATATAATATGTATTGTTTGGCCAAATTCGGTTAAACATTTGGGAGCAACATTTGTATTTGGGCTATATCTAAATCTGAACCGATCTTACCCACTTTCAGCATAGATGTTTCTAGTTCTATTATAAAATGTTGTACCAATTTTAAAGAAAATCGGGTACAATATGTGGTTTCTAGAACGGAAAAAGTCAAATCGGGAGCGACATTTGTATGGGGGCTATATCTAAATCTGAACCGATCTTACCCACTTTCAGCATAGATGTTTCTAGTTCTATTATAAAATGTTGTACCAATTTTAAAGAAAATCGGGTACAATATGTGGTTTCTAGAACGGAAAAAGTCAAATCGGGAGCGACATTTGTATGGGGGCTATATCTAAATCTGAACCGATTTCCTCCAAATTCAATACCGATCGTCCTTGGCCAAAAAAAGTAACTTGTGTCAAATGTCATGATAATTGGACTACAATTGCGACCTGTAGAGTGTGAACAAGCTTAGATGGACAGCAGACGGACAGATATCGGTAAATCGATTCAGCTGGTGATTCTAAGCCGATCCGTATACTTAAAGGTGGGTCTAGCTCGATTATTTCTTGGTGTTACAAACATTTGGCGCGAAACTAACTTATAATACCCTATTCCACAAAGTGGTGTAGGGTATAAAAATATTTAGCCACGCCCCTTCTTGTACGTCCCACTGTGGAAACTAGGACCAAATGCCATGAACCTTCTCAAAATATCCGGCCCGACGTAAAATTTAAGTTAGTATAATTTGCATAGATATGTTGTCTGAGAGTGAGTTTAAGAGCGTTAAGTTCACATTCGGCTTGTCCCTGTGAAAAAAATTTTGCAAATCACTATTCATTTCTAGTGGGTGATCTCATTATTTTTTTTATTTGTGGAAATTTGAATGCCTATACAATACTAGAGATAAACGGTGCTAGACCATGATAGATATATACAGTGGTGGCCACGAGTTTAACACACTTCACATGTGTTGTTTAAAATAGCAAATAATTTGTTCTGATTATGAACTCTGCGCAAAATATTTGTTTTTTAGTGTTGCTTATGGTGTGATCAGTATTTGTTTCGTATTCTTTTATGCCTTTTTATCGTACTCTCATGTTTTTGCAAGTAATTGGTAATCTGGGATGGACACAAATTTAGCACATTTGATAAAAGTTGTTATTTTCTATCTCTTTTTGCGTTTAAATTAATTAATTGGTATGTATGGGTAATTTTAACGCAAATGAAAGTTATTATTTAACAAAATTCATAACTAAACAATGCTAACTAAACAATGCTAACGGAAAACATTATAAATTGATCCAGACAGATTGTGTTCAATATACTAAGCCATATTGGCACTTATGGGAGCTTCCAAAATGTCGTCGAGAAAAACAACCAATAAATTGGATTTTTTAATTTATAGAACCTGCGTAGCAGATCCATTTAAAAGCTCAACTATGATTCAGAGAGACCTTTCGGCAAAAATTGACATTAGCAGTTCCTCAAGAACCATAAGAAGAAGAACCAATGAAAAAAAAAATACTAGGATGCATTCAACATAAGCCAGACGTATCAAAATATACTTACAGTGTCAAATTTAATTTGCTCAGGAGCATTTAGAAAAATCCAAGATTTTTGGGAAAATATCGCCTGGATTGGCGAATCGAACATTTGTCGGTTCGGATCTAATAGGCAACAATACGAATTGTGTCCACTAAACATGCAGCACAACCCAAAGTACAAATATGAGACGGTTAAGGTTGTTGGCGAACAACTGATGGTGTATACTGCGTTTTCTGGACACTGTGTTGGTACCATACACAAAATCGATGCGCTTATGGATCAGTTTATTTTCAAAAATCTTCTTTTTGATACTATGACAACATATTCAGATAAAAACATGCCACTTAAGTGGCGTTTTATGCACGACAACCAACCAAAACACACTTAACGCCAGTGAAGAGCTGTTTGGAGCTGAACAGGATATATTTTTAAAAATGGCCCAGCACAGTCACCGGAACTCAATCCTATTGATAATCTATGAAATGGACTTTAACAACATATTATAGCAATAAAACCCAAAATGTTGCCTGATTTCTTGAATGAAACTCAAAATTCCTGATATACTATTCCAATGTATTGGTTAGTTCAGTTTTTTCCAGGTTTGATTAAAGTTTTTATACACTACACCCCTTCGTGGACTAGGGTATTATAAGTTAGTTTCGCGCCAAATGTTTGTAACACCAAGAAATAATCGAGCTAGACCCACCTTTAAGTATACCGATCGGCTTAGAATCACCAGCTGAGCCGATTTAACGATGTCTGTCTGTCCGTCCGCCTGCTGTCCTTCTAAGCTTGTTCGCACTCTACAGGTCGCAATTTTTGTCCGATTGAAACTTGGCAGAAGTTATTTTTTCTAGCCAAGGACCATCGGTATTGAATTTGGAGGAAATCGGTTCAGATTTAGATATAGCCCACAAATGTCGCTCCCGATTTTACTTTTTCGCTCTATAAAGCACAGCCCGATTTTCTTAAAATTTGGCTTAACACCTTATAATCAAACTAGAAATACCTGTGGCGAAAGCGGGTTAGATCGGTTCAGATTTAGATATAGCCACATACAAATGTCGCTCCCGATTTCAGTTCTTCCGCTTTAGAAACCATATTTTGTAGCCGATTTTCTTTAAAATTGGCACAACATCTTATAATGCAACTAGAAACACCCTCATACAAATGTTGCTCGCGAATGTTTAACCGATTTTGGCCAAACTTTACATATTATATATCACCAATAAACATACATGGTGAAAGCGGGTCACATCGTTCCAGGTTTCAATATACCCCCATACGAATGTCCTTTCCGATTTAACATTTTTTGTCTAACACATACATTTACAGGATGCAAAAATCCTTCCCGATTTCACTTTTTTACCGAATTGAATTTTAATGAGATAGAAAGTCCGTCCGTCTTTAGTCTTTGCTTACTTGTTTGAGAGATGCCCATACTTTGGTATAACCCAAATGGGGCCCATTCTGCTCTATTACAGCTGTACAAACTACATCTTACATCGGATCTTCATCAAATTTTGCAGATCGTTATATTTTTCAACTAGGAATACCTACCGTGAATGAGAAATATATAAGCCCATGTTTTAGACCAGGCCCAAAATGTTGTTATAGGTCTTTATAGTTATAGCCTTTTGAAATGTCGTTCCGATTCATCCTATTACTCCTGTATAATTTGTATTTGTCTGACGGGTAATTGGATCAATTACCATATTATTAACCATATTCGTTAAATATGACCAAAGATGAATTTATAGTAACTGTGTAATTTATATGAACTACATAAAATTGCTCCCATGAAATAACTGGGCTTAGTAATCAAAGCGAGGTGCATACGCAGTGAGTGGTGTAGGGTATTATATAGTCGGCCCCGCCCGACTTTAGCCTTACCTTACTTGTTTTAATTTGTTCTAATTACTGTCCAATCACTTTTCGTATTATTGGTACTTTATATGGAATAAAACTAAAATGCAACATAAGAACCGAACAAAAACAACGTTAAATGTCATCTTATCGGATGTAATATTTTAGAAAAAATACCGGTCAAAAAACTAAAAATAAGTTGAAATATTTGCTTTATAAAGTTACATGTGGTGAATGTGCTAAATTCGTGGCCACCACTGTATATTATCATGGTCTAGCTCCGTTATGGGGTCATTAGCCTTATCATCTTCTCATCATTTTATCGAGCTAATGTGTTACCTGTAGACTATGAAAGAATTCGCCATAAAATTCTATAATGTTTTTAAAATAAACACGTATGTTGTGTTTTTGGCCCCACTAATGTATAGTCAAGGACTATCCAATAATAATTTTAATTATGCGTCTGTTTGGCGATGACTTTGTGTGCTTCGATGACTATATTCATTCTTTCCCAAAATTTAGGAGATAGTCACTCAATCAAATGTTTTCTAACTCTTCTTAATATCTAATACATAAAGTAGTGGAATAATTTAGTAATTTTTGTTTTTATTCCATCTTTTGGTTGCGAATTGTTGGTAATGAATATTGATATAATTTAATTTCTATAAAAACATTAACTCATTTGAATTATATCCTGATAGAAACGAGGGCCTTATTTTATGATAATTCTTATTTGATTTTTCCATTATTATTATTTCATTGGCTTCTGATACCAAAACCCATAACAAAAGCGTAAGATGGTCATTTATTATTTAAACGTAGCGACGCGGTTAAAGTGTCTGACCATTTTGTTCGCAACGGCAGCAGCAATATATTCACCACAGACCAGACCACAGAACAGCTATTTTCCCTTCGGCTTCATTAAACTTTAGGTTATTACAAAACGCTGCGCAGGGAATATTAAATGCTTAATAGCTTGCCAATATACACAGGACTAATGGGTGCAAAATGTAATGGCAATTTATAAGTTACCCATCGGCAAATAATATTTATGGCTGTTGAGAGGGGTAGAGATGGAGTATCCTATAAAACAAATAATGCCCGAAAAACAATGATTTTGTAATTAACTCTGAGGAACATAAATAAATATATACATCTTCGTGTAATGCTGTTTTAAAAAGGGTGTTTGGCGAAAATATTTGGAAATATTAATGTAAAATATAGACACACACAGGGTACATTAGTTTATTTGTCTTAATGTCATATTCTTATCTTTCTAGTTTAGTTTGAGTTCTTCGTGTCCACATGATTATCATATTTTGCCTATCTTTGGAAAATCAATCATAATAAATGTTGAGTGAAAAACAGCATTTGCCTAATAAAATAACAGCGAATAAATAAAATAAATATAAATTTTCAGAAAACCATTAGTTTGTGATTTATTTCCCAGACATCAATGTGTCTCAATGGCACTTTATATTGTTTTTAAAATATTTCCAAGTGTACAAGAACTCTTCAACGGCATAAAACCCTTTTTCACTCAATCTTATCGATAATAACAAATACATTTTGTCTGAAGTGTTGTCAATCCATTCATTTTATGATAACCTTTCTCAGAAATAAGCTAATATTTTATAAATACTTAAAAAATAGACATGTAATGTTTTGAAGATGAAATATTGAAGTATTTTACGAAAAATATTTGTAAGTATGTTTGTGTCTGTAAATGTGTAATATTGCATGTGCATTATTTGTGGTTGAAACAAATTTCCACTCAAAGTCGACAGAGCGCTGTCGAAAAATATGAAAGTAGATTAATATCGAAAATCAAATAAGAACATTTCTAATGTAATCATCCTTCCACAAAAACACAGAGAATGAACATCTTTTAAAAATATACAATCAGTTCTCTAAGAGTTGCAGAGGTAAAAATTTGAAACGAACAAATTAAAAAAATTCTTCTTGCTCAGAGCAAATGTTATTTTTTTACTCTTTTTCACAATTTGCTATTTGTGTTTGTAGAAATTACAAAAAAAAGAACTTTTGTTCTGGCGTCGAAAGAGTTCTCCCTTAACTTCTTGTAAACGCGAACTTGACCAGAAAATGAAAAACCATTTAAAATCAACAGCTGAGTCGATTGAGAGATGTACGTCTAATTGGGCTGGTCACGAAAATAAATTGCAGCGGTCACCACCCAGAAATGAAGATTGGATTGTTTAATGATGATCTGCGAAACATTTCATCAATGGGCCAAGCCATCTGTGAGCTAAACGCCACTGAAAACACCTCTAAAAATTCTTCTTTTGTTGGATTTTTATACCCTATACCACTTTGTGGTCTAGGGTATTATAAGTTAGTTTCGCACCAAATGTTTGTAACACCAAGAAATAATCGAGCTAGACCCACCTTTAAGTATACCGATCGGCTTAGAATCACCAGCTGAGTCGATTTAACGATGTCTGTCTGTCCGTCTATCCGTCTGTCCGTCTGTTGTCCATCTAAGCTTGTTCGCACTCTACAGGTCGCAATTGTTGTCCGATTGTCATGAAACTTGGCAGAAGTTATTTTTTCTGGCCAAGGACCATCGGTATTGAATTTGGAGGAAATCGGTTCAGATTTAGATATAGCCCCCATACAAATGTCGCTCCCGATTTGACATTTTACGCTCTAGAAACCACATATTGTACCCGATTTTCTTTAAATTTGGTACAACATCTTATAATCCAACTAGAAACACCCATGGCTAAATTGAGTAAGATCGGTTCTGATTTAGATATAGCCCCCTTACAAATATCGCTCCCTATTTCACTTTTTCCGCTTTAGAAACCACATATTGTACCCGACTTTCTTTAAAATTGGCGCAACATCTTATAATCCAAGCAGAAACGCCTATGTAAAAATTGGGTAAGATCGGTTCAGATTTAGATATAGCCCCCATACAAATGTCGCCCCCGATTTGATATTTTCTGCTCTAGAAACGACATATTGTACCCGACTTTCTTTAAATTTGGCATAACATCTTATAATCCAACTAGAAACACGTATGCAAAAATTAGGTAAGATCGGTTCAGATGTAGATATAGCCCCCATACAAATGTCGCTCTCGATTTGATATTTTCTGCTCTATAAACGACATATTGTACCCGATTTTCTTTAAATTTGGTAGAAGATCTTATAATGCAACTAGAAACACGTATGCAAAAACTGGGTAAGATCGGTTCAGATTTAGATATAGCCCCCATACAAATGTCGCCCCCGATTTGATATTTTCTGCTCTAGAAACGACATATTGTACCCGACTTTCTTTAAATTTGGCATAACATCTTATAATCCAACTAGAAACACGTATGCAAAAATTGGGTAAGATCGGTTCAGATTTAGATATAGCCCCCATACAAATGTCGCTCCCGATTTGACATTTTCCGCTCTAGAAACGACATATTGTACCCGATTTTCTTTAAATTGTACAGAACATCTTATAATCCAATTAGAAACACGTATGTAAAAATTGGGTAAGATCGGTTCAGATTTAGATATAGCCCTCATACAAATGTCGCTCCCGATTTGACATTTTCCGCTCTAGAAACGACATATTGTACGCGATTTTCTTTAAATTTGGTAGAAGATCTTATAATGCAACTAGAAACACGTATGCAAAAATTGGGTAAGATCGGTTCAGATTTAGATATAGCCCCCATACAAATGTCGCCCCCGATTTGATATTTTCTGCTCTAGAAACGACATATTGTACCCGACTTTCTTTAAATTTGGCATAACATCTTATAATCCAACTAGAAACACGTATGCAAAAATTAGGTAAGATCGGTTCAGATGTAGATATAGCCCCCATACAAATGTCGCTCTCGATTTGATATTTTCTGCTCTATAAACGACATATTGTACCCGATTTTCTTTAAATTTGGTAGAAGATCTTATAATGCAACTAGAAACACGTATGCAAAAACTGGGTAAGATCGGTTCAGATTTAGATATAGCCCCCATACAAATGTCGCCCCCGATTTGATATTTTCTGCTCTAGAAACGACATATTGTACCCGACTTTCTTTAAATTTGGCATAACATCTTATAATCCAACTAGAAACACGTATGCAAAAATTGGGTAAGATCGGTTCAGATTTAGATATAGCCCCCATACAAATGTCGCTCCCGATTTGACATTTTCCGCTCTAGAAACGACATATTGTACCCGATTTTCTTTAAATTGTACAGAACATCTTATAATCCAATTAGAAACACGTATGTAAAAATTGGGTAAGATCGGTTCAGATTTAGATATAGCCCTCATACAAATGTCGCTCCCGATTTGACATTTTCCGCTCTAGAAACGACATATTGTACGCGATTTTCTTTAAATTTGGTAGAAGATCTTATAATGCAACTAGAAACACGTATGCAAAAATTGGGTAAGATCGGTTCAGATTTAGATATAGCCCCCATACAAATGTCGCCCCCGATTTGATATTTTCTGCTCTAGAAACGACATATTGTACCCGACTTTCTTTAAATTTGGCATAACATCTTATAATCCAACTAGAAACACGTATGCAAAAATTGGGTAAGATCGGTTCAGATTTAGATATAGCCCCCATACAAATGTCGCTCCCGATTTGACATTTTCCGCTCTAGAAACGACATATTGTACCCGATTTTCTTTAAATTGTGCAGAACATCTTATAATCCAATTAGAAACACGTATGCAAAAATTGGGTAAGATCGGTTCAGATTTAGATATAGCCCCCATACAAATGTCGCTCCCGATTTGACTTTTTCCGCTCTAAAATCCACATATTGTACCCGTGGTGAAAGTGGGTAAGATCGGTTCAGATTTAGATATAGCCATCATACAAATGTTGCTCCCGAATGTTTAACCGATTTTGGCCAAATTTTACATATTATATTTCACCAATAAACAGACATGGTGAAAGCGCGTCACATCGTTCCTGGTTTCAATATACTCCCATACAAATGTCCTTTCCGATTTAAAATTTTTTGTCAAACACACACATTTACAGGATGCAAAAATCCTTCCCGATTTCAATTTTTTACCGAATTTAATTGCAATGAGAATTGTTTGGGTGATGTCCATATGTCCATACTTTGAAATGACTTTGGTATACTACTGTATAATTTGTATTTGTCTGTCGGACAATTAGATCAATTAACATATTATTTGCCATATTCGTTAAATTTGACTAAAGATGAATTTATAGCATATAAATTATATGAATATAATTTATATAATTTGTATGAACTACATAAAATTGCTCCCATGAAATACCTGGGTTTAGTAATCAAAGCGAGGTACATACGCAGGGAGTGGTGTAGGGTATTATATAGTCGGCCCCGCCCGACTTTAGCCTTTCCTTACTTGTATTTTTTTAAATTTTTTCACAATTTGCTATTTGTGTTTGTAGAAATTACAAAAAAAAACTTTTTTTCTGGCGTCGAAAGAGTTCTCCCTTATCTTCTTAAACGCGAACTTGACCAGAAAATGAAAAACCATTTAAAATCAACAGCTGAGTCGATTGAGAGATGTATGTCTAATTGGTCGGGTCACGATTAAATTGCAGCGGTCACCACCCAGAAATGAAGAACATTTCATCAATGGGCCAAGCCATCGGTGAGCTAAACACTACTGAAAACACCTCTAAAAATACTTCTTTTGTTGGATTTTTCATTTATTTTTAATTGATATACCTTGGAATCGCATTTAATAATATATATATACTACCATTGTCATTCCGATCTAGTCATGTCCGTCCGTCCGGCTGTCCGTCTGTTGAAAAAACACTAGCATCTAAACGAAAGGAGCCAGTGCGTCCAAATTTTCCCAGAATACGTCCAATAGTTGTATTTAGATCGGATTGAAGGTGGACAAAATCGGCCAAAAGTGAAGAAATTTCCCTCACAAGGACTAAAAATACCCATAATAACCCCTATGTCAACCTCTTCATGAAATATAATTCTGAAAACTGACACGAATTGTAACAAAAGTTTGTAGTTTTACTAGTTTTTGTGTTATTTGATTAATGATCGATTGATTTGATTGATTTTCTAATGTCTAATGTCTAATGCTTCGAAACAAGGTCGAGCCAAAGACATCACACATTGTGGTCACACTAGAGTTCACATATTACATCTGATCTTAGACAAATTTACCACAGACTCTCAGATTTTAACCGGGAAGAGCTACTGTAAAATTTGTCAAATGATTCCATGTTTTATTATGTTCTCTATGCAAATGTGATCTTGATCAAAAATTCCAGATCAGGTTATATTTCATTTAGGAATACCAACTGTTAAAGTACATCTATATATTTTTTGTTGTAACTCTTACTCAGGTTCGAGATCATTTGTTTTTGTTTTCTTAAACAGAAAACTAAGTATTTTAAAAAGAAGTGTGTGACATTTATTTGGTTTGGTTTCTAGCTGGGCAGACGACCGTTTCTAGGGATGCTACTCCCCCTTATCAATGCCCAGTGCAATGCAACAACTACTCTGGTTAACTATTGGTTGTAAATCTGCCTCGCAAACTTAATTGAATGAGAAAGAATGAAAAATCCCAGTTCAGTAGTTACCGAAAACAAACAAAACACGGTGTGCATATTTCGCGAATTGTGATTACACACGAGAAGAAGTGTGAACATTTGTTCTGTTTAAGAAAACAAAAGCAAATGATCTCGAACCTGAGTGAGAGTTACAACAAAAACTATGAAAAGAAAAGATCAAATAATAATAAAAACAAACAAGTACATCTATATATATAGTCATACACAAATGTTTTTTAATTTTCCTTCTTACGACTGAAATTAGACCTCTGTTTCTACCTATAAAGAGATACTTCATATATATACTATATTCATTCGCTGTAAAAATCGAGGTTTACCTGTATTTTCTCTCAAATATTTTAGGTGTTTGCTAGAAAGGAAATTGATTTCCTTTTAATATGTACTCAGTTCTCCAACCACATTTTCAATTTATGCAGAAACTAACCTTGAAATCTCATTTAAAATCATGAATATGAAAAGTAAATATGTTGCTTGTAATCATCAAATTATAAACCACATGAAATATAAAAACGATTTGAAGCAAAATATAAATATGTATGTATATTCCCAAGATTGCACCTAGATTTTTTGGGAAAAACTGCGATTGATTGTTGATAAAAAATAATCTTAACATGCAAATACAAATGATACCAATTTAAATAAGCCTCAAAGCAAGGTATACAGGTATGTGATACAAATAGTTTTTATACACTCCACGAGAGTATTATGTCTTTGTACATTTGTTTGTAACACTCAAAAGGAAGAGAGATAGACCCATTGCTAATTATACCGATCGACTTAGATTCACTTTTTGAGTCGATTTAGCAATGTCCGTCCGTCTGTCTGTCTATCCATCTATTCTTGTAATCACGATACAGGTCGCAATTGTAGCCAGAACCAAATGAAACTTTGCACAACGAAGTTTTTCTGGGCAAGGACGAACGCTGTTTAATTTGAAGAAAATCGGTTCAGATTTAGATATAGCTCTCCTACAAATTTCGCTCCGATTTGATTTTTTCACTCTAGATACCACATATTTTAACAGATTTTTTTCAAAATTGGCAAAACACCTTATATTTCAACTGGAAACACCTGTGGTGAAAATGTTCGATCGGTTCAGATTTATATATAGCCCCTATACAAATTTCGCTCCCGATTTGACTTTTTCCGCTCCAGAAACCACATATTGTATCAGATTTGGCAAAACATCTTATGTTTAAACTAGGAACACCTTTGTAGAGAATTGGTCAGATCGGTTCAGATTTGTATATACCTCCCATTCAAATTTCGCTCTCGATTTAACTTTTTCTGGTCTAGAAACCACATATTTTAACAGATCTTTTTCAAAACTTGCAAAATATCTTATATTTCAACTAAAAACACCGATAGTGACAATGGGCCAGATCGGTTCAGATTTACATATAGCTCCCATTCAAATTTCGCTCCCGATTTGACTTTTTCTGCTCTAAGAACCACATATTTTAACAGATCGTCATCAAATTTGACAAAATATCTTACGTTTCCAGTAGAAACACCCATGGCGAAAATGTGTCAGATCGGTTCAGATTTATATATAGATCACATACAAATTTGGGTCCCAAATTTTTCCGCTCTATAATCCACATTTTTTAACTGATTTTCTTCAAGATTGGAAAATCTCCTTATATTGCAACTGGAAACACTTGTGGTGAAAATGTGTTAGGTCGGTTCAGATTTACATATAGCTCCCATACAAATTTCGCTCCCAATTCAAAATTTTCCGCTCTATAAACCACATATTTTAACAGATATTCTTCAAATCTTGCAAAATATCTTTTATTTTAACTAGAAACACCCATGATTAAAATGGGACAGATCGGTTCAGATTTGTATATAGCTCCCATAGAAATTTCGCTCTCGATTTAACTTTTTCTGGTCTAGAAACCACATATTAATTTAACAGATCTTTTTCAAAACTTGCAAAAAATTAAATATTTCAACACCCATAGTGAAAATGGGCCATATCGGTTCAGATTTACATATAGCTCCGATTCAAATTTCGCTCCCGATTTGACTTTTTCTGCTCTAGAGACCACATATTTTAACAAATCTTCATCAGATTTGGAAAAATATCTTATGTTTCCATTAGAAACACCCATGGCGAAAATGGGTCACATCGGTTTCGATTTATATATAGATCCCATACAAATTTCGCTCCCAAAATTTTCCGCTCTAAAATCCACATTTTTTAACTAATTTTCTTCAAAATTTCCTTTCCTTCACTTGTTATATTTCCAAAAGGAAACGAGATACACTCATGTTACACAGATCGACTTAGAATCATTTTCTGAGTCAATTTTGCAATGTCAGACGGACATCGGTAGGGAAATTTGCATGATTGCTATATATTAATCTGAACCGACTTGCTTCAAATTAAATAGAGTCCGTCCTTGGCCCGCAAAACTTAAATTATCCAATTTGATTACAAGAATAGATGTACGGCCAGATTTTTCTTAGGTATACAATCGTAAAAAAACCTTTTCCGAGATATTCGGCCAGTATTCTGGCATTCCCTTCTTTTAGAGTAAAACTAGCATCTCTCCTACTTAACATCCTTGGGAGAGATATTCGGCCAGTATTCTGACATTCCCTTCTTTTAGAGTAAAGCTAGCATCTCTCCTACTTAACTTCCTTGGGTAAGTGACCACCCAAGGAAGTTAAGTAGGCGGTATTTTTTAATAGTTTTTAATAGTTGATTTACATAATTTCATTTGAGTCGATATTTCACCAAAATATTTGTTCTCACTTATGCGGTTTACAGCTAATTTTCGAACATTTGCTAAAATTTCCTTTCGATGATCCATTGCCACAAAATATATACTACGTTCAACTGAATTCCAAAACGTAGCGCAAAAATAGAAATTAAAATATGGTTACTTTTCCCCTACTATCCTGCAGAAATAAAAAAAATGAAGCATAATATGTAGGTCGTATGTTGACTTTTGTCAATACATTTTTTAATTTTTCGTGCATATTTTTCTAAGTTATTGGTGGAGCACGGTTTTTTTGGTACTTATTAATAACAAATAGGGAAGGATTATGTCGGGCGTGGCCGACTATATGATACCCTACACCTAGTCAATATACCCTGTGATGTAGGGTATAAAAAGGTCGTTACCACAAATTTCATACTTCTATCTGCATTTGTAAAAAAATGAACACAAACTTTGAATGAGAATTATATCTAAACCTGAACCGATCTGACACATTTTCAGCATAGGTTTTCTGAAGTATAAGACGCTTTCCCAAATTTCATGGAATTCTATTAAATATGTGGTTTCTATAGCGGAAAGAATTAGATCGGGGGAGTAATTTATATGGCAGCTATATATAAATCTGAACCGATTTGACCCACTTTTGCCATGGATGTTTGTAGTTGAAATATTAGCTGGTTTGCCAATTTTTAAGCAAATCAGTTCAAATATGCTATTTCCTACCCTTTATATAGCTCCTATACGAATGACTCCTATGATTCACTTTTTCCGCTCTAGAAACCACATATTTCAACAAATAACTTTTTTTTGAAAATGCAATATTTTGTCACTAAAACTTTGAAACCCCTACATTGTGCTAGGTCGAAAAATAATTTATACACAAATATACAAATATTCATTAAAAGCGTGTTGCTTTATGAAAACATTACCATAATTTAATTTTAGTTAAAGAAATAATTTTGTTAACTTTCCCAGATGACTTAATTTATTATGCAATTTTGTTTTACAGAACATATTCATTTAGGCCTCTCATTCGTTCGATGAAAATAAAATGGAAATAAAAAACGCTGGTGATTTTATACAAAACAAATACCAATAAATACACACGTACAATGTATGTCATACATACATACATGTGTATGTATGTATGCTTATAGGCACATTTGTTTATTTAAATTTAACACTTTTGACATGTAAAATTGAAAATAAATAAGATCATACATACACATGTATTTATGTCTGGAAAATGTATGGTATGGCATCCAACAATTGCTTTTTACCCAATGAAATATATTGCCTTTTCATTAAATGTCCAATCATAAATTGTCTGCAGGCGCAATTGAGGCTTCATATTTTATTTACAGAGCTGAACTGTTGCTTTTTCGGGGCAATTCGATACGAGTGCTCGTATTTTTATTCGGTAATTTCATATAAATTTTATTTTGCAGTAAATGTTGGCGTGAAAATATTAATATTGGCTTAACCTCCATCACACGCAGTTGTACAATGGACGTGTGTATGAAGGAACAAGTAAAATGACAGTTAAATTGGACAGGCCCGAATACACAGCATGGAGTGTATTGCTCAGTGGCTATGTTATATATTTCTACAGCATACATATATTAGGCTGGGTCGCGGTTCATACAAATGGAAACAGTTTGGAACTGTTTCCAGTCAACCCACGAAAATAAAGTTTTGATTGTTTAATGATGATTTGCAAAATATTTCGTTCCTAGATCAAGCCATCTGTGAGTTAAACGCTCCTTAAAGTACCCCTAAAAATCATGTTTTTCCCGTGTAATTTTTTTGTGTTGCTTTTTTGTCCAAATCGTTCCTCTGAAATAATAGACACTTGAAAACACTCTAAATATAAATTTTGATTCTTGTCTTAGAGTAACTTATTGACCGAATTATTGGACGTTTATAGTATTTTTTGTGGACTCTCACAGTGATAACTGGAAACTTTTTCGTATTTGGTGGAAGTATTCTATAGAAAACAAGTAAGGAAAGGCTAAAGTCGGGCGGGTCCGACTATATAATACTCTACACCACTCCCTGTGTATATACCTCGCTTTGATTACTAAACCCTCACTCAGAAAAATAGCATTACTAAATTTGAATAAAATCCATACTCCAATTTAGTTCAACGATTTGACTCTAGTTTAGTAAAAATTTCCTTAAAAGTAGGAATAAGTAGTAATAGTATAAAGTATGTGTAAAGTTTCCTTATTTCAAAGTCATAGCAAATAGTTCATTTACTAGAAATAGGGTAGTAAATTTTCTTAAAAACATTTCATTGGATTTAATAAAAAATTCTTACAATTGAGTAAAATTGGAATAAAATTTCCAAGGTTTTAAGTTAGAAAAATATAAGGAATTTTTTTGTTTGGAAAAAATTTCATTCGTAAGAAGAATACTCCATCGAATAGCTGAAATGCTTAGATTTAGGAAATTTTCAGAAAAATGTTAACTAGATTTAATACAACTGTCCTTGATTTGGGGAAAAACTTACTTAATTTTCCTCAGTTTGTGTAAATATTTACTCGATTTGAGGAAAATTGAACTAGAATCAAGTTCAAAGCATTATATGAGGAAATATGGCTTTCGAGCTAAAATTTAAGCTTAAATTTAATAGATATTAGTTCATTTTATTCACTGTACGGTTCTCTTTTTTGAGTACAGGTATTTCATGGGATCAATTTTATGTAGTTCATATAAATTATACAGTATACTATAAATCCATCTTTACTCAAATTTAACGAATATGGTAAATAAGCTTAGATGGACAGCAGACGGACAGACAGACATCGTTAAGTCGATTCAGCTGGTGATTCTAAGCCCATCCGTATACTTAAAGGTGGGTCTAGCTCAATTATTTCTTGATGTTACAAACATTTTGCGCGAAACTAACTTATAATACCCTAGTCCACGAAGTGGTGTAGGGTATAATAAATATCTGCAGTCAATAGCTTTCGAATGATGCCTAAAATATGAACATCGGAATGAAATTGACACCACAACGCTCATTTTTGTAAAAAGGGTTTGAAAATTTTCGCTCTGAAAACCATCGCCTGCATTAAATTATTTCACAAAAATTGAGTCAATGACGTAATTTTTCGTCCGAATTAATCATTCAGGCATCATTTGAAAGGTATTGATTCCTCCTATTTATTTTTCATTGCTCCTCTTACAAAATGTTTCCAAGAAATATGAGTTTTTAGCTGTCACCTTGAAAAACCACAAAAATCAATTTAAACGTCCAATATTACGGAGTTATTCTGAGACAAGAATACAAATTTTCATTTATAGTGCTTCCAAGGGTCTATAAATTCAGATTTTTTTTGGACAAATATGCAACATAAAAAAGTAAGGAAGGTTAAAGTCGGACGGGGCCGACTATATGATACCCTACACCTAGTCAATATACCCTGTGGTGTAGGGTATAAGAACGTAGTTACATTTGAACCTGGTGTATATATACTACAAATTGCATACTTTTTGAGTGGGAGCTATATATAAATCTGAACCGATCTAACACATTTTTAGCATAGGTTTTCTGAAATTTAAGACGCTTTCACTACAGTTAAGGGTTGAGTTGAAAAAAAGTGTAACGCATCGAAAGAGTGACTTTAGACCCCAAGTATGTTTGTACCAAATCCGTTTTACAACATTTTAAGATCCCCCGATTTATTTATTTCCGCTCTAGAAACCACATATTTAATACAATTTCATCAAATTTAAGACGCTTTCCCAAATTTGATGAAAATGTATTAAATATGTGGTTTCTAGAGTGAAAAGAATTAAATCGGGGGAGGCATTTATATGGGAGCTATATATAAATCTGAACCGATTTGACCCATTTTCGCCATGGATGTTCGTAGTTGAAATATTAGCTGATATGCCAAATTTTAAGCAAATCTGTTCCAGAGTTGTTTCTAGTTGAAATATAAGCAGTCTTGCCAAATTTGCAGAAAATCTGCTAAAATATGTGGTTTCTAGTGCGGAAATAATCAATTCCGTGGCGAAATTTATATTGGAGTTATATATATCTGGCCCATTTTTACCAGAACTGTTTCTAGTTGAAATATAAGTAGTTTTGTCAAATTTGAAGAAAATCTGCTAAAATTTGTGGTGTCCAGAGCCGAATGAGTCAAATCATAGGAGACATTTGTATGGACCGATCGATCTGGCCTTTTTTACCGGAGCTATTTCTACTTAAAATATATGACGTTTTGTAAATTTGACAGAAAATCTGTTGAAATATGTGGTTTCTAGAGCGGAAAAAGTAAAATCGGAAGCAAAATTTATATGGGAGCTATATCTAAATCTGAACCGATTTGCTTCAAATTAAATAGCGTTCGTCCTTATGCCATAAAACTCCGTTGTGCAAAGTTTCATTTAGATCTACCAACAATTGCGACCTGAAACCCCAAGGGTTTGGGGTTTCCCGGACAATTTTCATTTCCCGGGAAAACGGGAATGAAAAGTTTCCCGGGAATTCCCGGGAATAAAGTAATTTATTTTAGGTATGTCCAATATGGTTTAAAATAACAATATTTAGTAACGGATGTGCTTTTTAAAAATACTGTCATATTACAAATTAAAAGCGAATGTGTTTGTCAAAATATTTTACATTTTACAAATATTTTATTGTAGACTAATTGTCGTCATAAAATTGGACATTTAAATCATAGGCACAAGTGCCTGACAACAATAACTCGTATGGGTGAGAACGTCTTTAATTTAGAAGGTTCATTCATCTAGAGACGAAAATATTTAACAGCAACGGGGGGAAATATTCTAAACTGTAAAAGCAATAGAAACATTATAAAAAATTAACATTGAAATAGTCCAGTCATTAGTTTTTACAGAAGGTCATTTAAATATACCGTAGCATATACATATTTCTATTCCTATTAGATTTCTCTCGAAAGTGAACAATTTTAATGTTTTCCCTATTTTTATACCATTTCTTACTGGCTTCATATGTAAAATAAATTCTTCATTAAGAATATTTTCACCTTTTATTTCGTAGATTCTTCTGGTAAAACAAGAAATTTAAAATTAAACCACATAGCACGAGGGGTTAAGTATTGACACTATGTCAGCCATAGTATTGTCAGTATGATATTTTCGATTTAAAAAGGGTGATTCTTTAGCTATTATCTTTTTGGCAACACTGGTTTAAATAGCTGACGCACGTTTCGTGTTTTGTTTAACTGTCAAACATCTTCAGTTTGGTCTATAATTTAACCATGAATCGTCTTACAAACGAACAACGCTTGCAAATTATTGAATTTTATTATCAAAATGCGTGATCTGTTAAGAAAGTTCATCGCGCGTTTCCATTTTATGGTCAGTTTAATCGACCCACTGAAGCGGCTATTGTGACTAAATTTCGCACCAAATTTACATTGTTGGACATTAAACCACCAACACGCTTACGTAGAGTGCGAACTGAAGAAAATATCGCAGCTGAATCGGCCAGTGTTAATGATGGCCATCAATTATCGATTCGTCGCCGTTCGCAGCAATTGGGCCTCTGTTACTCAAAAACGTGGAAATGCCAAAATTGGACTAAGCGGATGGACCATTTGAGGCGCAGTCAAGGTCAACATTTGCATGAAATAATCTTCAAACATTAAATTATATGGACCGTACTATCGATTCAAATAAAGATTTCATGCATTTTTCTGAATTTTTTGTGTTTTTTTTTGAAAAACTTTCCTATAGCTTTTAAAAAATCACCCTTTATTAAAAATCCTGCAAATATCCTAATAAAAAGTGTGTATTCCCCTAGCTAGCAAAAATAGCGACTTAGCGAATTTAAAAAGTTTTTTTTTTTGCAGTAATATGATATAAAGAAATGTTCATTACTATTGTCAATAATGTAAATATATGAATTTAAAATATAATTAAATATATATAATATAATTAAACATATAAAAAATAATTTCCCACTTGTACAGTAAAACTAAATTAGTGCTCAAAATAATCAATAAAATATTTTTTAATATTTCCCGTATTCCCGGGAAATTTAAATTTTTTCCCGGGAATTCCCGGAAAAATTTGAACGAGTCGGGAATTCCCGGACCCCAAACCCTATTCGTGACCCATCCTAATATATATACCAAATAAAATACTTTAAGTGCAATCAAAAAGGCTAGGGAAATCATTTTCCTGCATGGTCCGATTTCGCCCAATTCCAGCCCGCTTTTAAGCTCTTTCGCTCCATTTTCCCCATTCCTACGTAGGCATGAACAATTAAAAAAGGATATTGTCTTTAAGTTGCCTTAACTATTTCGTCCTTTTTATTTCCAATACAATAAAATTTAATATTAAACAACACCTTTTGTTTGAAAAGCTGTAATCAAAACAAAGAACTTATGTGAAATATGAATATTATTTAAAGAGTTAAAACTGTTCTGCTCCTAATAACTGACATAACTAGTCCCCATTTGTTCACTTGGAAGAAATCTCTGCTATGTACGTAACTCCTCTGGGCATATTTAAGAAGCGGAAGAAAGGGGAAAATACATACAAAACAAAACACACCTACCAAAGGGAAGTTATTTAAAAAGTTTTTCTTTGAATTCCAAAACAAAATAGAAAAGTATGCAAGTGAGTGAAAGTTGGAATATGAGACCATAAAATGTTCAAACTGAGTGGGCAAACTGAGAAATATGGCCCCAAAACTCATTTTTGTATCCAGTTTAGCATAAATGAAATTGTTTTGTTTATGTGGAAAATATTCTCAGTTAGCAGAGATTTAATAACTCTTCTCAAACTTCTCTGGAAAAGTAGTGCCGGTGTTTGGGTAATTCAGTGGTGTTGGTTTAATAATTTCACTACAGTTAAGGGTTCAGTTAGTTACACTGTTGCATGATGAAAGTTCACAGCAGCATAAGCAATTGTTTTATATGAGTTTCAATGTAAATTAGGAGTACATAATCCAAATGCAGTAGAACAAACATCGAAATGTGAAAAATCAAATTTTTAGCAAAAAATCTTAATCCTGGCTAAAGACCGAGAAACCCGAAAGATTTTCATGATATGCGCAATATCGTCCAAGCGAAGCATCCCAATCTCACGCAACGTTAAATGTAAAAGACTTGGCAATGTGTCTGGAATCTAAAACAGGCCTGATAATATGCCTTCCACGTCATTATTTCCGCCGTGGGATAGTTTCTTCTGTCAAACGTTCATGTTCGTGTGCTAGACATGTATTTTTGGCCAAAAAGGGATAAAAATGGTACCTATCAAACGACAACAGCAAGAAACACTTATCTACAAAATTAGAGGAATGTACATTAGAGCGTACCAGGTTACAAGTAAAAAAAAAGTTCGCCGTACACCTTCGAATATGAAGTATTATTGAAAGGTAGTTTCAAATTTTTTTTTTTTTTTAAGCCGAACGTAGGGGTCGCGCTTTTACATTTTTCTATATAACTTCTGCATTTATAAACGGATTTTAAAGTGTGATACATCGATGTTTTTGTCTCGACGAGGCCGATTTATTTGTCTTTGAAGTCATTGAGCTCAAGCATGATTCATGATTTTATGCGAGCTTTAATTTTCTGATATTAGAGTGGTACATTAGGGTAGTAGCAACTGAGATATGATGGGTAAGTACCAGAAGGGGGTGCTTGAGCTCAATGACTTCAAAGACAAAAAAATCGGCCTCGTCGAGACAAAAACATCGATGTATCACACTTTAAAATCCGTTTATAAATGCAGAAGTTATATAGAAAAATGTAAAAGCGCGATCCCTACGTTCGGCATAAAAAAATAAAAAAAAAATTTTGAAACTACCTTTCAATAATACTTCATATTCGAAGGTGTACGGCGAACTTTTTTTGAGGTACGCCCTAATGTACATACCGAAGTACATTCCTCTAATTTAGTAGATACATAATATGAAATTATTTTTTTTATTATTATTGCAAATTCGTAGTTTTACGCCAAAAATTAGCTTAATCATGAAGATAAATTATTTTGCATTATGTACGTGAGATAATGGATTTTCAAAATCTGTACTTTTGTGGTATTTGAGCTTTTTTGAAAATATAAGAGTACTTTTTTTTGGAATTGATTGAAGTATTGTTTCGATATATATAGTGTTAACGTATTGGTAGCCTTGTCTTATAAGCGTGGCTTGAAATAATAAAAATATTATATTTATTTATAAAATTATTTTTTCAATATTTGTATTTGTTTTGGTTTGGCTATATTAAAAAAATTATATTTTCCTGTAATATTACTGCACTTCTACGAAAACCGACAGCCTCTGTGGAATGCAATCCATGATGGACGTTATATAAAGTTCGGCCCTGCCGAACTTAACGCCGTTTTTACTTATTTTATTTCCATCCATAAAATTTGCAAGTAAGCTCCGTACACATGATCCATCTAATTATCATTCTCATACCTATTTGAGGCACAAATTGCGTGGATTTTGTATTGTTCACCCGAATTCTTCCACTGTACATAAACCACTGATATTTCACATTAAAAATGTATCTTTATGCCCTCACTCTACAAAATAGGAGGGCATATATCATTTGGGACAGAAAAAAAGTGTAACGCATTGAAGGAGTGACTTAAGACCCCAAGTATGTTTGGACCAAATCCGTTTCACAACTTTTTAGGGTGTTTGAGTCCGTCCGTCTCTCTGGCTGGTGCACATGGTAATATTTTTCCCAAACTTAGTTTAAGTTCGAAGATGAGCGAAATTTCCACGCCTCTTCTGGTACCTCCCACACAAATAGTCCATATTTCGATGTTAAATTAAAACCCATATAAGTTCTACACGGATATTCGAAATAAGATATATTTTGATATTTGATAAAGCTTTTATAAGCACTTTAAGTGTGCAAAATATGGCGGGTTTTGCCATGCCCCTTCCAGTACTTTCCACACAAATCAATCAAAACTACTTAAAATTAAAGCTGTTATAACTTCTATAGGGATGATCGGAATACTGTGAAATTTGATATTTGGCAGTGCTTTTATAAATTTTGTAATTCTTGTAATCACGATACAGGTCGCAATTGTAGACAGAACCAAATGAAACTTTGCACAACGATGTTTTTCGGGATAAGGACGAACGCTATTTAATTTGAAGAAAATCGGTTCAGATTTAGATATAGCCCCCATACGAATTTCACTCCCGATTTGACTCTCTAACCGCATATTGTATCAGATTGTCTTCAGATTTGGCAAAACATCTTATATTTAAACTAAGAACATCTATGGTGAAAGTCGGTTCAGATTTAGATATAGTCCACATACAAATGTCGTTCCCGATTTGACATTTTCCTCTGTAGAAACCACATATTGTACTTGATTTTCTTTAAATTTGTCACAACATCTTATAATCTTACTAGAAACACCTATGCAGAAATTGGGTAAGATCGGTTCAGATTTCGATATAGCCCCCATATAAATGTCGCTCCCGATTTGACTTTTGCCGCTTTAAAAGCCACATATTGTGCTCGATTGTCTTTAAATTTCGCACAACATCTTATCATCTAACTAAACAAAACTATGGTGAAAGTGGGTAAGATCGGTTCAGATTTAAATATAGCCGAAATTCAAATGTTGCTCCCATAAGTTTAACCGATTTTCCAGGTTTCAATATATCCTCATACAAATGTCCTTTCCGATATAAAATTTTTTGTCAAACACATACATTTACAGGATACAAAAAACCTTCCGGTTTTCACTTTTTCACCGAATTGAATTGTATTCGGATTGAAAGTGGAGTGTATCATAGAGTCGGTCCCGCCCGACTTTAGCCTTTCCTTACTGGTTAAAATTGGGCGCAACTTGCTTTGCGTCGTTTTGATTCCGATTTGCGTCGCTTTTTAAAATGTGCCTCAATCCGATTTGCGACGCAACATACGATTGCACATGTGATTTGGTCAATTTGCGTGGAAAAAGGGGATTCCCATTTTATTCTGTTAGGTCAGTTATTCCAAGCACAGTTGCATGTTGTTCTGCGGAAGTAAGAATTTGGTTCTCAATAAGAAATGCTGTGGTTGAGTCAATAAAATACCTTAAGAAATGAAAAATTAGTAAAAATAAAGGAAAAGCCATTGGTTTTGAACTAAAATTGGATGTATTAAAACGTTTTAAATCGGGAGAAAAAGCTGTGGACATGGGAAGAACACTTGGGTTATCACCAACAACAGTAAAAACTATATGGATACAAAATCAAAATAAGCGAAGAATGCCATTGAGCAAGGAGGTGATTAAAATCAAATCACTTTCCATATATAACGACCTTAGAGAAAATTCTGCATCCGGAAGCAATGAAAATTAAGAAGAATTTGAAGCTAGCAACGGTTGGTTCAACCGCCGAATCTGCATAATGTGGCGCTATAAGGAGAATCAGCTAGTGCAGATACATTAGCATCGGAAAAGTTTAAGCTTCTACTGAAAGCCATAATCGAAAATGGAGGGTATGGTTGGGTAATGGCTGGAAAATTGTGCTGTTCCATAATTCAAACATTGACTTTAAAATGCTTTTGTTAGTCGATAATGCACCAGGACATCCAATTTTTTCAGATGACTTGTCCGATCATGTAAAAGTTGTTTTTATGCTGCCTAACACAACATCCCTAATACAACCTATGGATCAAGGCGTCATATCCAACTTTAAAATGCGGTACCTACGCTGGACTTTTCGTCAACTTCTTGAATCAACCGTCAGAAATGATAAACTATCCATGAACGGCTTTAGGAAAAATTACAACATAAGGATGGATATATAAACATAAATTTATCTTGGAAAGAAGTTAGAGCATCTTCTATGAAAGGAAGTTGACGTCAATTATGGTCAGAATTCATTAATAGAGATGTAGATGGTGTTAATGACGTTCAAAATGTTTGTAGAGAGTTGGTTGATTTAGCCAGAGAATGTTCAACATGCGTTAATAACTGATGTTGCAATAGAAGACAAAAAATTAAGGACTGCCAATATTTCCAAAGCAATGCAATTGATTTCACAGGCAATGGATATATTTGCTTATAATGATCCCGACGAAAATCGCAGCTCAGGCGTAGCAGCATCGTTTGATAACGCAATTTATTGTTATAAAGAAATCTATGCACAAAAGAAATCTATAAAAATTCAACAAACCTTAGACAAATTTGCTGACGAAGCCCCAAGACCACTTAATTAAGTGGATACAGATATTGTTGATTTAGATTTATCAGACAAAGATATCTCAACATAATCTCAAATTAGAATTTCTGTTTTTTTATATGTGAATATGAATGAATTTTGTTATGTTCTTATGCAAATTTATATTTTCTTATTTTTTTATAATAATTAAAAATATTTATTGAAATGGCTTGTCAATTACAAATAAATGAAATGAAAAAAATGACTTTCTTATCAAAAATCTATTTTTTTTTACAAAATATTTAAATTTTTGACCCAATCAACATTTATACCGAAAAAAGTGATTCGATTTGCGTCGACGCTCCAGTGTACTTCATAACGTCTATACTGGTGCATGGGGTCCACTATGACTTGATATTTGATCATGTCTTAACAATTGTTTTATAAATGTGGAACACAAATCATCCCGCCCTACCTGAAATTTAATTCCTTATAACTTCCGCGTATATGTCCGCTGAGAGTGAGGGTATATATAAGTCGGTTTAGCCGACTGAAGCTTACTTACTTGTCTTCTACTTACTTCTTTCTCTATGCCTCGTATTCGACCACACTAAATGCAGACTAATTAGCCATTAAAGCTTATCTCTAAAAAGTTAATTCGTTAAAAACACTTATTTGCGACTAAATAGTCATAACTCCAAAAACACGAAACACTATACTTGAAAGCTGAAGACAAGCATTTTTAAGTGTATTTGAACGCGAAATTTAATAGCAAAATCTCTGCCGTGACATATTTTTATTGCCATATCCGCTTAAGTATTCCATTTCCCTCCTCCTCACAAACACTCTTCTTTCCGTTATGGAATTCAAACAGAAACTTTTTAAATAACTTTTCCTTAATACTTGACTCTTTAGTTTGCTTTTCCCTTTTTGTCATAAATATGCTCAAGGGAGTCGGCCAACAAGGGAGTATTCCGCAGTAGCTGAACAAATGAGGAGGTCGTGTTTAGAGATGTTTATTTTAAAGAGTTTATGAACTTATAGCACAAGTTGTTTGTTTCAGAGTTCACCATTTTGAGTTATACAATAAAATTAAATAAATGTGCCCTTATTCTATAACACTAAGGGCTAGGTAATAGCCAATATGTATCGAGCATGGGGTCGAGTTTAAAAATTGCACTTTTAATCATTACTCCATATTCCAAACATTGCTATTGCACTATATATAGAATATATACAATCTATGTTATGCGCAATGTTACTTTTAATCAATTTATACAAAATACTATTCTGACTCAGTTACTCGGTGTCTTTAAGTGGTTTGCATTTTCATTATACAAAGTGCGTTCAAATGATTACAAATGTGCACTAGTTTTTCCTTCATGCTTTTCCCTAACAAGCCCGTTCATACCCAAAAGGATGAACGGAGAAGAAATGTGTGAATTGCAAAAATTATGCAAAAATTTTCTATCTTCGTAGTCAGAGTAAAATGTAAATTAAGCAATCATCTTTATGGAACTATGTAGTTTGTGGCAGGACTTTTGGCTCCACACAAATGTATTGCATTCGCAGCACTAAAGTTATTGTTGTATTATTGTGAATTTTATAGTTTAAGTTTACTAAATTAAAAAAGATGGAAATATATTGGCAAAAGTTTCTGTTATAAAGCGAAAATTGCAATGCTAAAATCATAAAATCTATCGGCCGGGCCGAACCTTAAATATCCTCCACCATGTATTGTATTCTACAGTGGTTGTCGATTTTACAGTGCAGTAAAATAACAGGAAAATGTTACATTTTTTAAGTTCGGCCGGGCCGAACTTTTTATACCCTCCACCGTGGATTACATTCCACAGAGGTTGTCGATTTTCGTAGAAGTGCAGTAATATTACAGGAAAATATAATTTTTTTAATATAGCCAAACCAAAACAAATACACATATTGAAAAAATAATTTTATAAATAAATATAATATTTTAATTATTTCAAACCATTATTTATTTCAAATCAAAAAATAAATATTCCTATATTTATATTTTCAAAAAGCTTAAATACCATAAATATTGGTAGATAGTGCTTGCTACAGTTGGTTGTATTTTTTATTCTATTTTAATTCCAAAAGTACAAATTTTGAAAATCCATTATCAGACGTACATAGTGCAAAATAACCTAACTTCATGATTCACTCAATTTTTGCCGTAAAAGAAAAATTATGAATTTGGAAAAATTTTTTATTTTGCATGTCTATGCAGTGAGAGGAATGTATACACCGAATTCCATGATTCCAGCTGCGCCCATTTGGTTGGTGCCTTTTTTACCCCCTTGACATTACTACGCAATTAGAATTTCATATATTCTAGCTGTAGTCGTTTAATTCGTACTATTTTTATCCGTTTATTTTCCATGTCTAAGCAGTCAGAGGAATGTATACTCCGAATTTCATGACTCTATCTGTGGTCATTTGGTTGGTACTATTTTTATCCCCTTTTTCTATTTTGACCCCAAAAAGTACGAATTTCGAAAAATCCGTTTATTTTCCGTGTCTACATAGTCAGAAGAATGTATACTCCGAATTTCATGACTCTAGCTGCGGTCATTTGATTGGTACTATTTTTATCCCCTTTTTAGATATAACCCCAAAAAGTACGAATTTTGAAAAATCCGTGTATTTTACTTGTCTATTCTATCAGAGGAATGTGTACACCGAATTTCATTATTCTAGGTACAGCCGTTTGGTCGGTACCATTTTTATCCCTCTATTCACATTTGCCCCTTAAAAGTACGAATTTGGAAAAAATACTTTTATATTATGTACCTACTCAATTAGAGGCATGTACGCACCAAATTTCGTGTTTCTAGCTGTTGTCGTTTAATATGTACCATTTTTCTCCCTTTTTTGCACCATTTCACCCCCTACAAATAAGAATCACTTTATTGTGTACGTTTTTGTTATAAGGGGAATGCGCATACCAAATATCAAACAAATATAAACAGACATATTCAAAAAAACTGCTTAAAACTGTAAAATATTAGGGATTTTTATGGGTATTTTTAGTCCTTGTGAGGGAAAATTTTTTCCCTTTGGGCCGATTTCGCCCCGTTTCAATCCCAACCGATCTACGACTATAAGACGCATTTATGGAAAATTTGAATGTGCTAGCATCTTTCGTTTAGATGCGAGCGTGCTTTCAACAGACGGACGGACGTACGGACATGGCTAGATCGTCTTAGATTTTTATGACGATCAAGAATACATATACTTTATAGTATCTCAGGTCGATATTTCAAGGTGTTACAAACGGAATGACAAAGTTAGTATACCCCCATCCTGGAGGTGGATGGCATACAAAAATAATTTTATAAATAAACTAGCTGATCCGACAGAAACTTTCCTGTCCATATTTTAAATAGTTTATTAGTGGTTGTTGTGTGGATTTTAAATTAACTTTAAATAATCATTTATCCATTATTGCTGTCATAGATATTGAATTTAAGGATACGGTCGTGGATATTAAATTCAGATTTCGCCAATGAAAGATAAAGCATGCATGATGAATTCTTTCGCCACTATACTGCTGGTTGGTAAAAATCACCAAAAGAATCATTGCACCACCTGGAATGTTTTTATTGCTGCAGTCGAACAGACCTTCGAAATGTTGCTCGTTGAAATTTCGTTCGCTGATAGCCTTTCAACAAATGAGATGTAATTCCCAAATGAAGAAAGTGCAAATCTTATTGAATTCTGCAAGAGAATCGTTGCCAAATCTATATGATCGAGAAGACAATCACTCCAGTTCCACCGTTCATAACTTTCGAACGTTTATTACCGAGTTGAATTAGTTAGAATTGATTCTCGACATGGTACTTTGGGCGAAATCATTGGGATAGGGCTATCAAAATGTATTCATTTAAAAATTGTGACTGTTGACAGTGAAAAGGGATACGATTTTCATCTGGAGATTGCGAGTAGGTAGTCTGGGTATGGAGAGTTTAAATTATCCTCAGTTTCAAACCTGGACGATCAGACATTGTCGTCTTTGTATTTGGTCCACAAATCATCACAAATCGGTAACTAATGGCAGCATTTTGAGATATTTATAGAAAATAATTCCGTTGTTTATCTAATACATTTGTCGCAATCAAAACATCTTCGTTGGTATAATCCCAATGAGTGTCGATCTAATGAGTCGGTAGAAAATACATGACATACCTGAAATTGGATTTCACTGTTTATTAAAACAAATATATAACGAAGATTTCTTTGATGTGAATCAATTTTAAGAAAACTGTTTCAGTATATTTGGCTCTCCTTATAACGAATTTCCTTATAGCGAATTGGGGGATAACTCTCATGGTGGCAAGTAATATACCGAATATGCCGATATTGCTAAGCCGTTACCTATGTATATAGGGACAACATTCTACATTTAAAGGTTTCCGTACCATTTTTTTGAAAGACAAACAACCTAACAAATAATGTGCTTGCTTTTCTTGATGTATTGAAGAAAGGTGGAAAATAAATAAAAAATAGCGACATAATTATCAGGTCACTCGAAATTCGTTATAGACAGTTTCGACTGTATATCATAGGAAAACTGGCCGATGTTGTAGACGATAGTCGATCTGCATGTGTGAAGTATACTCTTTTAATATTTTCCATATGAAATGCCATGGAAAGATGATAGTAAAACGAACCAACCGAATCATCAAAACAAGTCGTCCCTATCGCAGATTATCATAAACGTGCGTAAAATATTACGAATTTTTGCAATTTGTCCGAATTTTCTTTATAATATACATAACCTACATTTTTATACACTCCACGAGAGTATTATGGCTTTGTGCATTTGTTTGTAACACCCAAAAGGAAGCGGGATAGACCCATTGTTAAGTATACCGATCGACTTAGAATCACTTTCTCAGTCGATTTAGCAATGTCCGTCTGTCCGTCTGTCCGTCTGTCTGTCCATCTATTGTTGTAATCAAACTACAGGTCGCAATTATAGCCCGATCTTAACAAAAATTGGCACAAGTAAGTTTTGTGCATCAAGGACGAACGTTATTTAATTTGGAGCAAATCGGTTCAGATTTAGACATAGCCCCCATACAAATGTCGCTCCCGATTTGACATTGTCCGCTCTAGAAACCATATATTGTACCCAATTTTCTTTAAATTTGGCTCAACATCTTATAATCCAACTAGAGACACCTATGCAAAAATTGGATAAGATCGGTTCAGATTTAGATATAGCCCCCATACAAATGTCGCTCCCGATTTGACATTTTCCGCTCTAGAAACGACATATTGTACCCGATTTTCTTTAAATTTTACATAACATCTTACAATCCAACTAGAAACACCTACGCAGAAATTCGGTAAGATCGGTTCAGTTTTAGATATAGCCCCCATACAAATGTCGCTACCGATTTGACATTTTCAGCTCTAGAAACCACATATTGTACCCGATTTTCTTTAAATTTGGCACAACATCATATAATCCAACTATAAACACCTGTACAAAAATTGGGTAAGATCGGTTCAGATTTAGATATAGCCCCCATACAAATGTCGCTCCCGATTTGACATTTTCCGCTCTAGAAACCACATATTATACTCGATTTTCTTTAAATTTGGCAAAACATCTTATAATCCAACTAGAAACACATGTGCAGAAATTAGGTAAGATCGGTTCAGATTTAGATATAGCCCTCATACAAATGTCGCTCCCGATTTGACATTTTCCGCTGTAGAAACTACATATTGTACCCGATTTTCTTTAAATTTGGCACAACATCTTATAATCCAACTAGAAACACCTATGCAGAAAGTGGGCAAGATCGGTTCAGATTTAGATATAACCCCCATACAAATGTCGCTCCCGATTTGACATTTTCCGCTCAAGAAACCACATATTGTATCCGATTTTCTTTATATTTGGCACAACATCATATAATCCAACTATAAACACCTATGCAAAAATTGGGTAAGTTCGATTCAAATTTAGATATAGCCCCCATACAAATGTCGCTCCCGATTTGACATTGTCCGCTCTAGAAACGACATATTGTACCCGATTTTCTTTAAATTTGACACAACATCTTACAATCCAACTAGAAACACCTACGCATAAATTGGGTAAGATCGGTTCAGTTTTAGATATAGCCCCCATACAAATGTCGCTCCCGATTTGACATTTTCCGCTCTAGAAACCACATATTATACTCGATTTTCTTTAAATTTGGCAAAACATCTTATAATCCAACTAGAAACACATGTGCAGAAATTAGGTAAGATCGGTTCAGATTTAGATATAGCCCTCATACAAATGTCGCTCCCGATTTGACATTTTCCGCTGTAGAAACTACATATTGTACCCGATTTTCTTTAAATTTGGCACAACATCTTATACTCCAACTAGAAACACCTATGCAGAAAGTGGGCAAGATCGGTTCAGATTTAGATATAGCCCCCATACAAATGTCGCTCCCGATTTGACATTTTCCGCTCTAGAAACGACATATTGTACCCGATTTTCTTTGAATTGGGCACAACATCTTATAAGCCAATTATAAACACCTATGCAAAAATTGGGTATGATCGGTTCCGATTTAACATTTTTTGTCAAACTTTTTCACCGAATTAAATTGTAATTGTATGTATTGTATAGAAAGTGGAGTGTATCATAGAGTCGGCCCCGCCCGACTTTAGCCTTTCCTTACTTGTTGTCAATTAAAAACTTTCACAGAATCATAACGAATATAACAGAAAATAATTTCGCATAACCATTGACTAAATCGAGACCTATAATCTTGAGTTGATTCAAAAAATCCTATAGAAAAGGCACATTCAGTTTTTTTACAAATTTTCCAAGTTTGCGGTCAACTTTCCCCAAGTTTTTTCATCTTAAAACTTAGTTTGGACTACTTCGAACAATTTGCAACAAAAATCAGCCAAATCGGTTCAGCCGTTCTCAAGTGATGCGATTACCAACGAACATCATTTCATTTGTATACACTCCACGAGAGTATTATTATTATATAGATATACAAATTTATTTATTTTAAAACACTATATATATTTCGAAGTTCAAAAAGTACGACATTATTCAGAAAGATCGAAAAAAGCTTAAATACCCTAAATATTGGGTGACTGTAGGTGCATTTTCAGCTACAACCGTGTGGTTGTATGTATACGCTCCACGAGAGTATTATGTCTTTGTGCATTTGTTTGTAACACCCAAAAGGAAGGGATATAGACCCATTGTTAATTATATCGATCGACTTAGAATTACTTTCTGAGTCTATTTAGCAATGTCCGTCTGTCCATGTATTGTTGTAATCACGATACAGGTCGCAATTGTAACCAGAACCAAACGAAACTTTGCACAACGAAGTTTTTCGGGACACGGAAGAACGCTATTTAATTTGAAGGAAATCGGTTCAGATTTAGATATAGCCCCCATACGAATTTCACTCCCGATTTGGCCCTTTTCACTCCAGAATCCACATATTTTAACAGATTTTCTTCAAAATTAGCAAAACACTTTATATTTGAACTGGAAAATCCTGTTGTAAATATGTGTTAGATCGGTTCAGATTTATATATAGCTCCCATACAAATTTCGCTCCCAATTTGAATTTTTCCGCTCTAGAATCCACATATTTAAATAGATTTTCTTCAAAATTCGCAAAACACCTTATATTTCAACTGGAAACACCTGTTGTAAATATGTGTTAGATCGGTTCAGATTTATATATAGCTCCCATACAAATTTCGCTCCCCCAGAAACCGCGTATTTTCAGAGAATTTCTTAAAATTGAGCATAACACGTTATACTACAACTAGAAGAAGTAATTGTGAAAGTTAGTCACTTGTTTGGATATATCCCCGATACAAATATTATTCTCGATTTGACAAATTGGACCAGATCATATTAGCCTGTGATTAGGAAACATACAAAAAATTTTTCCGTTTCACTTTTTTACTGAATTGTATTCCGGTAGAAAGTTGAGTGTATCATATAGTCGGCCCCGCCCGACTTTAGCCTTTCCTTACTTGTTTTATCCTATTTTAATTCCAAAAGTAAAAATTTCGTCATTTTCTCGCTCACTTTTCCCATTTTTACCGGAAAAGGAAAAAAATAAAGTACAAATTTGGAAAAATATTTTTATTTTACGTTTCTATGATGTCAGAGGAATGTATACGTCGAATTTCATTATTCTAGGTGCAGCAGTTTGGTTGGTACCATGTTTATCCCACTATTCCCATTTTACCCACTTAAAAGTACGAATTTGAAAAACTTTCATTTTACATGTACTAGAGAAATGTACACAACGACTTTCCCGTTTCAAGGTACCATTGAAAGGTACCATTTTTATCCCATTTCGCAGCCTAAAAATAAGAATCGCTTTATGGTGCGCGTTTAATTTATAAGTGGAATGTACATACCAAATATCAAGTAAATATAAGTAAACATTCAAAAAACTTGCTTAATTAGTCGAAATATTAGTGGAAAATGTGTTCTCTCTGGACCGATTTCGCCCACTTTCAATCCCAACCTATCTACAACTATTGGACGTCCTAGCTCATTTTGTTTAGATGCTAGCGTGCTTCGCCTTCCATAGTCAGTCCGACTAACCTCTTAAACATAAAAACTTCGAAATATGTACAAAATACAATGCGCATCATCTCGGTTAGAGGGATGTACACATCGAATTTAACGATTCTAGCTGCAATACTTTGGTTGGTACGATTTGTATCGCTTTCATACAATACAATTCAATTCGGTGAAAAAGTGAAAATGGGAAGGTTATTTGTATCCTGTAAATGTATGTGTTTGACAGCAAATGTTAAATCGGAAAGGACATTTGTATGAGGTTATATTGAAACCTGGATCGAAATAGGTAAAATATAAAATGTATAGTTTGGCCAAAATCGGTTAAACTTTTGGGAGCAACATTTGTATTTGGGCTATATTTAAATCTGAACCGATCTTACCCACTTTCACAATAAGAGCTTTTAGTTGGATTATAAGATGTTGTGCCAATTTTAAAGAAAATTGGGTGGTTTTAGGAGCGGAAAAAGTCAAATCGGGAGCGACATTTGTATGTGGGCTATATCTAAATCTGAAACGATCTTGCCCAATTTCTGCAAAGGTGTTTCTAGTTGGATTATAAGATGTTGTGCCAAATTTAAAGAAAATCGGGTACAATATGTGGGTTCTACAGAGGAAAATGTCAAATCGGGAGCGACATTTGTATGGGGGCTATATCTAAATCTGAAACGATCTTGCGTTCTAGTTGGGTTATAAGATGTTGTGCCAAATTTAAAGAAAATCGGGTACAATATGTGGGTTCTAGAGCGCAAAAGTTAATTCGTGAGCGACATTTGTATGGGGGCTTTATCTACATCTGAACCGATCTTACCCAATTTCTGCATAGGTGTTTCTAGTTGGATTATAAAATGTTGTGCCAAATTTAAAGAAAATCGAGTACAATATGTGGTTTCTAGAGCGGAAAATGTCAAATCGGACTATATCTAAATCTGAACCGATTTGCCTCAAATTAAATAGCGTTCGTCATTTATCCACAAAACTTCGTTGTGCCAATTTTTGTTAAGATCGGACTATAATTGCGACCTGTAATTTGATTACAACAATAGATGGACATACGGACAGACAGACGGACATTGCTAAATCGACTCAAAAAGTGATTCTAATCCGGTCTGTATAATAAACGATGGGTCTAACTCGTTTCCTTTTGGGTGTTACAAACAAATGCACAAAGACATAATACTCTCGTGGAGTGTATAAAAATATTATGTTTCTGTAAAGGGGGTTTCCCCAGCTATCTGTAATAAATATCGTATTTAAAAAATCTTCTGCGCCTACAAAGAGTGTCATAACTTCTACATATATAGCAAAAAAAATATTTTTTCGTCCCAACAAAAAATATTTTTTTTGGAGAGATAAACCGTAGGTCGTATTGAGATAAACTGTGTACTCAGTTAACTATTTGGTGATATTTTCCTCCTCTTAAAAGACTTTTAATTTCAACGTTTTACCTACATTTTTTACGTATTTATTTAGGTTATTCAAGTTTTACTTTTTAAGAGAGAAAACTTAAAATGGTTGCTAATGCTAAACTAAACTGGCTCGGATGTCGACTTCTAGAATCGGAAGTCACATTTATTTCACAAGACGTCAGCATTTTCTAGAGTGTTCGCATAAATTATTGGATTCACGTAATGCATTAAATGGCACAATCTATGAATGACCAATTGACTGCCCGTTCCCAAAAAAAATCGCCGTATTCGCCAAAAGTTTCCCTGAATAACTTTGAGAGCATTTCCTCAGTTCGAGATTTTGCGAATCATTTGTTGATTCTCTTCAATTGAAATGCGGCATTTGGCTTATTGAGCTATTAGCCTCAACACAGAACAGAATATTGAGATAAAACGGCGACATGAAAAATCGCCCAAAAGAACAAATTGGAAAAAAAATGAAAGAAGGACCCAAAGCGTATAATGAAATTACGCCAAAAAATAAATGAAACAACATATTCCTGTATATTGATAGTTATTTAGGCAGGATAATTTGTGTGGAAGGTGGCACATGAACCAGCTTCCACATTTGTAAAACAGTTGTAAAAACATTATCAAATATCAAGTCATAGTGGATTGCACGCACCATATTCCAGGTGAGTCGAACGTCTATAAAAGCTTTGCTATATATCAAATATTATTATTATTTCGACAGTTATCGCGTAAACCATCCAGCCAGACGGAAGTCACTCCTTCAATGTGTTACACTTTTTTCTGCCCCATTTTTCATATAAAAAATCGACTAAAAATTTGAGTAATTTTTAATATGAAAAATTGTCCAAAAATATATCATCAGTGACGGTTTACTGGCGGCCTTCGGTCGAGTTTAAAGATTTTCCAAAGTCGGTCATTTTTCATAATTTTATTGGGCGATTTTTCGTTCACCCAGAAAAAACAAACCACGAATTGAATAATGATTTTCGAAATAAATTACACAATGTGGAAGCGTCGATCTGTCCTTAATCTGTGCATGTTGAAATGTAAAACCAAACCGAGACCAATCGATAATATCGTTACCGGATATTGTCAATTTGTGAACGTTTAATCGTTTTTGGAAAATAAAACCTCTTCCATAAATGTTGCCATTGACAACACAGTTATTTAATCACCTATTGCACTTCACGGGCAGCACAGTGGAATGTAGTACAAAATCAAATGCATTTAATAATCGTCTTGTCTGAACTTACAACATTATCATATCCCAGTTATTTGCTGAATAATGTATGTTATTGGCATGATAACTGTGCTGATGTTACTGGCAGCTAGAAAGCAAAGGTTAAGTTATCGGTTCATTGATAACGACGTTAGTAATTTATGTTATATACCATAGACAGCAAATGCTTGCGGAATTAATTAAAAATGAATATTGGAAATTATCCTTTTTATACAAAGACCTTTCATGTGTCAAGTCAGTTGCAGCATGCAGTGTGGCAGTAGCAGAACTAACTCAAGAAATTATGAAGTTATAATCGTTGTGTATAAACAAATAACAAAGGAAACGGAGTAACATACATATATTTCTCATTTAATACATACCACCGGTGGAACAGACTGGTGGTATGTGGGCAGTCTCACGTCCATTTGTATCATCACCATTGTATAGTCACCATTCAGAAACTATCCTCAGTTCATAAGTTAGTCACAATAAAATTTTCAAGAGAATCCGCACTTCGGAACGTGTTTTATGAAAGTTTTAAAATATAGTTTGTGTGGGCGGTGGCACGCCTTTTTTTCGTATAATGACCCAGTATATCCTGTAACCATCCCTTGCCCATCGTTATGCCTGTTGTGATAGTTTTAAAATATTTTTTGTGTGGGAGGTACCACCCCCTTTGTCCTATCGTGACCTAGACTATCCAGGAACCATCCTCAGTGCAAAAGATAGATACAGTAAAATTTTCAGGCGAATCGGTCCACCGGTTTGGAGTCCTATACGCAACATACAGACATACAGACACACATTCATTTTTATATATATAGATGACCTATTGTAGTCAAGGGTCATCCTCTGTTGTTTACAATAAAATATTCAAGTGAATCAATCCATTACGTGTTTTGTGATAATTTTAATATATAGTTGGTGTGGGCAGTCTCACGTCCATTTGTATGATGACCATTGTATAGTCACCATTCAGAAACTATCCTCTGTTCAGAAGTTAGTCACAATAAAATTGTCAAGAGAATCCGCACTTCGGAACGTGTTTTATGAAAGTTTTAAAATATAGTTTGTGTGGGCGGTGCCACGCCTCTTTTTCGTATAATGACCTAGTATATCCTGGAACCATCCCTTGCCCAGAAGTTAGCTGCAGTAAAATTATCGAGCGAATCCACCCATCGGTATGCATGTTGTGATAGTTTTAAAATATTTTTGTGTGGGAGGTACCACCCCCCTTTGTCCTATCGTGACCTAGACTATCCAGTAACCATCCTCTGTCCAAAAGATAGATACAGTAAAATTTTCAGGCGAATCGGTCCACCGGTTTGGCGTCCTATACGGAACATACAGACATACAGACATACAGACACACATTGATTTTTATATATATAGATTGAAAAAACATGATCTTTTAAAACACCCTCCAAATATATAAGTCCTAAATTTTACATGTATCTATGGATATTATGTACTAGCTAGGGACAAATGGAACAAAATATTTTTTTTGCGATTTTGTTCCTGTGAGGTTCGTCTAAAAACGATTTAAAAAATCATTTTTTCTCAATCTTATTTCAACATATTTTTCGAGTTTAGAACTCCAAAATACATAAGAAATTTAATACAAAGTCCATCGACAAATTTTATTTTATCAAAAGTATTATTTGCAAAAATTCTTAAATCGATGAGTACTGATTAGAAAATATTTAGTGTAATTTGGTAACCACATATAATGACTTTTCAGTAAGAAACTATTACCACATCCCTGCGGCAAAGATAGGAATGACAATAATTTTAGTAAGAAATCCAAAAATTTGGAATATAATATAAATAAAAATTGGAATATATATAACATTTTTCTCATATTTATAATAAGATTTGCCTGAACATTTAAAATAGTAATACTAATACTAATACTAATACTAATACTAATACTAATACTAATACTAATACTAATACTAATACTAATACTAATACTAATACTAATACTAATACTAATACTAATACTAATACTAATACTAATACTAATACTAATACTAATACTAATACTAATACTAATACTAATACTAATACTAATACTAATACTAATACTAATACTAATACTAATACTAATACTAATACTAATACTAATACTAATACTAATACTAATACTAATACTAATACTAATACTAATACTAATACTAATACTAATACTAATACTAATACTAATACTAATACTAATACTAATACTAATACTAATACTAATACTAATACTAATACTAATACTAATACTAATACTAATACTAATACTAATACTAATACTAATACTAATACTAATACTAATACTAATACTAATACTAATACTAATACTAATACTAATACTAATACTAATACTAATACTAATACTAATACTAATACTAATACTAATACTAATACTAATACTAATACTAATACTAATACTAATACTAATACTAATACTAATACTAATACTAATACTAATACTAATACTAATACTAATACTAATACTAATACTAATACTAATACTAATACTAATACTAATACTAATACTAATACTAATACTAATACTAATACTAATACTAATACTAATACTAATACTAATACTAATACTAATACTAATACTAATACTAATACTAATACTAATACTAATACTAATACTAATACTAATACTAATACTAATACTAATACTAATACTAATACTAATACTAATACTAATACTAATACTAATACTAATACTAATACTAATACTAATACTAATACTAATACTAATACTAATACTAATACTAATACTAATACTAATACTAATACTAATACTAATACTAATACTAATACTAATACTAATACTAATACTAATACTAATACTAATACTAATACTAATACTAATACTAATACTAATACTAATACTAATACTAATACTAATACTAATACTAATACTAATACTAATACTAATACTAATACTAATACTAATACTAATACTAATACTAATACTAATACTAATACTAATACTAATACTAATACTAATACTAATACTAATACTAATACTAATACTAATACTAATACTAATACTAATACTAATACTAATACTAATACTAATACTAATACTAATACTAATACTAATACTAATACTAATACTAATACTAATACTAATACTAATACTAATACTAATACTAATACTAATACTAATACTAATACTAATACTAATACTAATACTAATACTAATACTAATACTAATACTAATACTAATACTAATACTAATACTAATACTAATACTAATACTAATACTAATACTAATACTAATACTAATACTAATACTAATACTAATACTAATACTAATACTAATACTAATACTAATACTAATACTAATACTAATACTAATACTAATACTAATACTAATACTAATACTAATACTAATACTAATACTAATACTAATACTAATACTAATACTAATACTAATACTAATACTAATACTAATACTAATACTAATACTAATACTAATACTAATACTAATACTAATACTAATACTAATACTAATACTAATACTAATACTAATACTAATACTAATACTAATACTAATACTAATACTAATACTAATACTAATACTAATACTAATACTAATACTAATACTAATACTAATACTAATACTAATACTAATACTAATACTAATACTAATACTAATACTAATACTAATACTAATACTAATACTAATACTAATACTAATACTAATACTAATACTAATACTAATACTAATACTAATACTAATACTAATACTAATACTAATACTAATACTAATACTAATACTAATACTAATACTAATACTAATACTAATACTAATACTAATACTAATACTAATACTAATACTAATACTAATACTAATACTAATACTAATACTAATACTAATACTAATACTAATACTAATACTAATACTAATACTAATACTAATACTAATACTAATACTAATACTAATACTAATACTAATACTAATACTAATAAAGGGTGATTTTTTAAGAGCTTGATAACTTTTTTTTTAAAAAAAACGCATAAAATTTGCAAAATCTCATCGGTTCTTTATTTGAAACGTTAGATTGGTCCATGACATTTACTTTTTGAAGATAATTTCATTTAAATGTTGACCGCGGCTGCGCCTCAAGTGGTCCATCCGCTTAGTCCAATTTTGGCATTTCCACGTTTTTGAGTAACAGAGGCCCAATTGCTGCGAACGGCGACGAATCGATAATTGATGGTCATCATTAACATTGGCCGATACAGCTGCGATATTTTCTTCAGTTCGTACTCTACGTAAGCGTCTTGGTGGTTTAATGTCCGACAATGTAAATTTGGTGCGAAATTTAGTCACAATAGCCCGAATAGCCGCTTCAGTGGGTCGATTAAACTGACCATAAAATGGAAGCGTGCGATGAACTTTCTTAACAGAGCACGCATTTTGATAATAAAATTCAATGATTTGCAAGCGTTGCTCGTTAGTAAGTCTATTCATGATGAAATGTCAAAGCATACTGAGCATCTTTCTCTTTGACACCATGTCTGAAATCCCACGTGATCTGTCAAATACTAATGCATGAAAATCCTAACCTCAAAAAAATCACTCTTTATATTTATATCTGCCTAGTGCAAAAAACGACTAAAATATATTTTCTTCCTAAATTTTTCGACGACTGTTCTACAACCAATGTTTGTGCTTGAAAATGAAATTCACAATATTTGTAGCCATCTTATTTACCTTTAATTTAAGGGGTGGGCCATTTAAAATTTTGAATTACCGATTACTTTGACTTTGAAAGGCATTCTACCTTCATTTTTTCATTAATTTTTATTTTATTTTCAGGTTTATGATTGACATTTGCAAAATGGGACGCGTCCTATGCGTTTTCGGTTATTCCAATGGGCTGAAGATTGTTTGGCAGGAGCCAAAAGAAAAATCGTGTTTTCAGATGAAGCACATTTTCATCTCTTTAGCTATGTCAATAAGCAAAATTGTCGCATATGGGATTCAGAGAACCCACAAGTGACTATTGAAAAGCCAATACATCCACAAAAAGTCACTGTTTGGTGTTGATTTTGGACCGGCGTCATAATTGGTCATTCTTTTTCAAAAATGAGAATTACGGTCACCGGTGAGTGTTACTGTGCCATGCACAATAAATTTTTGTTTGCAAAACTTTAAGAGAATGACATGGATGATATTTGGATTCAACAAGACGGGGCCACATGTTACACAGCGAACGCAACCATCGCACCGTTTTTGAAAATCGAATAAACAGCCGAAATTGTAGTGTCAATAGGCCGTATCAGAGCTGTGGTTTGAGCCCTTTGGATTATTTTCTGTGGAGCAATTAAAGATAAATAATACGCAAACCATCCAGACACAATAGAAGCGTTGAAACATGAAATCGAAGTTGCCATTGAAGAGATTCGATCCGGAACAATGGGAAATGTACTGAAAATGGGGTTAATCGGATGAGGTACTGCCGAGCCTGTCGTGGTAGTCATATAAATGATATTATGTTCCATTATTAAATGACAAAGTTCAACCTTTCTAATAAAACCAGAAATTTGAAAAAATAATCAGTACTTTTTCTTTTATAGCAGATTCTAATTTAAAATGTTACATGGTCCACCCTATATTATCGGGCGTGAGAAGACATTTAGTCTCACAATGATAAAGTATAATGCCTTCCACGGTGGGCAGATTCGGCTTGGACGACCTTATCGCATTTTATTTGTTTTAATTAACATGTAAGAAGAACTTCCACATTTATTCACCTTTAGTTGAAGTATTCTATAGCCATTAACCCAGTGATGCGACATTTAAGTTAATTAAAATTGCAATATGTTGCAAGGGAATATTTCTAATTAAATTCAATGTTAGCCTATTAACGGAAGTAATTAACAAAATATGTGAAGATTAAACATCATTGTCTAGGACTTATACATATGGTGAATATGTTAATCTTACAACGGATGCTCTTAACACATATTCGGCAAATATCCTTTAAAACCATTATTTTGGGCCTAGCCACAATCATAATCCATGAAGATTTCTTTTTTTGGGGATTTTTTAAGCTCATCATAATTCAGTTAAATTTAAAACTCAATGATTTATTCACACTCACGAACCGTGTTAATGTCGCATTTCAAACACCTCCAAATTTTGCTGTCTGCTGAGGAAGTTTTAAATTCATAGATACGTGTGAAAAAGGTTAGGAATAGCAACAAAGCGAATGTAAAATATGGAATAAAATCCTTAGGAAAAATATAAATTTTAAGGATGTTATAAATGACTGAATAGGGTTTCATCACTGTCTGGCAACTGTAAAGCATTTAATTTCAATGTCTGTGGGAAGGTATCCCAAAAGTTCAAATGTGTATACAAATTTGCTAATGAAGGTATTAAAGTTTGAATTTTAATATTTTCTTTACAACCACCGTCACGCTGTGGAAAAATCCAAATAAAATTAAAAATTTCTGTAGTTATTTTTGACAAAAAGTTACAAACATTTTATAATTTCTTCAATGACACTCTAATTAAATACATTTTTATAAAATTTATCTTCGCCTGTTTTCCTTTTCTCCCACTTGGCAATCTTCCCATTTGAGCGCAGATTTCTCCATTCTCATATTAACTGTGAATGTATGCAAATGTGTAAATATCCAAAAAAAAATTATTACATGATTGTTATTTCTATTTCCGGAATTTTCATCGCAACATGAACCCTTTCAAGCAAAGGTCGCACTTCAGCCTAAATACGCCCTTAAATACGGATTTGAACCTTTTACGAGCTTAACTCTTCCCCGGAGCTTATTTACACAAAAACTTTGCTTCATTTTCGAGCTTGTTAAAATTAATGTTGTATAACTTGTGTTGAACAAATTTAATGCGACTTTGTTTGGTGTTCCACTTAGAGGACTTTTAAAGTGAATCCTTTCCATTGTGATTTGCATAAGTTCTAAAAGGGATTTTGTTTTTCATTTTCATTTTAATGTTAAAATGTATAATTTGAATGTGCATAGAACGCATTAAAATAATGGCTGTTGTATCCCCAAAAGGGTTGTTCACTTTGATTTGCCATGTACCATTACCATACCAGTACCATTATGTGCCATTGCCCCAGTAGCAAATTTGGCGGACAGGGTCCATTCAGCATTCGCTTCCTTACCCACACTGCATAACACTATTTTTGGGTTCTATTCGGATAATATATGGATTACGAATTTCTCACAACGTCACTGAATATGTTTTATTTTTCGGCGTAATGATGAAAAATATTTCAATGTAATAATACAGTATCAGTATAGATATTAAAACCGATAACCAGTTAACCAATATTAACCACAGAAGTTCCACACACGATGTTCACAAGTTGAATTAAAAACCAGTAAGGAAAGGCTAAAGTCGGGCGGGGCCGACTATATGATACACTCCACTTTCTATCCGAAACAATTCAATTCGGTGAAAAAGTGAAAACGGGAAGGATTTTTGTATCCTGTAAATGTAAGTGTTTGTATGGGGGCTATATCTAAATCTGAACCGATATTACCCAATTTTCTAGTTGTATTGTAAGATGTTGTGTCAAATTTAAAGAAAATCGGGTACAATATGTCGTTGCTAGAGCGGAAAATGCCAAATCGGGAGCGACTTTTGTATGGGGGCTATATCTAAATCTGAACCGATATTACCCAATTTTTGCGTAGGAGTTTCTAGTTGGATTATAAGATGTTGAGCCACATTTAAAGAATATCGGGTACAATATGTGGTATTTAGAGCGAAAAATGTCAAATTAGGAGCGACATTTGTATGGGGGCTATATCTAAATCTGAACCGATATTACCGAATATCTGCATAGAAGTTTGTAGTTGGATTGTAAGATGTTGTGTCAAAATCTAAGAAAATCGGGTACAATATGTCGTTGCTAGAGCGGAAAATGTCAAATCGGGAGCGACATTTGTATGGGGGCTATATCTAAATCTGAACCGATCTTATACAGTTTTTGCATCTGTGTTTTTAGTTGGATTATAAGATGTTGAGCCAAATTTAAAGAAAATTGGGTACAATATGTGGTTTCTAGAGCGGAAAAAGTCAAATCGGGCGCGACATTTGTATGCAGGCTATATCTAAATGTGAACCGATTTGCCTCAAATTAAATAGCGTTCGTCCTTGATCCACAAAACTTACTTGTGCCAACTTTTGTTAAGATTGTGCTATAATTGCGACTTGTAATTTGATTGCAACAATAGATGGACAGACAGACAGGCAGACGGATATTGCTAAATCGACTCAGAAAATGATTCTAAGCCGATCGGTATAATTAACATTGGGTCTATCTCCCTTCCTTTTGTTTGTTACAAACAAATGCACAAAGACATAATACTCTCGTGGAGTGTATAAAAATTCCATATTTTATGTTTTCTAAGTAAATAAAATTTAGAGTGAGCTTTTGGTAAGAAATCAATAAAAATTTAAAAAATGTTGAAAAAACTGTAAGTCATCGTACAAATCATGATTACTGCACACACGCTGTAAATTTCCGAGTGGTATCTCAAGCAGTCTCTGAGGAGAATTTTTTTCCAAATAAATAAAAATTAAAAAAATATTTTTGAAAATTTAAAAATTAGTGATTTTTTGATAAAATTACCATTTTCAATTTTTCTGTCAAAAAACAACAATTTTCTTGGTTGTGTAAACCCCCCAAATATGCAGAACTTAAATGATGCAGTGTTGTCACAGTTTAAAAAATCATATAAAATATAAACTCCAAACGGATTCACCAAACTTAATCACCATCGGAAGGCCTTCGGAAAATTCTCGATGGTTAAACATAAAATTCCTCAAATACTCCTCAATCTCGACATACTGACATTTATCTTATCGCCGTCTTTTATGCTCTAACTTTTCGGGATTTCCGTGATATAAAGAGTGATTTTTTTGAGGTTAGGATTTTCATGCATTAGTATTTGACAGATCACGTGGGATTTCAGACATGGTGTCAAAGAGAAAGATGCTCAGTATGCTTTGACATTTCATCATGAATCGTCTTACAAACGAACAACGCTTGCAAATTATTGAATTTTATTATCAAAATGCGTGCTCTGTTAAGAAAGTTCATTGCGCGCTTCCATTTTATGGTCAGTTTAATCGACCCACTGAAGCGGCTATTCGGGCTATTGTGACTAAATTTCGCACCAAATTTACATTGTTGGACATTAAACCACCAACACGCTTAAGTAGAGTGCGAACTGAAGAAAATATCGCAGCTGTATCGGCCAGTGTTAATGATGACCACCAATTTTCGATTCGTCGCCGTTCGCACCAATTGGGTCTCTGTTACTCAAAAACGTGGAAATGCCAAAATTGGACTAAGCGGATGGACCACCTAAGACGCAGCCGCGGTCAACATTTAAATGAAATTATCTTCAAAAAGTAAATGTCATGGACCAATCTAACGTTTCAAATAAAGAACCGATGAGATTTTGCAAATTTTATGCGTTTTTTTTTTTAAAAAAGTTATCAAGCTCTTAAAAAATCACCCTTTACTAACTTTGCCATTCCGTTTGTAACACATTGAAATATCGACCTGAGACTCTATAGGGTATATCTATTCTTGATCGTCATAAAATTCTAAGAAAAATACCCATAATAACCCCTAATATTTTAGAGTATTTAAGCAAATTTTTTTTAATATGTCTGCTTGTACTTACTTGATATTAGATATGCGCATTCTCGTTATAACAAAAACGTGCGCCTGAAAGTGATTTTTATTCGTAGGGGGTGAAATGGGACTAAAACGGATAAAAATGGTGCATATCAGACGACAACAGCTAGAAACACGAAATTCGGTGTGTACATTCCTCTAATTGAGTAGAGACATATTATAAAAGTATTTTTTCCAAATTCGTACTTTTAAGGGGTAAAATGGGAATAGAGGGATAAAAATGGTACCAACCAAACGGCTGCACCTAGAGTAATGAAATTCTGTATATACATTCTTATGACTGCGTAGACCAAATTCGTACTCTCAAGGGATACAATGGTTGTTTGTTAAAAAAAAAACTTGTTGATTGCGACACTATAATTCTGAAAGGGCATGTTGAGTAGACCACTTTATTAGAAAAAACTTATAGTCCAGATGAAGCTCATTTTCATCTCGGCGACTATGCCAATAAGCAAATTTGGGTTCAGAAAACCCAATGCATCCACAACGAGTAATTGTTTGGTGTGGATTTTGGGCTGGCGGCATCATTGGGCCCTGTACTGGAAAAATGGATTGATCGAATGACGTACTGCCGAGTCAGTAGTGGTAGCCATAATAATGATATTGTGTTTTATTATTAAATAACAAAGTTCAACCTTTCCAATAAAACCAGAAATTTGAAAAAAATAAAAATTCTTATTGTCTATTCTTATTTAAAAATGTAAATGGTCCTCTACTATACTATGTAAAACAAGTAAAAACGGAGTTAAGTTCGGCCGGGACGAACATTATATACCCTCCACCATGGATTGCATTCCACAGATGTTGTCGGTTTTCGTAGAAGTGCAGTAATATTACAGGAAAATATAATTTTTTTAATATAGCCAAACCAAAACAAATACAAATATTGAAAAATTAATTTTATAAATAAATATAATATTTTAATTATTTCAAACCACGCTTATAAGGTAATGCTACCAATACGTCAATTCAAAAAATAAATATTCTTATATTTATATTTTCAAAGCCATAAATATTGGTAGATAGTGTGTGCTACAGTTGGTTGTATTTCCATTCTATTTTAATTCCAAAAGTAAAAATTTTGAAAATTGATTATCAGACGTACATAGTGCAAAATAACCTCACTTCATGATTCAACCAATTTTTGCCGTAAAAGAAAAAGTACGAATTTGAAAAAAAGACCTTTTACTTTGCGTGTATATGCAGTCAGAGGAATGTATACACCGAATTCCATGATTCCAGCTGTGCTCATTTCGTTGGTACCATTTTTACCCCCTTGACGTTTCTACGCAATTAGAATTTCATCATTCTATAGGGTGTTTTTTATTGGGGTATAGAACTTTAAGTTGGCATCACTTTTTTAACTGGCGGCCATTTTGTCAGCTGTCAAGTGATTAATATTTAGTTTGGTTTGCCATTTCATCATGAACAGGTTGACAAAAGAACAACGCTTGCAAATCGTGCAAATTTATTTCGAAAGTAATGGTTCAGTTCGCGAAGTTCACCGCAAGCTCCGTCCATTTTATGGTCGACATAATCGTCCATCAGAGCAATTAATTCGATGAGCGCATAATTTCGCGGAATGGACCTGTCAATTGGCCACCAAGATCGTGTGATTTGACACCATTGGATTATTTTCTTTGGGGATATGTGAAGTCGCTCGTCTACGCCAATAAACCAGAAACGTTAGGGGACTTGGAAGCCAACATTCGTGGCGTTATTGAAAATTGGACCTGTAGAATTGGCTATATTCGAGCCAGTCGCGGCGGCCACATGCCCGAAATCATATTTAAACATTAATGGCATAAAATTATCCTTCCAATAAAGCCAAATTGATGGACATTAAAACGATTTTCTTGTGTTTTATTTCAATTCGAAGTTCTATACCTCAATAAAAAACACCCTATAGCTGTAGTCGTTAGTTGGTACTATTTTTATCCCTCTGTACCATTATATCCCTTGAAAGTACTAATATCGAAAAATTCGTCTATTTTCCGTGTCTACGCAGTCAGAGGAATGAAGACTCCGAATTTCATTACTCTAGCTGCGGTCATTTGTTTGGTACTATTTTTATCCCCTTTTTTCATTTTAACCCCAAAAAGTACGAATTTCGAAAAATCAGTTTATTTTCCGTGTCTACACACTCAGAGGAATGTATACTCCGAATTTCATGACTCTAACTGCGGTCATTAGATTGGTACTATTTTTATCCCCTTTTTTGATTTTAACCCCAAAAAGTACGAATTTTGAAAAAATCCGTGTATTTTACTTATATATGCAATCAGAGGAATGTATACACCGCATTTCATTATTATAGGTGTAGGCGTTTGGTTGGTACCATTTTTATCCCTCTATTCCTAGTTTACCCCTTAAAAGTACGAATTTGGAAAAAATACTAGTATATTATGTATCTACTCAATTAGAGGAATGTACACACCGAATTTCGTGTTTCTAGCTGTGGTACATATTAAATGTACCATTTGTATCCCTTTTTTGCCCCATTTCACCCCCTACAAATAAGAATCACTTTATGGTGCACGTTTTTGCTATAAGGGGAATGCGCATACCAAGTATCAAGCAAATATAAACAGGCATATTCAAAAAACATGCTTAAATACTCTAAAATATTAGGGATTATTATGGGTATTTTTAGGCCTTGTGAGGGAAAAATTTTTCCCTTTGGGCCGATTTCGCCCCATTTCAATCCCAACCGATCTACGACTATAAGACGCATTTATGGTAAATTTGAACGTTATAGCTCCTTTTGTTTAGATGCTATCGTGCTTTCAACAGACGGACGGACGTACATGGCTAGATCGTCTTAGAATTTTATGACGATCAAGAATATATATACTTTATAGGGTCTCAGGTCGACATTTCAAGGTGTTACAAACGGAATGACAAAGTTAGTATACCCCATCCTGGAGGTGGAGGGTATAAAAATGTTGTAAGTTAATGTCTGATCGAATTCTTTTTGTCAGAACTACATTGTGGAATTTTATGCGGATCATTTTTGCTGAGGATCTTAACCCTCTTGTTCCTCTCTTTATGGGTAAATGTGAACATTTTTTCGAGAAAATCAATAACGTAATTTCAAAAAGGACATTTACGGATTAATATGTTCAACGAAAAAAATTGCCAGAAAATTTCCGCTATCAAAGACATCAGAGATTTAAATAAAGCTCTTCACGCTTAAATAGCAAAATTACACGCCAACTTATACAACAAAATTCCTATGGTTAAAATTCGTCCATGTTTCTTGGAAGATCTATCTTTTTCGACAAAAAATGTGGGTATTTCGGTAGAGCATGGTAAACAAACATACAAATTGTTTAGTTTTCCAAAATTTTAATTTTCGCGGGAGATATGGGTAAAATGATTTGTATGCATGGCATTGGTGTTTTGGTGACCCCTACTGAAATTTTAATGTATTTTTTTCGTAGAACATTTTTTTATTTTCTCCAAAAAATGTCAAATAGACCATAAATTGAGGATCTAGAGGGTTAAAATCATTCAAAATGAGTCTCACAAAATTCCACAATATATTTCTGTCATTCTCTTTGACATTAACTTATAACATTTTTTCATAGGTTCGCTTATCTGTTCCAAAAATGCTGTTGCTAATAAAATAATTAGCAATATAAAATTTGATCAGATTTAATGTATCAGTATGACTCTGATCTTTTAAATCTCTAGAGTCGGATTTTAGTTTTTATCGATAACTTCGAAAATAATCAATATTAAGACAATTTTCAAGAAAAATAGAACTAAGATTTTAATCGGGATCTAAATAACTTAAATCTCGAAGCTGTTGGAAGCTTTTTTAGATATTCACCATTTATATGCCATGATGACCTGACAGGACTATGTCATTTGAAAAAAATCTATAGAGCCATTGCGTTTGCCTGATCTAAGAGAATATACACAATTTATATTTTATTATAAATCAAAGAATATTAAATGCGTATTTACATTGACTTTTTGTTCCACATTTTCAAAAACAACATTTCATTTAGATCTCGGATAGTATCTGGCTTTGCGGCGTGCCGTTATTGTTATACAAGTGGCAAAAATGTAATTGACCCCTTCCTCAAAAGAGTCCAAAGTACGAACAATTGACTTCGACATTTTGTTATTTTGCGTGTACAGTTTCACAAAAACGTTGCCTTGTTCGTGACCCAAAGTTTTTTGAGGTATCCTTCCTTGGGATAACTCGTTGGCACAACTTGTCTGCTGGCGGATATGGACACTAATTGGAATACGTGGATAAAAATAGAAAATACTTCAACACCAACAAAGTGTTGTATCAATTTATGATTAGCACTTGATTGAAGGTTGTTGTACGTGTTTGATTTCATAACAAAGACAAACAAACATCCAGTCAACCGGACGATTTAATTACCGTCAATACAGCTGAAAGAACACAGACGATTGACTGACCTTTAAAGCAAACATTCATTCATTCATTCACATGAATTTTGTCATTTTACTAATTAAAAATATATCGTTCGTTTGAAATCACATTAAAATGAATCATTCGATTACTCTCTTTTTTCGGAATAATCCCGACAACGAAGCTGGAATGTCAATTCAGTTACTTTGTGTCTGGATTAAGGCTGACCAAAATAGAAAAGAGAATAAATGCGTTAGACCGTAATAAATAACTTTATCGATTTGCTTTTGATTTTAGCAGTTGGTAATTCAATTTTATTCCCATGGTCGATACATATTAAACATTTACATCAGAAATGAAATAGCTTTAAATATTCTTTTTTCAGAATTTAATTCAAAAGAAATTTATTCGAGTAAAGTTAATACATTAATTGATACATTGATTGATTAATTCGAAGAAAGCATTGGCAACGGCTTTTAAGTGAAAGTTAAAATACTTCGTTGTCGTGCCTGTTGCATAGCTCCCGGTCACAATATTCTTCAATGTCAAGTGTGTAATGTTACAACAGTTCGTGTACTCTCAAATAAAGTAAAGAGCTACATATAGTGAAAACATCGACGTTACAATTTTCCAATTAATTTTTTGGATTTATTTTCCCCATTTTAACAATCGTGAGATTTTTATATGAGGAATCCTAACCTGATTTTTATATGGGATTCATTTGATTTTCCCCGTTTTAGGAATCGTGGGATTTTTATATGGGATTCATTTTATTTTCCCCGTTTTAGGAATCGTGGGATTTTTATATGGGATTCATTTTATTTTCCCCGTTTTGGAAATCGTGGGATTTTTATATGGGATTCATTTTATTTTCCCCGTTTTGGGAATCGTGGGATTTTTATATGGGATTCATTTTATTTTCCCCGTTTTGGGAATCGTGGGATTTTTATATGGGATTCATTTTATTTTCCCCGTTTTGGGAATCGTGGGATTTTTATATGGGATTCATTTTATTTTCCCCGTTTTGGGAATCGTGGGATTTTTATATGGGATTCATTTTATTTTCCCCGTTTTGGGAATCGTGGGATTTTTATATGGGATTCATTTTATTTTCCCCATTTTGGGAACCTTGGGATTTTTATATGGGATTCATTTTGTTTTCCCCGTTTTGGGAATCGTGGGATTTTTATATGGGATTCATTTTATTTTCCCCGTTTTAGGAAACGTGGGATTTTTATATGGGATTCATTTTATTTTCCCCGTTTTGGGAATCGTGGGATTTTTATATGGGATTCATTTTATTTTCCCCGTTTTGTGAATCGTGGGATTTTTATATGGGATTCATTTTATTTTCCCCGTTTTGGGAATGGTGGGATTTTTATATGGGATTCATTTTATTTTCCCCGTTTTGGGAATCGTGGGATTTTTATATGGGATTCATTTTATTTTCCCCGTTTTGGGAATCGTGGGATTTTTATATGGGATTCATTTTATTTTCCCCGTTTTGGGAATCGTGGGATTTTTATATGGGATTCATTTTATTTTCCCCGTTTTGGGAATCGTGGGATTTTTATATGGGATTCATTTTATTTTCCCCGTTTTGGGAATCGTGGGATTTTTATATGGGATTCATTTTATTTTCCCCGTTTTGTGAATCGTGGGATTTTTATATGGGATTCATTTTATTTTCCCGCTTTGGGAATCGTGGGATTTTTATATGGGATTCATTTTATTTTCCCCGTTTTAGTAATCGTGGAATTTTTATATTCCCCGTTTTAGAAATCGTGGAATTTTTATATGAGGTTCATTTTGTTTTCCCCGTTTTAGAAATCGTGGAATTTTTATATGAGGTTCATTTTGTTTTCCCCGTTTTAGAAATCGTGGAATTTTTATATTCCCAATTTTAGAAATCGTAGAATTTGTATATGAGGTTCATTTTGTTTTCCCTGTTTTAGGAATCGTGGGATTTTTATATGAGGTAACGTAACTTATCATTAATACTTATCGTTTTAAATATTTGAGCGTTTCATACAATCGCATTGTAAATCTTTAAAATTAGCTTTAAATGTATTTGTTTATTATTCAAAAAAATATGTTATACATTCGATACAATAAAGAAGACCTCAAACACTTGGGTTCTCCGTTTAAATATTCTGCTATTAAATTGTACGTTTCTCGAATTCGTTATACAGACACACACACACATATGTTTGTATGTTGTGCAATTTGCATGCTGTGTCACATTTTTAGTATTTCGACATATTTCAATTCGCATGGGTTTCTTTTTTTCTTAAGAAGGGCACAGACGACAGCATGTACTTCAACCCACTTCAAAAAGTCTGGTTGCATGAGGCGGCATATGGATGTTTCATCTATTATTTACATAGAGATTTTACAATTTTTAAATTGCCAATCGAAGGAGAGGGAATACTTGACTAGAATGGCAAAGTCCCAAACCGTAAAACCGGCTCAAGTGGTATTTAAGAAATTATTCAGAATATTTAGCAGATGAGAAAACTGCCTTATGATTTTAAGGAATTCTCTAGAAAATTTCACTTTTCACAAATCACATTAAATGTTCGTCATTTAGGGCAATGTATATAGGCTTTTCAAACTCAAAAAATAATATAAATTTTTAATGGACCCATTAAAAACTAGTCCAACTATAAACATCTATGCAGAAAATGGATAAGATCGGTTCAGATTTAGATATAGCCCCCATACAAATGTTGCTCCCGATTTGACATTTTCCGCTCTAGAAACGACATATTGTACCCGATTTTCTTTAAATTTGACACAACATCTTACAATACAACTAGAAACACCTATGCAGAAATTCGGTAAGATCGGTTCAGATTTAGTCGCTCCCGATTTGACATTTTCCGCCCTAGAAACCACATATTGTACCCGATTTTCTTTAAATTTGCCACAACATCTTACAATCAAACTAGAAACACCTATGCAAAAATTGGGTAAGATCGGTTCAGATTTAGATGCAGCCCCCATACAAATGTCGCTCCCAATTTGACATTTTCCGCTCTTGAAACCCCATATTATACTCGATTTTCTTTAAATTTGGCACAACATCTTATAATTCAACTGGAAACACATATGCAGAAAGTGGGCAAGATCGGTTCAGATTTAGATATAGCCCAAATACAAATGTTGCTCCCAAATGTTTAACCGATTTCGGCCAAACTATACATATTATATTTCACCTATTTCGTTCCAGGTTTCAATATACCCCCATATAAATGTCCTTTCCGATTTAACAATTTTTTTTAAACACAAACATTTACAGGATACAAAAATCCTTCCCGTTTTCACTTTTTCACCGAATTGAATCGTATTCGGATAGAAAGTTGAGTGTATCATAGAGTCGGACCCGCCCGACTTTAGCCTTTCCTTACTTGTTTGATTACAACAATAGATGGACAGACGGACATTACTAAATCGATTCAAAAAGTGATTCTAAGTTGATCGGTATAATTAGCAATTGGCCTATCTCGCTTCCTTTTGGGTGTTGCAAACAAATGCACAAAGACATAATACTCTCGTGGATTGTATAAAAAGGAAATTGTTTGTATGTGAGAGTGAAATTCACAACAGTTGTAGCAATAAT